>CM062103.1:10339074-10620561 GCA_031163375.1 Conogethes punctiferalis
GGCGTTCCTCATGGAGAAATCGGGCGTTCGATCACATTATGTACACCCACTACACTGCCCATATAATACTCGATATTCGCAATAAATATTAAGTGTCTTGATATTAAATATACGGTTCTGTTCACTAAGTATTCATGTACCGATATACATTAAATTTTATGTAGAATTTAAGTAAATATTTCACATTATGTGCTGGCAAGAGCTGGATAAGACAATGCAGAGGCAGGATCGAGCAATTTTTTTTTTAATCGTAGCTCGACATAATGGCTTCCCTCCGCCTGATGAAAGCGAAAGAGAAGCCAAGTCGCTGTGACAACGGGCAAGTAACTGGTCAGTTACCTGTCAGTTGCCACCGCCATGCCGGCCCAACCCTAACCCCCCACGAGCTCCGGAAACCCTACTCACCGGCAAAACACGACCCAGAGGTCATTTGACTGCGGTATCTATAGGGTGGAGGAAATTGGTGAAGCGGGGAAAATACCTATGTTCAGATGTGAACTGAGAGAGACTACACATTATTTAAAAATAGCCGAAATTTGTACTTCGTGGCAACAGACAACTATTAAACTTACTTAGATACTTTTTTTTTGTAAATTAATACATACTAGCTGTGCCAGCGGCGTCGCTCGCGTGGATATCGGGTTTCAAAATAACGGACTTCCATATAATACCCATCTATACCTTGCGCCTAAGTTTAAGTTAGACCTCTAGCAATACATTGGTGAAAACGCGCATTCAATTCTATGCAGTAGTTTTCGCGTAATGCGCGTTCAAACATACAGGTTTAAATTTCTCGCGTTTTCCCAACACTTCGCTCACTGCTCGCTCCTATGATTGTAGCGTGATGAAAAGTATCCTATAACCTGCCCAGAGTATGAAGAATTAATGTACCAAGTTTCGTCAAAATCTGTTCAGTAGTTTTTTTTTCTATAACGAACATACAACAGACAGACAGACAGACAGACAGCAAAAATTTTACTGATTGCATTTTTGGTATCAGTATCGATCACTTATCACCCCTGATAGTTATTTGAAAAATATTTTATGTACAGAATTGACTCTCTACAGATTTATTATAGTATAGATTATACATAGAAACACCCAAACCAATACAATCAGACATGTTAATGCACACAGGTGTGTTAACTATGTATAATATTGTATTTTTATACAAAAAAAGTAACAAAGTAAGTTTACTAGTTGTCTTGTATCCATGGTACAAACTTCGGCTTATTTTTTATAGTATCTCGACGTGATGGTTTCTCTACGCTGATGGAAAGTGAAAGAGAAGCCCAAGTCGCTGTGTGTGATGGCGAAGTGTGGCCCAGCGTGGCATGTCTTGGTTATTATAAAAAAAACCTACTAAGATCACTAAACCCGAGAGTGGTGACAGGAAAAGTATAGGCAACCAAACTTTTCCATCCATGTTCTATGGGCTTCTTACATTCGATTGGTAGGTATAGAATTTGTCTAATAAACAGACCGGAGACATTTCCAAAATTTTTTTTTCAATTGTTAATAATCATACCTTGAACCGAAACTTGATAGGCAACCCAATCTGCCTGCCAAACGTTTGTATTTTAGATAGCCCCAACCCAAGACATGCCACGCTGGGCCACACAGCGCCATCTAGCCCAAACTAAGCCGAAGCTTGTACTATGGGTACTAGACAACTGATAAACTTACTTAACTACATTTTTTTTGTAAATAAATACATATTATACATTGAAAACACCCAGACCAATACAAACAGACATGTTCATGCACACAAATGTTTGTAATGTGTGGGGATCGAACCCACGACCCTTGGCTCAGAAGGCAGAGGTCACTACCAATTGAGCTACCGAGCCAGTCAATTTATGTATTATTGTACTGTATAATGTAGGTAAATAATGTAATATTATTGTATGTAAAACCTTCGCAGATGCTGCGTTCCACGGAAGCAAATTAGTCGACAAAGTCATCATAATGATGTAAGCACGCTGACCCAAATCACTTCAATCCGATTCAAAGTGAGCGAGTCAACGAACATAATACATTAATACCTTCCCTACAGCCGGGAGTCCATCTTACAAATGCGCGCTATCCCGGAGCTGTCCGGTCAGCATCCCGTAATAAGTAACGGGACGCCGAGTTACGTCACTCTGAGGGCCCTCTTGACGGGAATAATTTAATGGTCTGAGAGGTCCTACTCTCCTTTTGAAGGTCAAGGCACCTGAAACCTTCAGAGGATTCGGCTACGCAGCTATTTTTATCTCGGTTTGTAACGATTGTCTGGGTGTTTCATCATCATCGATATACATACATATTTACATAATCCAAGACATGCCACGCTGGGCCACACATCGCCATCTAGCCCCAAACTAAGCCGAAGCTTGTACTATGGTACTAGACAACTGATAAACTTACTTAGATACTTTTCTTTGTAAATAAATACATATATACATAGAAAACACCAAGACTAATACAAACAGACATGTTCATTCACACAAATGATTGTACTGTTCGGGGATCGAACCCACGACCCTTGGTTCAGAAGCCAGAGGTCACTACCAAATGAGCCATCAAGCCGTCAAAACAAAATTGTACCTACGTATATAAATAGTAGTACAATTACAATAATCTAACTCTACAATAATACGTACAGTTTCTCAACATAATATGCTGACGTAAAACCAAGCTCAGTTACTACTTCATTAAAACAAACGTTAGTTTTATTCATTCCTTGTTAAAATAAGCTATGTTTTTATATTCTTAATTTTATATAGTAAAAAGCTTTTGCGTTTTGCGGTGCATTTCAAAATGATTCAAAGAACTCTAGTGTTTTACAGCTAATAGTTTACTACTAGTGATGTGCAATCGTCGATGTATATTGTGATCCATTTTAAAATCTAAATAAAAACCATTCAAACCCACCCCTTCCCCAAGGGTGTGAAGCGTGAAGCGAACCTTATGCAGGCCGTCATAGTGTGATCAATCCGCGTTGCACTAACCTGGTGTGATGTAGATAGCTTACACTTTTCGACTTCGTCGTTAGCATCAAACATTCATTTTGACGAGCTAAAATAAAAAAACGAGCAATAGCCCTAGTTTAGATAGACTAGGGCCCTTCAGTGGAGGGGGCATACACGAGCTGTTGAATAAAAAAACATTAGGAAACCTTTCTTTATTATGTTACGACACAACTGATTCATTATTATATATAGGAAACACCACATCCAGTTTAATTCTGATGTGTTACATGATCCAAATTTGTCCGGTTCCCCTTTCTGAGGGTTGCGAAGGTCGATGGCAGGCGCTTCAATTAATACCAGACTCGCTATATCTAGGATCATGGTCAAAGCGGACCCTGGGCCTAGAGGCACAAACCGGGAAAACGCTAAGAGGATGATGATGATATAGGAAACACCACACCAATACAAACAGACGTGTTCATGCACACAAATGTTTGTAGTGTAGTGGATCCCCGATCCAACTTACGACCCTTGGCTCAAAAACCAGAGGCTACTACCAAATGAGCCATCGAGCCAGTCAAGCGTTTACCTGCTTTTCTTTAAGGTGGCAGTACTTCCAAGGCCGGGCGGCTCAACTCCAGCAAAGATTCGTTATACCCTACATCTCTATCGATATCGTAACAACACTAGTAAAACGTGCAAGCCAGAGTAAAAATAATTTTATGACTGCGTAAAAGCAGATGTAGCACCATTTTAATTTATTCCGCGAAGGTAACTACAGTTGATAAACTAACTCGTTTGTGGAGTTGCACAAACAAATTTAAAAAAAAAACTGGAATCCAATAGTGTTGATATTTATAGAAGAAATTACTGCCCGTATGGTTTGCAGGTAAGAATAGGACCACAATATCTCATACCGTGGGTGTCATAGAAGACGACTAAGGGAATATGGTCTATGGCCCTTACCCCCCACGAGCTCCGGAAGCCCTACTTAAGAAGAGCTACTATAAAAAAAATACTTAATGCAAAGTGCACACGGGCGTGTAAGGGAGCGGCCTATCATCTTTTCGCTCCAAGCCAACCTCACCTGCCCGTGGTGCATCCTGCCGAATAACGAACGAGGCGCTGGCGACCGACTGGTGGCGGTATAACCATCACATTTTAGAAGGCGTAGCTAAATACTACAGGCCGATGACGGGCAGCAGCGTCACCGGAGCGAGAAGCTACGCTCTGCGATCGCCAACCCGCCTGCTCAGCGTGGCGATGATGGGTATAGCCTCTAGATGCATGCCCAAATGGCGAACAACTGGAGAGGCCTATGTCCAGCAGTGGACTGCAGTAGGCTGATGATGATGATGATGAAAGTGCACACAGGTGTGTGCAGTGATCATAATCCGATGGGAAGACTGTTCGCGTGTTAAAAGACGCCGCCGGCACAGCTAGTATAATAATAATAACAAACCAATTTTTCACATTAATAATATTAATAGAAGTTCAGGATAGGTAAGCTTGAAAGATATACGATAAAATTGTGTTTGATTAAGAATTTACCGTAATTCATTCACCGTTCTGTGTTATGTGTGTCGACGGCTAACATTATAAACAGGTCGCTATTATAAGACGTTGTATAAACGAAACAAAAATGGTGATTACAAATAGACTAACGACGGGAATAGCGTATTGTGTACTCATGAGCCGCGCTGTGACGGATCATCATCATCATCATCAGCCTATTGCAGTCCACTGCTGGACATAGGCCTCTCCAGTTGTTCGCCACCTAGGGCAAACTTCTGGAGGATATACCCATAATCGCCACGCTGGGCAGGCAGGTTGGCGATCGCAGGGCGTAGCTTCTTGTTTCGGTGACGCTGCTGCCCGTCATCGGCCTTTGCATTATAATGCATATTTAGCAACGCCTTCTATCGTTATGGTTTTACCGCCATCAGTCGGTTTGCCAGAGCCTCGTTTGTTGTTTGGTAGGATGCCCCACGGGCAGGTGAGGATGGCTTGGAGCGAAAAGGTGAGAGGTCATCATCATGATCATCAGCCTGCAAACGTTTACAGCTGGACACAGGCCTTCTCCAATGACGATTTTCATTGGGATTTGCCTTAGACACCACGCTTAGGTGGGCTGGTGACCGCAGTAGGTTTTATTTGCACCCAGGTAAACGCTGCCGCCCGTTTCCTGAAAGTCCCTTAGTCGTGTCTATTCGAAAAAGTCGTAGCTGGAAGTCGAAGCGGAGAAGTAATAGCATTAAAATTTGTACAAATTCCTCATTTCAAACCAATACGTACTGATAGGGTAGATTAAGAGAGGTAGGGCATAGCGAATCTTCGCTCGAATTGAGCCGCCCGTCCGGGGAAGGACCTCCACCCTATAGAATACCGCAGCCAAATGACCTCCGGGTCGTGTTCCTGCCGGTGAGTAGGGTTTCCGGAGCTCGTGGGGGATTGGGGTTGGGCCGGCATGGCGGTGGCAACTGACAGGTGACTGACCAGTTACTTGCCCGTTGTCACAGCGACTTGGGATTCTCTTTCGCTTTCCATCAGGCGAAGGGAAGCCATTATGCCGAGCTACTAGGTTAGCCAGGCTATTCAAACTTACCATCGGCTTAGAAGCTGAAATCTCAAAAACTCCTATACTTAGATTGACGCTTACGGCACGGGAACAAATGGGGGAAATAAAGAGGGGGAAGCAACAGCATTCCTATAAATTCCTCAGTTCAAGCCAATAAGTACTGACATACAGACAGAAATAAATCCAACGCCACGTGTCTGACCGATTTGATTATTTACACGAACGAGAATAATTTCTACTGAAACTATTTACGGGTTTGATATTAATATAGTTTTAACCTGTTTTTCGGTGTTGGGATTTGGGACCTTCGGATTCGGATTGTAAATGAGTTGCTGTAAACATTTATTAGCTAGGAATTTATGAAATCAACTAGCTGTGCCGGCGACGTCGCACGCGTGGATAACGGGTTTCAAAAATAACGGACTTCCATAAATGGATACCTAAATTTTAAGTTATACTTTTAGCTATACATAGGTGCAAACCGCATTTAATTCCATGTAGTAGTTTTCACGTGATGCGCGATGAAACATAGATAAAAATTTCTCCCGTTTTCTCAACACTGCTGATGAAAAGTACACTATAACCTGCCCAGGAGTATGAAGAATAATTGTACCAGAAGTTTGCCCTAGATGGCGACCAACTGTCTGTCTGTCTGGCCTATGTCCAGCAGTGGACTGCGATGGGCTGATGATGATGACCTAGACCTAGCAAACCATTCATTAGTAACATCATCATCATCAGCCTATCGCAGTCCACTGCTGGACATAGGCCTCTCCAGTTGTTCGCAACTTTCGCCAAACATCTAGACGCTTTACCCATAATCGCCACGCTCTAAGCAGGAAGCTTGGCGATCGCAGGTCGTTGATTCTCACTCCGGTGACGCTGCGGTCTGCTGAATAGGCTGATGATGATGATGATATTGACACCTATTACGAAGCACTCATACCAGCTCACTTTCATATATTTCATGTGCGGTACATTCCCTCAATTACAACTGTGACGTGCCTCCACGCATTATGACGTCACACCCACCATTTCATACGTTTACGATGGACTTTCATCATAATATAAAATGATCAAGTGACATAAAAGTTGGTATTTATACGAGTACCACTATCAAACGCCAAGGAGTTAATAAACGGAATAGTTTTGATGTGCTGTGTTAGGGACTCTTAAAGCTAGCTTTCATGTAAGAGTAGAATAGTGTGAGTTTGGATGCGGTTTGTAGAATTGAGTTGATTAGGTATACATAATTTTTCTAGTTTTGTTTTATCATCTTCAGCCTATAGCAGTTCACTGCCGGACATACACTTAGGGCAAACATCTGGAGGATATACCCATAATCGCCACGCTGGGCAGGCGGGTTGGCGATCGCAGAGCGTAGCTTCTCGTTCCGTCATCGCCCTGTGGTATTTAGTTACGCCTTCAATCGTGATAGTTATACCACTACCAATCGGTTGCCAGCGCCTCGTTTGTTATTCGGCAGGATGCACCACGGGCAGGTGAGGTTAGCTTGAAGCAAAAAGATGGTGGCTCCGTCACATCCATCCCATATAAAAAATATGCCCTATCCAAAGTTTTTTTTTGCTCCCTTGCTCCTGGTCGGTATCTCAGGGCAGTCGGTCCCTCGGTATTAATCAGCGCCGCGCATGACTCGACTGCTGAGTCTAATCCGGGACTTTCGGGACATTCGGGACCCGCGACTCCCGCTCAATAGAGCTTTGACGGATGGTAGATGACCTTTATACGACGTCTTTCGGGATTCAGTTCCTCTTAAGTTTTGCCCTTGATTTCAGGATTATGTATCATTTATGTTAGTTGAATAACTTATTTATCACTAGTTAGCGTACTTAGTATTGTCTTGTTCTTTTTTTATTTTTGTATATTTTTGACATAAACCTTGCCTTAACAACTACGAATTAAATCATTCAATTTGGTGCAGTCGTTAGAAATTTATAGGCGTACATACATTTCGAAGGTCCATTTTTATGTATACCTATTTATACCTATATTGACTTGAAGGGAGACTTCAAGAATGAATAAATAATATTTGACCTTTTCTTCGGCTTTCGTACAAACAAAAATAAGGTTATTAGTATAATGGATAATGGAAACTTACGATTCAATTGATGTGGTTGACCCAATCAGATAGAATCTGTAACAAAGAAGAAAATCACATTATTAAAGTATTTGCTTGCTGAGTATTCTTAAAACCACTCAAACTGTATTGAAAACTAACAAAACAGTTAGGTTCTATGTAGTTTTGACATACATCAGGAAGAGATAATATGTTTTTTTTTTCAAAGTTTTTTGTACTAGAACAGCGTAGTAGCTTTTCCTCGTATCATAAAAATTAAAAGAAAAGCCAAAATTGTTAAGTAACCAAATGAATATGAGATGTTAACTGGAGGCGTCTCCCAGAACACGCTGCCCCAGAAATTGATAGATAGAAGCCATACGCCAAATTACGTATGGGGATGTAAGGGAGCGACCTATCACCTTTTCGCTCCAAGCCATCCTCACCTGCCCGTGGTGCATCCTGCCGAACAACAAACGAGGCTCTGGCAAACCGACTGGTGGCGGTAAAACCATCACGACAGAAGGCGTAGCTAAATACCACAGGCTGATGACGGGCAGCAGCGTCACCGGAGCAAGAAGCTACTCCCTGCGATCGCCAACCCGCCTGCCCAGCGTGGCGATTATGGGTATATCCTCCAGAAGTTTGCCCTAGGTGGCGAACAACTGGAGAGGCCTATGTCCAGCAGTGGACTGCAATAGGCTGATGATGATAATACGTCAAATTGACTATCCCGATGACTCGATGACTGATCCCAATTTGCAAAACAATTTTGTTGTGATTTCTCAAGTACCTAAGTGTTACTTAAATGGTTCTTTCTGGCAACCATCAAATAACATCGAAATTCAACCATGGTCATCTACCCTATTGACTTAACAACTTAGGTACGAGAATAGACTAGACATATTGTACAATTTAGACAATCTTATCAATAAAGTGAAAATAGTTACATTACATTTGTTTGCACATACAACAGGAAAAGATAACTCTTCAAACATTCAAAACAAAATCCAATATATCTCAACAGTCAGGTAAAATCATTCGCAAGAAAAATGGCCCACTTCTGTTCAGGTCTTCAGATTTTTGACAAAGCATTTCCAACGAATCGGAACAAATGCGCTACGAACGGTGTGCGAATATTAATGCAGGTGTTTCCTGAAATATCATTTTTAGGATGGGATTCAAAGGAGAAATAGTGGAAACGAGATAGCAATAGGTGTTGAATAACGTCTCATCTCATAATGCCAACTTCGCAAAATGCCAACCGCTCGCAAAATGACAACTTCTCAGAATGTCAATTTCTCAAAATGCCAATTTTTAACAATGCCAACTTTGCATAATGCCCATTTCGCATAATGCACACTTCGCATAATGCCAACTTCATTTTTTTTTTATAGTGGCTCGACATCCTCGTCATCTCGATGGTTGGTGATCCTCCACTGTACCTACGCTTTATGAGGAACTTCTTACCACGCGCATCGGTTTTGTGGAACCAACTTTCTGCGTCAGTCTTTCCGAACAGGTATGATTTGGGGGCATCAAGAAACGAGCGTACTCCTATTTAAAAGACCGGCAGCGACCCCAGATCTCGATTTGAGTTGCGGTCCATGGGCGGTGTCGACTGCTTACCATCAGGCATCACATTTGCTCGTCTGCCGCCTCTTGCATAAAAGAAAAAGAAAGCCATTCCAATGATTTATACTAACGGCATAAGCTTTCATCAGGATTATACTGTCAGAGCTTCGCAAGCTCCAATTATATTTTTCCTCAATTAAATTTGCGCTTGGGGAATTTCGTAAATCTTTTTCAAAGTGCTTAATTACAGTCTTAAGGCTGTGCGTACATATCCACCCAGCCTACCTACTTAGTTCTATCCCTAGGTGGTTTTGAATAATACCTTGTAACCTGGTAGTAAATTAAATAATTAGAGTCCGACCGAAATTGGTTTTCCGGCTGAAACCGAATGTTAGGGCAGGAGGGCTCCCGTCTTCCTTCAAATGATAGCTTAGTTTCTTTCTTGTAATGGTGTTTAATGCATCGTCTTTGTTACAATAATTAATTGTAAAACGTATATAATATTAAAATATAGTGCGTGAGGCGCTTAGCGATCGAGTGTGGAGGGAACGAATTTTGAAAGGCAAGTGAGGGGCGTCGTGTGCACCGTCCGGCGCTAGATGGCGTTGATGGTAGGCGTAGACACCGAATTTTCGGCCGTCGCTTTAGTTTCGGCCGCCGCCGACCGACTGCCTAAATTGTGCGACTATTGTATATTTTCCTAGTTATAAGTCAATTTGTATGGTGTACAAACTGTCAAAATGTAGATAAAAAAATAAGTTTGTAGCAAGGTTTGTAGATCTCTATGGTATTGTATGTTAGTGGCGCCATCTACGAATGTCATATGTACTGTCATTGTGTCTATGAAAAATATAGTCAGTCTATTACGAAAAAACATCGTGTTACTTTTAGACATACATTTAAATGAATCTGGTATTGTTATTTGCTGAAAAGACTAAATGCACTTTGCCTAGGATGAATTTTGAAGATGAGAAATAATCGTTTGTCACTGCATGTGGTTATGATAATTTTTTATAACTAGACATTTTAATACTTGACATAAGATGAATGATATTTGAACGAACGTATGAATGGAGTATGAACGAAAGCATGAATGAATGTATGAAACAGTCCTGTCAACTGTCAATGTCATAACAGTATCTATTGTCAGTGGGTGAAGCAATGTCCAACAGTGGACATTTTTATGATGACAGAAATTAAGTCAGGCGTGTATAAATGCTCTACAGGAATATAATGATGTAGCATTTATGTAAAGACAATTTAACGAGTCAGCGGAGCTTAACCGCGATAACTTATAATGTCATTTAGCATGCTACGAATCGCGATACAAGAAAGTCTAGTCAGAAGTTGAGTGGAATGGAATTACTCAGTGGCGCAGTGAAAGGAATGGCAGTGATGTATTTAGACGTTTTTTAAATTTTTTTTTATAGTGGCTCGACATAATGGCTTCCCTACGCCTGATGGAAAGCGAAAGAGAAGCCCAAGTCGCTGTGACAACGGGCAAGTAACTAGTCAGTTACCTGTCAGTTGCCACCGCCATGCCGGCCCAACCCCAACCCCCCACGAGCTCCGGAAACCCTACTCACCGGCAGAAACACGATCCAGAGGTCATTTGACTGCGGTATTCTATAGGACTATAGACTTGCGGCAATGTTAAGATTCCTTTCATGCCAGTAGTACCCTTGACTATTAGGTACCATTGGCGGTACAAGTGATACAACATTGTTTCTTAGTACCGTTAAAGAAATGTAAAGATATTCCCTGTAATACATGGTATATGATGTATCGGATGTCGATAAAATCGGCTTCACATACTCTTAGCAAACGTGTATTTTCATCATTATGCAAAATAGCTTCACATATTATTATGTTTGTTGGAGTTAAGAGAGGTAGGGCATAGCGAATCTTCGCTCGAAGTGAGCGACCCGTCAGAGGAAGGACCTATAGAATACCGCAGCCAAATGACCTCCGGGTCGTGTTTCTGTCGGTGAGCAGGGTATCCGGAGCTCGTAGGGGGTTGGGATTGGGCCGGCATGGCGGTGGCAACTGACAGGTAACTGACCAATTACTTGCCCGTTGTCACAGCGACTTAGGCTTTTCTTTAGCTTTCCATCAGGCGTAGAGAAGCCATTATGTCGAGCAACATTAAAAAAAAATAGCGTAATAAACATACTTTACCCTTCCATACTGCAATCGTTTCTTCACTGTGTACCCAGAATGTTTGATTTATGCCACTGTTTCCACAATTTCCCACTCAGTAATATTTATGTGCGTCATAAAGTTTAATAAAGGAACTCTTTGGCCATTATTGTACGTTTGGCTCGAGTCTTAATTTCCGCGCCTATGTTGGGACAGGTTTTACAAATAATAACTGTTTGGCATGTAAGCTTGTAGCTTGAAGCTGTGTAAAGCCTTGATCATCATAGGGCCTTTAGGGTAAGTGTGACAGGCGCGGTGGGTTTGCCCTAATGTGCCTGTCGACCTAACATTTGAATGAATGAATGAAATACATTTATTGGCAGCACAAATACACAGATAATAAATATACACAGAACACATAAACAGAAGGGAAATAAGAAAAACAAATAAAATGAACATTAACATAGTGAAGAAACTTATTGTACATCAGTTAGTGTTTGCGCAGCCAACCAGGCCCCAACCTCGGCTTTGTGCCGTTATGGCGTCCAGGACACCATAACGGTGCTGGTATTCTGGTGGACCCTGTTGGGACCTCACGACCGCTTAATAACAGGTGGGGTGAGGTCTCCAAAAAAAAAATGGAAAAGTTCCAATTATTAGCCTATTCAGTCCACCGCTGGACATCCAGTCCATGCAGTGACAGACTTTTTTTCTTTTAATGTTAGGAAGTGACCTTTCAACTTTTCGCTCCAAGCTAACCTCACCTGCCAGGTGCATCCTGTCGAATAACAAACGAGGGTCTGGCAACCCACTGGTGGCCGGATAACCATCACGATGAAGGCGTAGCTAAATACCACAGGCCGATGTCAGGCAGCAGCGTCACCGGAGCAAGAAGCAACGCCCTGCGATCGTCAACCCGCCTGCCCGGCGTGGCGATTATGGGTATATCCTCCAGATGTTTGCCCCAAGTGGTATACAATTGGAGAGGCCTATGTCCAGCAATGGACTGCGATAGGCTGATGATGATGATGATGAATTGTGGCCAAGCGCAAACTCATTTCCAAATACATCAAATTACTATTCGTTCGATATTCGTTAAAATTAATTTGAATCTTTCGAGCGGAATGTTTAATAACGGTTTGTTTGTTTGAAAGCCGTTTTCGGACGATTGTCTTAATTGAACATTGTCAATAAAGCATTTGAGATTCCTGTTTTTGAAAAGTTTCTTGGGGAAGCGTTTAATATTGGGTGTTGCGGTCCTTTTGAGTAAGGAGGTGTTTCTACAGAAAAGCGGCTGCGTAGAGATTTTTTTGAATAACCCACGAGAAGACATGCCACGCTGGCTGACATGATCGGTGGCCAGAACCTCGTTCGTTATTCAGCAGGATGCACCACGAGCATTTAATGTGGAGATGATAGGTCGCTCCCATGTATTCCACCCAATCCCTTAAAATTATTATCTTCTACTATAAAAAAATAAGTCGGGTATTCCTCCCTGACGCTATAACTCCAGAACGCACTAACCGATTTCCACGGTTTTGCATTCGTTAGAAAGGTCTCGGGCTCCTTGAGGTTTATAGCAAAGAAAATTTAGGAAAGAAGAAGCCATCTGGTGGCAAAACGGAGTTCGCCGGGTTTGCTAGTTTGATATAGATATAGGACGGAAAACTTGTAAAAATTACTAAGTAAAACTCTCATCCAATTCCCCTTTTATCCCCTTTCCTTATTCCTTCCGTCTACGTTCAATAAATCCTTCCACTTCCTTATCTCACCCCCCACTATCTTTATCGGCAAACTTAATATATTGAAAGTGATATTGCTGAGGAACTCGCTCAAAGAAAAAAGTACGTACGTGTGTAGAAATCTTTATACACATAAAAATGATACGTCCATTCATTACTGAACCCTGAAAGACTGCTAAATTAACCCTTTGAAGTTCAATTATAGGCTTTGAAAGGCGGATGGAGGGGTCAAGATAAATTGGATGCTCTTTCAATACTGGTGATAGTGGTTTTAGGTGTGGACTAGAAAATTGGTTATGTTAGATTTGGTTCCGTGCAGTGTCGGAAAATAATAGAAATCCCTTTTTTATAGTAATGGCTTCCTTAAGCCTGATGGAAAGCGAAAGAGAAGCCCAAGTCGCTATGACAACGGGCAAATAACTGGTCAGTTACCTGTCAGTTGCCACCGCCATGCCGGCCCAACCCTAACCCCCTGGGTTCCGGAAACCCTACCCTACCCACCGGCAGAAACACGACCCGGCGGTCATTTGGCTGCGGTATTCTATAGGGTGGAAGTTCTTCCTAGGACGAGCGGCTCAATTCGAGCGAAGATTCACTATGCTCTATCTCTCTTAAAATGTTGCTCTTTTCAACATAGTGGTTACAAATTAGCATCACATTTGTAATTCAGGGATTGTAATACAGGGATGTAAGGGAGCGACCCATCAAATTTTCGCTCCAAGCCAACCTCACCTGCACGTGGTGCATCCTGCCGAATAACAAACGAGGCGCTGGAAACCGACTGGTGGCGGTATAACCATCACAATTGAAGGCGTAGTTAAATATCACAGATGACGGGCAGCAGCGTCACCGGAGCGCGAAGCTACGCCCTGCGATCGCCAACCCGCCTGCCCAGCGTGGCGATTATGGGTATATCCTCCAGATGTTTGCCCTAAGTGGCGAACAACTGGAGAGGCCTATGTCCAGCAGTGGACTGCAATCGGCTGATGATGATGATGATGATTGTAATTCTAACTACGTCATACAGTATAATGTGTCCCTTATATTCCAGGTGTCCTGTACACAGGGCCCTGATGTATGCGTAAATGAATTCCCGTCGAAAAAATACACACGTATTCATTTTTGTTTCAGTTCACTTGCGTTCGTCATTGTAACTGACGCCGAGGTTTATTTACGGAACCCAAAAACATATAAAGCAAGTGAACCGTGATTACTAACGATAAACAGACATACATATACATATGTGCTGACGCGAGTAACAGACCGAGTCAAATTATCCGTATATCATTCTGTTTCATGGGATGGGATGAAATTCAGCGGAACAGTGAATAATTTGTGCAAGACTTGCGTTGGCAGTGCGTGGAATGGCAGGTCATCATCCATCATCATCAGCCAATTACAGTCCACTGCTGGACATAGGCCTCTCAGTTGTTCGCCACTTAGAGCAAAAATCTGGAGGATATACCCATAATCGCCACGCTGGGCAGGCGGGTTGGCGATCGCAGGGCGTAGCTTCTTGCTCCGGTGACGCTGCTGTCAGTGTAATCTTATTTTTATAATTGTACGCCTAATTATCATCATCATCATCATCAGCCTATAGCAGTCCACTGCTGGATAGGCCTCTCCAGTTGTTCGTTACTTAGGGCAAACATCTGGAGGTTTCTTTTATACAATATGATTGGTACGCTTGACTGCAATTCACCTGATCCTAAGCGATATCATAGTCTACGATGGAGCGCGCTCACCCATCAAAAACCGGTTCACTCTCGCCTAAGATTGTACGTCTCGGGGAACAAGGAGCTTGGCAAAGAGTTCCATAGTTTGGCCGTTGGTACTATGAAAGTAAACCCATAATGCCAACGCTGGGTAAGGGGTTGGGTATCGCAGGGCGTAGCTTCTTGCTCCAGTGACGCTGCTGCCCGTCATCGGCCTGTGGTATTTCGCTACGCCTTCAATCGTGATGGTTATACCGCCACCAGTCGATTGCCAGAGCCTCATTTGTTATTCAACAGGATGCACCACGGGCAGGTGAGGGTAGCTTGGACTGCAAAGGTGATAGGTCAGATCCCATTAAAGAAATTAGATAAAACTTTCTGAAAATGTCAAGCGAAAAGGCGAAATATATCTCAAAGATCCCACATCTTATTCCAAAAGCTTCTAAGACCAGCTCTTCCCCGTATAATACAAGTTGGCTTCTGCCTTATCCTGTTTCTATCTAGGAATAATTTTGTATCGGCAAGCCGTATTGATCCTTCCGGAATTTGAAGCTAATGCAAGTAAGTGCGGGCTTAACGCTGGATATCGCTGGATACGACCGGTCTCACGGGACGGGAAAATAGGGAATAGTTGGTATAATGTCGAATAGAGGTAGTGTTTCGTTTTTAGGGTTCCGTAGCCAAAATGGCAAAAAACGGGACCCTTATAGATTCGTCATGTCTGTCTGTCTGTCTGTTCGTCCGTATGTCACAGCCAGTTTATTCCGAAACTATAAAAGCTACATTATTGAAATTTGGTACGTAGATGTATTATGTAAACCGCATTAAGATGTAAAAATAAAATCCGAAAAAAATCCAAAATTTTTGGGGTTCCCCATACATAGAACTGAAACTTAAAAATTTTTTTTCATCAAACCTATACGTGTGGGGTATCTATGAATAGGTATTTGAAAATGATGTTGAGGTTACTAACATCATTTTTTTCTAAACTGAATAGTTTGCGCGAGAGACTCTTCCAAAGTGGTAAAATGTGTGTCCCCCCCCCGTAACTTCTAAAATATGGACATGATAAAACTGAAAAAAATATATGATGTGTATTACTATAAAAACTACTAACGAAATTTGGTTTGAATAAAATCTAGACAGTAGTTTTTTTTTTAAACGTCATAAATCAAATTACCTAATTTTTTCATTCAATCGGTGGTACGGACCCCTACGTGCGCGAGTCCGACTCGCACTTGGCCGGTTTTTTTATTTCGTCCGTTAAACAATATGGTATTACCATCAAGATAGAGGGCGTAACTACAAGTATGTAGTAACAGGGCGATGACGGGGCAGCAGCGTCACCGGAGCGTGGAGCTACGCCCTGCGATCGCCAATCCGCCTGCTAGACGTTTATTGGATGAAACTTATTTTCATCATCATCATCAGCCTATTGCAGTCCACTGCTGGATATAAGCCTTTCTAGTTGCTCGCCACCTAGGGCAAACATCTGGAGGATATACCTATAATCGCCACGCTAGGCAGGTGGGTTGGCGATCGCAGGGCGTAACTTCTCGCTCCGGTGACGCTACATCCCGTCATCGGTCTGTCATCGGTTATACCGCCACCAGTCGGTTGCCAGCGCCTCGTTTGTTATTCGACAGGATGCGCCACGGGCAGGTGAGGTGGCTTGGAGCGGAAAGATGATAGGCCGCTCCCTTACATCCCTCGAATCAAACTGCCCCAAGCTTATATGAAATTAAATACGTCAATAAATATTAATGCACATGGGTTGCCGATCAAATTATATCCAGGGTAATGAATTGATGTAGTGGTTACCGCAGCCTATGGACGCCGGCAAATTCTGGGTTATCACATGTGCGTTTACAAACCTATTAACAAGCGTTTGAACCAATAAAAATCAATGTACATTTTAGAATGAAAATTTATTCCATCCGTTTCAGATCACAAACGCATCTATCTCTGAAGCATTACAAGTTGGCCACGTCATATCCGCAATAATAGACTTTATGGCACACGAAATGAGATTCAAAATAGCACACACAGTCAATGCTGATACTGGGAGTAACGAAGCGTTTAAGAATTCGTACACTTTAAGATGTAAGAACGCTATCTTTTCATTCCGGGCCAATCACATCTGCTCGTGGTGCTCTGGCATCCTGGTGGTGGCATAAACATCACGATTGAAGGCGTAGCTAAATGACACTGGCTGATGACGGGCAGCAGCGTCGCAGGAGCGAGGAGCCTGCGATCACCAACCCGCCTGCCCAGCGTGGCGATCATTGGTAAAGTCTTACATTTAACTTGACGATTCACAAGTACTTTTTTTTATTAGTCTATGAGAATAAAGATATTTTCATTTCTTTCAGTGCGTTGTGACAGGCTGATGATGATGACAGTTTGATTCCAAAATATGATATGTTTGCTATGAATTGATTTACGTATTATGTAGGTAGGTATAAGATGTGTTTATGTTGTTATCTAGGACCCATTGCTTTGACTCAATCTGGGGCTATTTATTACTATACTTTAAATCCAAAAAGTAGACAGGTATCAAAACCTTAAGAATGTTCTTCTAAAACAATAGCATCGCTTTATGTGTTACAAGTCTTAAATATGCCATTACAGTATGGTTTATAGCAAATAACACAAATTTGCAAAACAAAACACATTAATACCAGATTTATATCAGTTTTCACAAGTAAATCTGACAGAACTCATTTGAACTACATTATGTATGTTTGGAGATATTATGATAACATTATACTATAGATAATATTAAGGCATAATACATTATATTTTCGACACAATAATAATTCAGAATGTACTTAATCGGCTTACCAATCGGAACAAAACAAAAACATAATATTGTTTCTGTGTTAAACTACTTACTCGTATTAATTCAAAATTAATTGAATCGTTATATTTTAAAATATTTCGATGAATGAAATCGTTTCAATTAAAATTTTATTTTAAAAGATCTCCCAATCCGTTTCATTCATCAAAATATTAATAATAAATCATTATTAATGTAAATAAGTCCAATTTCAATTTAATTTTAATTGAATCATATTCACAATTCAAATAAATAAAACATTTATAGCTGCAAATAGATTCACGAATAATACTTTTTACTTAGGGCAAACATCTGGAGGATATACCCATAATCGCCACGCTGGGCAGGCAGGTTGGCGATCACAAGCGTAGCTTCTCGCATCGGTAACGCTGCTGCCCGTCGTCGATCTGTGGTATTTAGCTACGCCTTCAATTGTGATGGTTATACCGCCACCCATCGGTTGCCAGCGCCTCGTTTGTTTGGCAGGATGTACCACGGGCAGGTGAGGTTGGCTTGGAGCGAAAAGACGATTGGCCGCTTCCTTGAATCCCTTTTTTGTCCCTGATTGTCAATAAGAAAGAATACATGAAAGATATCCTCAGACAATCATATTGGACTTGTCCTATAAATTCGTACCGTAATATTTTCCCTCTACTGTCCCTCGGGATCTTCACAAAGGATATCTGCTAAGCCTACACTTATATGTATCAGTTTGACACTCGATCAGAAAATATCTAACAACGAAGATTATTTAGACAACTAGTTTTTCTTCAGATCGGAACTTTTGACCGAATATTGGCTTTAGAGCGAGGGGTGGTGGGTTGGGTCCCCACCTAGGACAAACATTCATGTGATGATTATTTGTGTTCGTTCTGTGTCTGGGTGTTATTGCAGTCCACTGCTGGACATAAACGTTTCCAGTTGCTCGCCACCTAGGGCAAACATCTGGAGGATATACCCATAATTTGACAGGCTCGGTGGCTCAATTGGAAGTGACCCCTGCCTTCTGAACCAAGAGTCGTGGGTTCGATTCCCACCCGGGACAAACATTCGTGTGATGAACACTTGTGTTTGTTCCGTGTCTGGGTGTTAATATTTGTATTTAAGTATTTATTTGTAGCACCTTCGTTGTTCTGATACCCATAACACAAGTGCTCAAGCTACTTACTTTGGGATCGGAGCAATGTATGTGATGTTGTCTGATATATATATATGATATATATATATATATATAATCGCCACGCTGGGCAGGCGGGTTGGCGATTGCAGGGCGTAGCTTCTCGCTCCGGTGACGCTGTTGTCCGTCATCGGTCTATGGTATTTAACTACGCCTTCAATTCTAATGGTTACCGCCACCAGTCATTTGCCAGCGCCTCGTTTGTGATCAGAAGGATGCACCACGGGCAGGTGAGGTTGGCTTGGAGCGAAAAGATAATAGGCCGCTCCCTTACATCCCATTAGAAAAATATGTATAGTTATTAAAAATCTACCTGTATGAATAAGAGAGATATTTATATTCTATATTCTGTGCTACTCTAAACAGTTAGAAACAACATCTAAAAAGTTTTCCCAAAAGTTTCATAAAATTCACAAGCACTCTAGCTTAAAATACACTCATAATCACTTAATGTACTTACCAAGTACGCGGTACGTAGATCCTCTGGAGGTTTTAGTACCGACCGTAAAATACCCCGTCACAGTTCGGAACTTAGATTTATGATACGGCGAGGACAAAAATATGGGTAGGTAGCAGTAGTGTGTCCACTGAAACTAGTTCCTTTTTTTTATAGCAGCTCGACATAATGGCTTCCCTACACCTGATGGAAAGCGAAAGAAAACCAAGTCGCTGTGACGACGGGAAAGTAACTGGTCAGTTATCAGTCAGTTGCCACTGCCATGCCGGCTCAACGCTAGCCCCAGCAGTCGACTGTGAAAAACTGATGATAATGATAGTTTAGACTGATACCAAGACCAAAGTGATTGTTCAAGGCTAAAATATATTTGACAAATCAATTAAACAATTTTTATGTTCAATTTAAAACGCGTCACTGCATTTTTTTACTTTGTGTTGGAATGTAGGAAATAAAAGTCCATTTTTGAAATTTATAGCTACCAGACCAGCAAACAAAGCTATTACTAAAAGATATTAATGGTTGGATGTTCGACATAAAAGGGAGTGTTTTGCAACATTCATTATGAGTTTCAAGATAATAATAAAAGTGACATACAGACGGACAGACGGACAGACAGCCAGACGGAGCAGGACGGACGGAGAGACAGCCAAGTCTTAGTAATAGGGACGCTTTTACCCTATGCTTGGGTTTTGTTTTGGGATGTAAGGTGGCAACCTATCATCTTTTCGCTCCAAGCCAACCTCACCTGCCCGTGGTGCATCCTACCGAATAACAAACGCGGCGCTGGCAACTGGCTGGGGGCGGTATGACCATTACAATTGAAGGCGTAACTAAATACCAAAGGCAGTTGACGGGCAGCAGCGTCACCGGAGCGAGAAGCTACGCCCTGCGATCGCCAACCCGCCTTCACAGCGTGGCGATTATGTATATTCTCCAGATGTTTGCCATAAGTGGCGAACAACTGGAGAGGCCTATGTCCAGCAGTGGACTGCAATAGGCTGATGATGATGATGATTTTACCCTTTTGGCTACTCAAATAGATTTGCAAATGTATTTAAAGTTTGTACAAAATAACTTACATAATAATTATAGCTGTAGATAATCCCTGATAAAGTTTGAAATAGCTTTATCATTATCACACGGAAAGTTAATCTATTTGCAGTACGAGTATATTTTGTTTGTTCACAGTCCAATTTAATTTTAATTAACTAATTATTCTTTCGTTTCACAGCAGTTGTTAATGTAATATCAAATATGTTCTACATTAAAAGAAATTAGCTTCGTAGGATGAAAATTTATAATATTTCTTTTGAATAGACATGTAGATTCTAAATTAAGGTAACGACTTTTCCGTAGGCAAGATTTGCAAGGTTAATTAAAAAACATATTTTTTTTATCTTTGTAGATTTTTAATAAAAAAATATACACGTAAATAATTAATTATTTACTCAGCCCCTGGCGCAGAAAGGTCGTTTATTATGTATCATTATTATTCTCGTTTACCTAATTATTTACAAAGAAAAGTACACGTATTTATATTGTACCCATAACGCAAGCTTCGACTTATTATTACCTATTCGAAGAATATTTAATTGTGTTAAGATGATAGTCATATTTTCGCTCCAAACCAACCTCACCTGCCCGTGGTGCATCCTGGCGAATAACAAACGAGGCGCTGGCAACCGACTGGTGGCGGTATAACCATCACAATTGAAGGCGTACCTAAGAACCACAGGCCGATGACGGGCAGCAGCGTCACCGGAGCGAGGAGCTACGCCCTGCGATACCCAGGTAGCTTGATGACTGTGTTGTTAGTACTATAGTTTGACAGTATCATTTATTACGTTACGGTGTAATTTATGTATTTTTTGTGTTGCAAATTAAATGGTCTACTTTTTTTTTATGTGGTCAACTTGTGGCTAACTGTACTCATACTATACTCGAACTATAGAACTATGTAAGTAGTAGAAATAAAAACTGTGGCGTGCACGAATAAAATAGTGGAAATGATTTATCAAGAAAATAACACAATTTCTCGGATCATTTCACTACACTGCATGCCAAAGAATTTGGCTCATTAAGGCAATTGTTTTATTACTACTCAATTAAACGTACGATGTTGAAAGCCTTTCTTAATTAGTGGATTCAAAGGATAAGGAAGAGAGGTAGGGCATAGCGAATCTTCGCTCGAATTGAGCTGCCCGTCCGGGGAAGGACCTCCACCCTATAGAATACCGCAGTCAAATGACCTCTGGGTCGTGTTTCAGCCGGTGAGTAGGGTTTCCGGAGCTCGTGGGGGGTTAGCGTTGGGCCGGCACCGGCATGGCAGTGGCAACTGACAGGTAACTGACCAGTTACTTGCCAGTTGGTTGTCACAGCGACTTGGGCTTCTCTTTCGCTTTCCATCAGACGTAGGAAGCCATTATCTCGAGTCAAAATATTTTTTTTAATAGTGGCTCGCATTAATGGCATATGTATCGCGAATGAAATGAGACCTACGTTTAACATTGGACGAACCAAGGCTGTTGATTAATTGACACTAAATCAGTTACTTCATCTATTTGGTGTATTTAATTCAATTTAAATAAATAATAATAAACACTGCTGCCGATTTCCTCATATTTCCTTAGTCATTCTCTACCTACCCACAGGATGAGCTTGATATAAAATAAAACCTACTGCGGTCACCCACCCGCCTACAAAAGTGGTGACTAAGGAAAATCCCCCTAAAAGACAATTGCCCTTGGGGGAGGCCTATGTGCATATTTTTTGTGGGTATTCCCTGCCTCCTTTTCACCTTGAGGCAGGGTGAGTCCCACATACTCCGTCACCCCCCGGGTGATGGGGATGCCTAAATGCATTTTCCTCGGCATACAAAAAACAAAAAAAGAGGCCTATGTCCAGCAGTGGACGTTTGAAATGAAATAAATAATTCTACCCAACTATTAAATGGGCGTGAAGAAGCAACTTACACCAGCAGCGGTGGTAACTAGACGGTGACTAGATGGCTGCATGTTGTCACTTTAGCTCTATTTCGCTTTCTATCAGGCGTAGGGGAGCTAATATACCGTGTTACTATAGAAATACATCTTCAGGTGTCATTATCATGATCATGACTGGCTCGATGGCTCATTTGGCACCTCTGCCTTCTGAGCCAAGGGTCGTGAGCTCGATTCCCGCACAGTGCAAACATTTGTATTCATGAACACGTCTGTTTGTATTGGTCTGGGTGTTTTCTATGTATAATATGTATTTTTTTTACAAAAAAAGTATTCAAGTAAGTTTGTCAGTTATCTAGTAGGCCATAGTACAAGCTTGGCTTAGTTTGGGGCTAGATGGCGATGTGTGGCCCAGCGTGGTATGTCTTGGGTTATTTATTATTATGCCGTGTTGCCATAAAAAAATACTATACCTACAATTATTCCAAATTTCCCCTTATATAAACCGTTATTGAATTCAAGACCCAAATAAATCATCGAAACATCGCTTAAAGCTAAAAGATATCAGCATTTTAAAACGCAATATTTCACACAGTTATCTTGCCCGCCAGTGTAGGTTTCACATTATGAATGGTACTTTTCCCACGTAACCGAGATTTTGTGATATTAAAATACATAGCGGCTTGTGGGTTGCCTTAATGGATTAAATATGGCTTTTCTCATTATGATTCAGCGATTTTTCTTTCAAAGCGGCTTAAAATGTTGGCAACTTGTAAATTAGTTTATCCATTCAAATGTTATAAATACAAAACAGTCTGTTATGTTTCTATGTTGAACTTCGTTGATTTTAATGTATTAGAATTGAAATTAAAATTGAATTTCAGTCGTACATTTTGTGTAGCATATAAAAATAATTGTGTACGTTTTATCGTTGCTATGGCGACTGAAACACAGATTAATAAATAGTTACACTGAACACAATATCCTATGATGTAAGGATCTCTAATATTTCTATTTTGTACTAGCTGTGCCGGCGTCGTCGCACGCGTGGATGTCGGGTTTCAAAAATAACGGCCTTCCATAAAATGGTGCCTAAATATTAAGTTATACCTCTAGCAATACATTGGTGAAAACCACATCCAATTCCATGCAGTAGTTTTCGCGTGATGCTCGATCAAACATACAGATAATCATTTTTCCCGTTTTCCCAACACTTCCCTTCACTGCTCTGCTCTTATTTATTGTAGTGTCATGAAAAGTATACCTACTATAACCTGCCCAGGAGTATGAATAATAATTGTACTAAGTTTCGTTAAAATCCGTAAAGTAGTTTTTGTTTCTATAACGAACATACAGACAGACATTACTAATCACCTGAGGGTCGTGTTTCTGCTGGTGAGTAGGGTCTCCGGAGCTCGTAGGGGGATAGGATTGGGCCGGCATGGCAGTGGCAACTGACAGGCAACTAACCAGTTACTTGCCAGTTGTCACAGCGACTTGGGATTCTCTATGGCTTTCCATCAGGCGTAGGGAAGCCATTATGTCGAGCTACTATAAAAAAGAACTAATTTAATGGTTCCTACATCCTAAATTGCGTTAGGAGAGTATCAACAACATACTGTAACGTTTTGCACGTTAGCCGTACTTCACAGGGATAATTAAAAGTAACTTTACCCACGGCTGAGTCGAGGATACTCACCGCCTTCATTCAACCCGTCCTCTTTTGTATAGAGATGGCTAAGGCATAAGACAAAGCGTAATAGGGATATTTCCAGGGTCAAAATAATTACATTATATTTAGTCCGTATTTCAGATTATAAAAATATAATGGACACGTATTTTTCCTTTTTTCATTTACACAAGGCAACAAAAATTTAGGAGTGGGGGTCTTTTACGTCACTCTGTGCCAAAAATCTCCCACTCTTTGACATCACGCGTAATTTTAATTGGCTATATCTTTGTAATTTTTGGTCTAATTTACTAAAGAAAAAAATACGTGTTTTTTTATTTATTTATTTAATCTTTATTGCTGTCCAATTTGTTATTAACTACGCATAAGTTTCTATTAATATCTTAAATAAAATATTGTTAAATCATAAAACGTACGGTAATAGTTGTTATGAAACAAAAGTAGTATAATCAAACTTGTTCACATATTTAGTTCTAAGTCACAATCACAGATGGCGCTGTCCTACTTTAACCCGCGCAAGCGTTGCGATTTTGCCAATACATATGGGTCGTTGTGTGATTATTTTTTTTCGTTCGCTTCCTCAATAAACCCTGTCTTGTTATATAGTTCAGTGGTTTTATTTAGTAGATTTGGGCCCTATTTTTACAATTGCACATAAAGTTTGTACAAAAGGCAAACTTAATGCCGCTTTTATTTCTGAACAATCTAAAAGTCGGAACTACCTTATTATATTTTTTACGGCAACGCCTATTGCATAATGCAAAATTCCAAACGTAAAATGTCCAATTTGCATTGTAACATGAGCAGTAACTAAATGTGTGATGTGCAATTATCATAAATACTTACCGTTACGTTATAATCTATCCAGCGAGATCGTAAACTGTCCACAGATTGGGAAACGATCTTACTGCTTACAATTTAACGTATTATTTCATCATCATCATCAGCCTATTGCAGTCCACTGCTGGACATAGGCCTCTCCAGTTGTTCACCACTTAGGGCAAACACCTGAAGGATATACCCATAATCGCCACGCTGGGCAGGCGGGTTGGCGATCGCAGGGCGTAGCTTCTCGCTCCAATGACGCTGCTGCCCGTCATCGGCCTGTGGTATTTAGCTACGCCTTCAGTCGTAATGGTCATACCGCCACCAGTCGGTTGCCAGCGCCTCGTTTGTTGTTCGGCACGATGTACCACGGGCAGGTGAGGTTGGCTTGGAGCGGAAAGATGGTAGGCCCGAACGTATTATTTGATAGATTGTAATCAATCAAAATGAAAACGTCATTTAAGAGATCCCTGGCGGTTTGAGATGGCGTGGTCTTATTTTGAATCTGAAAACCTCACGGGCAATTTCTATTTAGTATTCCCTCAATCGCTACACTCCATTACTCGAGCCATCAAATCAAAGCGCTCCTCTCGTGGGGAAAGTAAATGTTAGTCTTCAATTTGATATGTTTTCATTGTCTCCGATTACCGGACTCGCTGCGGAACTGCGTCGTGCCAACGCGAGAGCAGAATACATAATCGAGCAGAAATTAGATTTCATTAAGCAATCAAGCGGTGGAAAATGTAAAAAGATAGATAGAAACTCTTTGTTGCACAAAAGCACCGACATTACAGGAAAACACATTACAAAGTACAATCTAGGCAGTCTTGTCGCTTATAGCGATCTCGTCCGGACAGCCTTCAGGTAGAGGAAACCAGATTGACTTAGAAAATGGGTAGCCCAGAGCAAAACTATCTAACTATTTTATATTAAATTATTAGATACGTAAAATTATTACATAAATATACCAAAATACCATTCGTTTATCAGTTGTCTAGTACCCATTGTTGCGGCTGGAGCTGGCGTCAGGGTGTGGAATCAAACAAATGGGAAACCACAAAAATACTTTACTTGCCAAAGCCGCAACGGACTGTATAACTAACCAATTTACAAACAACAATAAAAACCATAGCAACAAAATTCTCTCTCTTAAAAAAATATTATACATACAGACGAATTGAGAACCTCCTCCTTTTTTCGAAGTCGGTTAAAAACACTTTCAAATATAACTATGTACAAAACTGGTAAAAAGGTAAAATCATATAAAAAGGTCGTTCTGTCCGCAACACTCATAGTACAAGTTTCAGCTAAATTTGGGGCTAGATGGCGCTGTGAGGCCCAACGTGGCATGTCTTGGGTTATTTATTTACTAAGATTGCAATATATTATCTGTGATCATCATCATCATCATCAGCCTATTGCATTCCACTGCTGGACATAGGCCTCTCCAGTTGTTCGCCACTTAGGGCAAACATCTGGAGGATATACCCATAATCGCCACGCTGGGCAGGCGGGTTGGCGATCGCAGGGCGTAGCTTCTCGCACCGATGACGCTGCTGCCCGTCATCGGTCTGTGGTATTTAGCTAAGCCTTTAATTAATTGTGATGGTTATACCGCCACCAGTCGGTTGCCAGCACCTCGTTTGCTATTCAGCAAGATGCACCACGGGCAGGTGAGGTTGGCTTGGAGCGAAAAGATGATAGGCCGCTCCCTTACATCCCTGATATCTGATATCTGTGATCACTACCGAATAAAGGGCAAGTTACATAATTATAAGCCTAAAAGTAATAGTAACCCTCACACAATGTTCCCATTTCATAAAGCCCTGTGACCTACAATTTTAATCCTCAACGATTTGTGGTCTAGATTTAAACTCGTAATAAACTACAGGGTGAGTTTGGACCCAGCATTATGAACATATCCTATTTACTTGGGGTTAACATGAAATACGTACATATTTGGTCTTTAATACCCACTTATACGCCTCTAGGTACCTACCTAACGTAGACTGTTGTTGTATGACGCGCGCGGCCGGCAAATCCCCACGACAATATACCTAGATACATTTATTTGTTTGGCTGGCACCGACTTCAAAAATAAGTGATAATTGTAATATTTAAGTAATTATGTATTAAGGATAGAATTACTTACGTTATTTATCGCTTTTTAGTTTTGGTCGTTTGTGTTTTTTTTGAAGTCGGTTTAATTTTTTTTAAAAAATAATTTTATTTCTCTATTTTTAGTTGCGTTAATGTGCTGTGACCTTGGATAAGGGTTAATTAATGTCCTTAAGAGTTTTACTTAGGAATGAAAAATTTTGCTTTTAGTCAAGTGAAGACTTTGCGATCTAGAATCAAGCAAATCACTTACCAAATCACCTGCCCTATTAGCCCTGCATAAGTACATACTACTACCTAGTTTCTATCGACAAAATAATGTCAGTACTGTTCCCTAACTCCTAACCGTTAAGGAGTTCTGTGGCTTCATCATCAGCAACAGATGTTGACGCCCGGAAGCATATACCTGAGTAGAATATGATAACGTAACAAAAACACCATATGAGCATACAATTTTCGGTTGTTGCCCTCAATTTCTCCAGGATCCCATCATCAGATCCTGACTTGGTGATAATGGGACCACCTCGGAAGTGTCCTCTGTCGAACTAAAAAAAATTTTTTGAAATCCATCCATAATTGACGGAATAATCGGTGAACATACATAAAAAAAAAATATTATACATAGAGACGAATTGAGAACCTCCTCCTTTTTTCGAAGTCGGTTAAAAAGAGGAACACACACACGTACACACGCACGAACACACACACACATACGTCTTCTTGGACCTTCTAGTGAAGTACAGCCTCATAAAGGGTGGATTAAATAAACCCCTTGCGAGGGTTAAGTGTTTGTTTGATTATTTAAATAAGCTCATAATTTAAGACCTTATGTGGTTTGCTGGGAAAGCGAGATTTGGGTGACCAAGTAATTATGTATTCACGCTAAGTCATTGGAGAAGGAAATTCTATAAGGCCCCGTTTAGGTCCCACATAGATAATTATTGCACACCATTCATTTGACTTTAACCTCGTAAGGATCAGATTTTAATGTACTCATGTGATCCAAATCCCATTGAATCTAGAAGTCTGGGCGTTAGGACTTTAAACTAGGTATACCTAGGTATATTTGGGTTCAAGGCTAGATGGCGCTATGTGGCCCAGCGTGGCATGTCTTGCAACCGCCATCTAGCCCCAAACCAAGCCGAAGCTTGTACTATGGGTACTAGACAACTGATAACTTACTTAGATACATTTTTTTTCAATAAATACATGTTATACATAGAAAACACCCAGACCGATACAAACAGACATGTTCATGCACACAAATGTTTGTAATGTGTGGGGATCGAACCCACGACCTACCCCCAATCACTACCAATTGAGCCACCGAGCCATGCAATAATATAATATTATAGAAATATTGTGTCAATTGTGTCTTTCAACGTTATTCATAAGGGTGGAACGTAAAAAGAAATTGCAAACCTCACTACATTCGAAACAAATTGACTGTCACAGACGGACGTACAGACGCACCCAGTGATTTCCTTTTTTTAATGGAACCGTAAAAAACAGCTATATAAAAAATAGCGAACACAAACAAAGAAAAAAACACTTTTTCCGATAACCGGATACGGCCGTGACGTCCAAAACGAAAGGTTTTCGTTGAACGAAGCCTTCACAAGTTCACACGTGTTCACATCGGCAGATAGAAATAGGAACATTGATGAAAAGCGAAAGAAAATTCAAGTTAAATATAAAAATACGGGATGTGACCCATCATCTTTTAGCTCCAAGCCAACCTCACCTGCCCGTGGTGCATCCTGCCGAATAACAAGAAGCTGAAAGCTTTTCTTACATAAAAAAACATAAATATGTTACAGTTAAAATCCCTTTTTCGTTAAAACTCATTTTCTCTGGTTAAAACTAGTTATTATTAATGCCTTTGTTAAAACTAGAAAAAATCCATTAAAACTAGAATTTACCGCGGCATATTTGAATTTTCAGATAAAACTAGTTGCCACGTTAAGCTATACCTACCTAGTTAAAACTCGCGCTAGAAAAACTGATTTGGGATTGAAAACAAGATACAAGTTTTGAAAATATATATTGAAAAGATCTAAAATACTGGGGACCGCTGCCACCGGTTCATAAGATTCTTCTTCGCGCCTTTTTAGAGTTCGTAAACAAATGTAAAAAGCAGTTGGAATTTTCACAAATTGTGTGAGTGGAAATACCACGACCAACTGCATCAATGGTGGTACACCCATGCAAAATATTAAGCACTGCACATTACGAAAAGTTGGTCAGGTCATAGATTCTATGATCTTAACTTTAATATTATAAAGCTGAAGAGTTTGTTTGTTTGTTTGTTTGTTTGAACGCGCTAATCTCAGGAACTACTGGTCCGAATTGAAAAATTCTTTTTGTGTTGAATAGACCATTTATCGAGGAAGGCTTTAGGCTATATAACATCACGTTGCAACTATTAGGAGCGAAGAAATAATGGAAAATGTAAAAAAAAACGGGGAAAAATAACTATTCCACGCGGACGAAGTCGCGAGCACAGCTAGTAATATTATAAAGCTGAAGAGTTTGTTTGTTTGTTTGAACGCGCTAATCTCAGGAACTACTGGTCCGAATTGAAAAATTCTTTTTGTGTTGAATAGACCATTTATCGAGGAAGGCTTTAGGCTATATAATATCTTGCTGCAACTATTAGGAGCGAAGAAATAAAGGTAAATGTAAAAAAAAGGGGAAAAAATTAAACTATTCCACGCGGACGAAGTCGCGAGCATCCTACATAAACATATAAGGAAGGTTGGCCCTACTGTAAATATAATAAGGTTAGACATAAAACGGTAAATGTTCCGGACGTGAAAATAAATCTGTTATAAATTACTCGAACACGTAAAGTATTATAATTTCATTTTGAGTTGTTATTTCTAACCTCGGTAATCAGATACAAGCTATTAACATAATACCAAATTAATTAACACGAAATTATTTATTTTATCGCGGTATTTCTGGACTTAATATTTATGAGTGAGTAATCTTTGAGTTTACCTTATAAAAATTACAAGATTATTATTTCTAATTAGGGCTCCTTTGTAAATACACAGTTTGAATTAAATTAATTATTGTAAGCGTTCTTGATACGTATCTTAACAGGTTTTAGTAGCTCGACATAATGGCTTCCCTACGCCTGATGGAAAGCGAAGAAGAAGCCCAAGTCGCTGTGACGACGGGCAGGTAACTGGTCAGTTACATGTCAGTTGCCACCGCCATGCCGGCCCAACCCCAACCCCCCACGAGTTCCAGAAAACCTACTCACCGACAGGAACATGACCTGGAGGTAATTTGGCTGCGGTATTCTATAGGGTGGAGGTACTTCCCCGGACGGGCAGTTCAATTCGAGCGAAGGTTCGCTATGCCCTACCTCTCTCAAAATAAATGAACATAATAAGTAAGTATTTAGCCTAGAATATTTTTAAACTCCAGCGCAGAAAAGGGGCGAGTAAAACTTATAGTTTGACGTATTTGTCTGTGTATGGCATCATCATCATCAGCCTATCGCAGTCCACAGCTGGACATAGGCTTCTCCAGTTGTTCGGCACTTTCCTCTAACATCGGAGGTTTTATCCATAATCGCCACGCTGGGCGGCCGGATTGGCGATCGCAGGGCGCCACCAGTTGCCAGAGCCTCGTTTGTTATTCAGCAGGATGCACCACGGGCAGGTAAGGATGGCAGGGAGCGAAGAGATGATGAATCGCTCCCTTATCCCTGTTTCATCATGTGGTTAGGTACGCGTAATGCGGCATCGTAACTCCCGAAAGGGTGAAAAGATTTTGACTTAGCATTTAAAAAGAGATTTATTTGCGAATTTTTGGATCATACATATTTTAGAAAGCAAAGGGTTTTTTATAACTATTTATTTTATATTATAATTATTATTAACACGAATTTTTCCGATGGCAGAATCCGTAGTGAACACTGCCTTCTAAACCAAAAATCGTGGGTTCGATCCCCATCCAGCATAAGTATTTGCGTGATGAAAATTTGTGTTTGTTCCGTGTATGGGTGATTAAATTCGTATTTAAGTTACATTTGTATTTTTTTTATGAAATAGGGGGCAGACGAGCAGACGGTTCACCTGATGGTAAGTGATAACCGCCGCCCATGTACATCTGCAACATCAGGAGTTACAGCTGCGCTGCCGGCCTTTAAAGAAGAGGTACGCTCTTTTCTTGAAGATTTAGGTACCTTTTTGTTCTGATGTCCATAACACAAGTGCATTAGATATTTATTTGGTATTGGATCAATGTATGTGATGTTGTCCGATATTATATAAAAAAAACCCTATTATTTTTATCTTTTATACAAGAAAAATCTAAAGTCATGCGTTAGAAGTTAATCAGAGCTTGAAATAGCCAGTACAAAGTCCTTAATTGCTTTTATATGCTTATGAAATAATCATATGTGCATTCATTAGGGATTTATTAACTCCAAGAACTAGAATTAATTCTCGGTACTAAGGCTAGCGTGCTGTGGACTCTAGATAAGCAATCTCTTATAGTTAGACTAGCTAGCTTGAAATGGGGTGTGGTTTCACTAGAAGCGGGAATTTTGTTTTTTATGCGAGAGGCGGCAGACGAGCAAGTGTGATGCCTGATGGTAAGCAGTCGACACCGCCCATTGACACAGTTTAGGGTCGCTGCCAGCCTTTTAAATATGAATACGATCGTTTCTTGAAGGTTCCCAGGTCGTAGCTGTTCGGAAAGACTGTCGCAGAATGTTGAGCTAATTCCTTTTATGTCGTGCCCCGAGTGGTAAACAAACTGCTCAATGGGGCGTGACGGTGTGGTGGGTGCAGCCACATCGTAAATGCACGAGGTCCACCCGGGGAGCATTCCATTGCCCGCGGTAGCCGGAGGTAGAGGTATTTGCCCTCCCCGGACCAGGAGTGCCGGCCGCTTGTTATATGCGGTTGGCCAGGGCAGGCAGGGATGCGGCCGTATGCTTCGGCGCTACCCGAGTTCCTGCAAGTTACTGCCCACTGGCGACACAGAGGGTTTTGTGGGTAGGCCTTTCCATTTCGGGAGGTGTGAGTCCCACACACCACGTAGACTTCCCCCGAAATTCGGCGTGAAGGTGCATAATGCATACACCTCTAAAAATCCTGATATGTTCATTCATCATCATTAGCTAGCAGACGCGCACTGCTAGACATAGGCCCAATAACCTTCACATGGACCAGTCCTGAGCTGCTTTAGTTCAAAGGATGCCCGCTATCTCAATCAGGTTTACATTCAATCTCCTAGGCGAGACCTATCGTATTCATCTATCATAGGTTCTGCAAGTGATGTGGCCTGCGCATTGCCACTTCAACTTTTTTTTTATAGTAGCTCGACATAATGGCTTCCCTACTCCTGATGGAAAGCGAAGGAGAAACCCATGTCGCTGTGACAATAGGCAAGTAACTTGTCAGTTACCCGTCAGTTGCCACCGCCATGCTCCGGCACGAGCTCCGGAAACCGTACTCACCGGCAGAAACACGACCCGGAGGTTATTTGGCGCGGTATTCTATAGATGAGCTGAGACTGATGCCCAAACGCGATCGATATCACTTCACGGGTTTTCCATTGAGGTGGAACCGCAGCCTAAGTTTAATCCGCTATCACTCGGACCATACCCTAATATCCTTTGAATATTCATGCACAAAAGCTTACTGTATCAACACATTTCTAAAGCTATGTTAATATTATGTATTTCTAATGATTATTTTATTGTAAACAGATTATTTATATGTAAATATCATTGTTTTAGGGATTATGTTTAATTACGAGATTTAGTGATAGATAGGTAGATAGGGGATGTAATGGAGGGACCTATCATTTCGCTCCAAGCCAACGTCACCTGCCCGTTGTGCATCCAGCCGAATAAAAAAACGAGGCGCTGGCAACCGACTGGTGACGGTATAACCATCGATTGGGTGCAGCGCAGACGGCATACGTTTTTGTGCGACAGAGTCTGCATCTGAGACATTTAAAAAGAGCGTCTAGGTCTGCCGACAGAATATTTGAAGATGTGCGTCGTGTGCGTTGAGTCTGTGAAATATCCGCGACAGATTATTGGCACGTCGTGTGCGTTACTGCATATAATTGCAAAAAAGTGCGTCACGGATAGTCTGTCGTCTGCGCTGCCCCTAATAACTAAATACCACAGGCTGGTGATGGGCGGCAACGTCACCGAAGCGATAAGCTACGCCCTGCGATCGCCAATCCGCCTGCCCTTGTGCGTCCTGCCCGTCTGGCGATGGCAAAGCTTGTAGATGTTTGACTAAAGTGGTGAACGATTGAAGAGGCCTACGTCCAGCAGTGGACTACGATAGGCTGATGATGATGATGATCCCAAAGGTGAAATCAGGAACCACCCTGATTTGAGAGGAAGGGCATAGCGAAGGACATCCACCCTATAGAATACCGCAGCCAAATGACCTCCGGGTCGTGTTTCTGCCGGTTAGTAGGGTTTCTGGAGCTCGTGAGGTTAGGGTTGGGCCGGCATGGCGGTGGCAACTGACAGCTGACTAGTTACTTGCCCGTTGTCACAGCGACTTGAGCTTCTCTTTTGCGTTCCATCAGATGTAAGGAAGCCATTGTGTCGTTAAAAAAGATATAAAAAAGAGTTACTTCACTGTCTTTGCATAAGCAACTGTCTTCCAAGTGCGATTGTCCGAACTCTTTGTCAAAGCCCTTACTTTGTGCTCAGTAAAAAGCCAAACTTCGCGAGTTCAAGATAAGTTTAATTGAACATTGAAGTCTGCATTATCAGAGGCAAGCTTTATTAACTCCTTGAAAGAGGGTAATTTAATATTGTCAGACTGGCGTCAGTTGTTGCTCGTAACTTGTTTTGTAAGACGTAATCTGGTTACTTAATATTGTCTATCGGATTTACTTGAAGGACGTGTACGTGTAAACATGTCAGGATGAGCATTTTGTATGGAAGGTGTAGAATGAGGACGGACGTCTGATGTCAACGAGAAAGTTCAAAATATTAGGTACTAGCTGTGCCCGCGGCGTCGCACGCGTGGTTATCGGGTTTCAAAAATAACGGACATCCATAAAATGGTGCCTAAGTTTTAAGTTATACCTCTAGCTACACGTTGGTAAAAACCGTATTCAATTCCATGCAGTAGTCTTCGTGTGATGCGCGATCAAACATACAGGTAAAAAATTCTCCCGTTTTCCCAACATTTCCCTTCACTGCTGTGGTCTTATTGATCGTGGCGTGATGAAAAGTACACTATAACCTGCCCAGGAGCATGAAGAAAAATTATTGTACCAAGTTTCGTTACAATCCATTGGATAATTTTTGTTCCTGTAACGAACATACATACAGACAGACAGACAGACAAAAATTTTTGGCATCAGTATCGAACACTAATCACCCCCTGATAGTTATTTTGAAAATATATTTTATGTACAGAATTGACCTCTCTACAGATTTATTATAAGTATTGATAGATATAGATAGAAGAAGTATAGATAGATAGAAGATTTTGCTAATACACATTCTATCACACATGAACTTGTCTGTCTATATTGGTAACTATGTATAATATTTATTTACAAAAAAAAGTATCTAAGTAGGTTTATCAGTTGTCTAGTGCCCATAGTACAAGCTTCGGCTTTGTTTGGGACTAGATGGCGACTTGTGGCCCAGCGTGGCATGTCTTGGGTTATTTATTATTTTAGGTATAGGAAATCGTTCTGAATTTTTCATTCACTTTTGCACATTGTAGAATATTTTCTGTGAAACGTAATAACGTCATACTTTGGCTTACAGACCCGCCATATCAATATATTTTATTTGTCAATTTAGCTCGGAACTTACAAAAACCTCCCGTCAATCATTCAACATCAAAAGCGATCAAATTTAGCTGCAACACATCCTAATGAAGGCTTTATTTGAACAAATCATCATCAATACATTTTTCAAATGGCCATATTTGATTTAGCTCAACCACCACTTTGCTTTGACCTCTCAGGCCATTCAAAATTCATCAGCCGTTTTCGTGATTCAAGGGTCTTTTAAGATTGGTCCTTCAAACATGTGAAGTATCGGATTTATCTTTGGCCCACGACGAATTTTGCCATAGAATTTATTTCGCGACGTAAATTATTACCTCAAATTTTTGTGTAGGAGACTGAATAAAAATACATTGAGTGCCCGTTTAGTGTAGCGTTGCCATGTTTTGTGTAACTAAATTTGGGATAAAACTTCTATACTCATTAGATTTTTTGAAAAGGTTACCTCTATCACTCATAGCTAAAAGACCATCTAAAATTGTGTACTTTGCCTATCTTAAGTGTGCAACAAAGACAAGGAATCTATCTATGGTTTGGTTTTTTTATAGTAAGTAACACAGCATACTTCTCGACGGGCCTCTCGACTTCTAGTGGGAAGTGAAATAGAGGCCCAAGTTACTGGGGCAATGGACAGGTAACCAAATTATACAGTCAAGCCAAGCGGTTAAATCCTACCACCGGTTGAGAACTTGAAATCTCGAGCAGGCCCTTGGTCGAAATAAAAGGATTTTGAAGTTAATTTGTTTTTTTTTTTTAAGAATTGGGATAGCGATTGGTCCCAACTAGCCTGATGTTATGCGGCTTTCGCCTTCAATGGAGTATGCTCACTCTACAAAGACCGATTCACTGTTACCTTGAAAATTAGAAGATTATCTATATCCTTTAAGGAACACGGACTTTGGCTAAGAATTTCATAGCTTAGCCGTTCACACCATAAATGTAGAGGCAATTCTATAACCAAGACATGCCACGCTGGGCCACACATCGCCATCTAGCCCCAAACTAAGCCGAAGCTTGTAATATGGCTACTAGACAACTGATGAACTTACTTAGATACTTTTTTTGTAAATAAATACTTATTATCTAAAGAAAACGCCCAGACCAATACAAAGAGACATGTTCATGAAAATGTTGATACTGTGCGGGAGTTGAACCCACTATCCTTGGCATAGAAGGTAGAAGTCACTACCAAATGAGCCATCGAGCCAGTCAAATAAATCAATCAAATAAAATAAGAAAATAAGTCAAGTTCGAAATTTAGCTTCTTAAACAAAGCGAAATAAATAAATATCAGACAACATCACATACATTGCTCTAATCCCAAAGTAAGTACCTTAAGCACTTGTGTTATGGGTATCAGAACAACAAAGGTACCACAAATAAATACTTAAATACAAATAATTATAAACACCCAGACACGGAACAAACACAAGTGTTCATCACACGAATGTTTGTCCCGGGTGGGAATCGAACCCACGACCCTTGGTTCAGAAAGCAGGGGTCACTACCAATTGAGCCACCGAGCCAGTCATCTCAAATAGAACCATAACCTCTCTGAGAAATGGAAAATCCTGAGCTTACCTCAACATACGGTTCCACTACCTTTCATTGAATAGGGCCAACTCCGAACCGTCTGAGCGTAGGCTGCGGTGGTCCGCTCGAATTTGTAAGGAGACTCACAATGCGTAAGCCAAACATAATGTATACTCGACCTTTGGGAAGCTTTCCATCTTATTAGTTTATGAGGCAAAAACATTTTCTGATGAAATCTACTATATAAAAATAAGTCGGGTTTTCGTCTCTGACGCTATAACTCCAGAACGCACGAATCGATTGCCACGGTTTTGCATTCGTTAGAAAGGTCTCGGGCTCCGTGAGGTTTATAGCAAAGAAAATTAAGGAAAATAAAATTTTACAGCCATCTGGTGGCGAAACGGAGTTCGCCGGGTTTGCCAGTTTTGTATAAAAACTTATATTTAGTATACGAAGCCTCAAACGAGTTGGTCCTAAATTAATTACTGTATACGAGTATAATGAACTTATTTTTAAAATACGTTTTTTTATAGCAAGAGCGTTCAGGATGACCTCACTCCACCTGATGGTAAGTGGTCGTGAGGTCAGGTATAACCATCACTATTGAAGGCGTAAATACCACAGACCGATGACGGGCAGCAGCGTCAACGGAGCGAGAAGCTACGCCCTGCGATCGCCAACCGCCTATCCAGTGTGGCCATTATGGGTATATACCCAGATGTTTGCCCTGGCGAACAACTGGAGAGGCCTGTGTCAAGCAGTGGACTGCAATAGGCTGATGATGATGATGATGATGATGATGGTGCCTGTAGGAGCACACATGACCCCACGAGAAGTGGAAGTACTTCCGCCGAGATAGGTGATCGTGCTCTGGGACAGCGGTCCGATCGACCATTTTGGTTTGTCGTATATATAGCGAGTTGTGATGAAAACTTCGATAGCGCGTTGTAGGATTCTAAGTTGTAGCGATGTTTAGATAGATGTCGCTACCTAAAGAGTCAAATTTAAGAGACATTCTTTGAAAAAATACAAGTTAAAAATAACCCCCATCCTCGTGGAACCTCACAAGCAAATAATGTTGATAAAATGTTTTTAATGCTAAGAAAAACTACCAACAGTTTGAACAGACTTGCACTACAATAAAGTTCAATTTAAAATTTAATCAAGCGACTGCTGAAGAGTAAACTATGGCTTGTTTGTTGTGACTACGGCACTTTGAACCTTATTGAGGAACGCCCAGACACGTTTTAGATGACCTGCAAAGCTGCGGTTGAAGACTTATTTGAAAATTAAAAATAAATATCAGAGAACAACCCATACATTGCTTCAATCTGAGAGTAAGTTGCTTGAGGACTTGTGTTATCAGAACATGGGTATCAGAACACCAAAGGTACCACAAAGATACCTTTACTAGTTGTGCCCGCGACTTCGTCCGCGTGGTATAGAGTTTCATCCCCTCTTTAATCTCCCGCTAACTCGCGATCCCGTGGGAACTTTGCAATATCCTGTTGCAACTAAGCTTTAAGTTTATTATGATACCTGCATGGCAAATTTCACTTACTAAGGAACCTGCATGGCAAATTTCACTTTCATGCAAAATTTTCCCGCTAATTCCCGTTCCCGTGAGAATTTCGGGAATTCCTTTCTTAGTGAACCTCTTCGGTACCTAAGCTACGTCATTTCCAAATTTCAAGTGATAGGCACTTTTTATCTACAATATCCGAAGTGAGGGCGCGTCGCTAGTTATTATTTATTTATAAAAAAGTATCTAAGTAAGTTTATCAGTTGCTATGGGACTATGGGTACTAGTAGGTAACACAGTAGCCTCTAGACCCATAGTACAAGCTTCGGCTTAGTTTGGGACTAGATGGCGCTTCTGTAGCCCAGCGTGGCAGGTTATAAAATTATTTAGACACATAAACACATTGTGTACTTACTCTACAAAGTTCCGAATTCTAATATATTTTTGCACATTTCTGTGAAACGTAAAAAGCGCGAAATAATAACAAGTCAAAGAGAATACAATAACGGTATTGCGTTCATAACATTGCCAGTAGCTCAAACTTAATAAAAGCAAACAATATTATTCCCTCGGATACTCGGATGTAATCAATAATAACGGAGTAATATCGTTTACCGCAAGGCTGATCAATAATATATGGACGAACCACTAGAGAATTATTTGTATTACCACTGTCGTCATCAGCAGCCTATATCAGTCCACTGCTGGACATAGGCCTCTCCTAATGTTCGCCACAAGAAGCCCAAGTCGCTGTGACAACTGGCAAGTAACTAGTCAGCTACCTGTCAGTTGCCACTGCCATGCCGGCCCAACCCTAACCCCCCACGAGCTCCGGAAACCCTACTCACCGGCAGAAACACGACCCCGAGGTCATTTTGCTGCGGTATTCTATAGGGTGGAGGTCCGCCCCCGGACGGGCAGCTCAATACCCTACCTCTCTTATCCTTCCATCGTGATGGTTATACCGCCACCAATCGGTTGCCAGAGCCTCGATTTTTATGATGATTGGCTACACCTAATAGTGGAGCGAACATTGTGTAAGTAATCCCGCCTCTCCCAGGAAATACTTGAACCATAAACAACAGAATTGGTTTGTACCACCTAAATCTCGAGACTCCAAACTTCGCAAAACCACATGACAGCGTCGGCTATAGCTTAGCGGTTCCGTAGTAATAACTCAGCGTTAGTTCCCAACTAGCGTAGTTTAGTTCACGCCCGCTCAGTTCCGAATTACGCATGCTATCAGCCAAGTTGGATGGGCAGGGAAACTTGTACAGTTTGAACTTTAGTCGCTTATGTAAGGTAGTAAGGTAGCAGTGCGGTGTGGGCCGAAAGAATACTACCGAGGTAGAGAGATGTAAGGGAGCGACCCATCATCTTTTCGCTCCAAGCCAACCTCACCTGCACGTGGTACATCCTGCCGAATAACAAACGAGGCGCTGGCAACCGACTGGTGGCGGTATAACCATCACAATTGAAGGCGTAGCTAAATACCACAGACCTATGACGGGCAGCAGCGTCACCGGAGCGAGAAGCTACGCCCTGCGATCGCCAACCCGCCAGCCCAGCGTGGAGATTGTGGGTATATCCTTCATGTGTTTGGATACGGTGGCGAACAACTGGAGATGCCTATGTCCAGCAGTGGACTGCAATAGGCTGATGATGATGACGGACAATAACCAAAGAGTGGTGTACTTACGCACGTAATGGTTACGTTACTTAGGTACGCAATGTGCTAAGAGTTTCGCATCGAAATATAGGCTACATAAACCTCATTTTCATCAATACCACAGACATTTCGATCTCAGCTTCCTTACCGGATAATCTCTCGCATAGAAGTTATTAACGCCCGACTCTTCATCAAAAGGGATTTATGAAGTATGGAATCAGCAGATTTCAGCGGAATCCTATCCAGGCGTCTGAACCGATAATCCCAAAGACAATCTTCGCCGCAGATCTACTCCACTACTTGCGGTTACTGTGTTGCCACAGTGTAGAAGGTAAACAAGTAGGTTTTCAATATTGTTTTTGTGCATGGCAACAAGTTCTGTGATGTGGTGAAGTGAAGACATGTATATGTCACCGTAAACTTGTAAATAACCCAAGACATGCCACGCTGGGCCACACAGCGCCACCTAGCCCCAAACTAAGCCGAAGCTTGTACTATGGGTACTAGACAACTGATAAACTTACTTAGATACTTTTTTTTGTAAATAAATACATATTATACATAGAAAACACCCAGACCAATACAAACAGACATGTTTATGAACACAAATGTTTGTACTGTGCGGGAATCGAACCCACGACCCTGGCTCAGAGGGCAGAGGTCACTACCAAATGAGCCACCGAGTCTGTCAAATACCGTTAGATTATGATCTATCTCGTGTGATTGTAAACTGTCGAAATATTGTGAACTGTAAAATAAGGCTCACATTTTAACTGTGTGTGTCGCCAGTAGCTACGGGTAGCAGTAGGATTCGGGTAGCGCCGAAGCTACGGTCACATCCCTAGCCAGCCGCACATCTTAACTAATATTATAAAGCTGAAGAGTTTGTTTGTTTGTTTGTTTGAACGCGCTAATCTCAAGAACTACTGGCCCGAATTGAAAAATTCTTTTTGTGTTGAATAGACCATTTATCGAGGAAGGCTTTAGGCTATATAACATCACGTTGCAACTATTTATTAGAAGCGAAGAAATAATGGAAAATGTAAAAATAACGGGGAAAATATAACTATTCCACGCGGACGAAGTCGCGAGCACAGCTAGTTTTTTTATATGCAAGAGGCGGCAGGCGAGCAAATGTGATGCCTTATGGTAAGCAGTCAAATCATATGGCAACTCAAATCGAGTTCTGGGGTCGCTACCGGCCTTTTAAATAGGAGTACGCTCGTTTCTTGAAGGCTCCCGTGTTGTAGCTGTTTGGAAATACTGACGCAGAGAGTTGGTTCCACAAAACCGATGCGCGAGGCAAGAAGTTCCTCATAAAGCGTACAGTGGAGGATCGCCAACCATCGAGATGATGAGGATGGAATTGCTATCGCGAACATGAAAAGCGGCCGGCACGGGAGGGAAAATACACGTTACCTTACTACAAGTGCAATTTCACAGTTAAATATTACATTGGAAGTTCCTTACTGTACTTGCATCAGATACGTCCTATTTCAACATAAGTTCTGGAGACACGTTCGCGGCTGCTTAGAGAGATTACGCGTTCTATTAATGGAGTGATCGGCTACGCGTCACGGCGGGGTTCAGCTACGAATAATTATGCTCATAATAAGGGAGCCGGGACATAAAGGTCCCGTCAAACTGTTTGTTATATCTCTAGATGGACCATTTTTAGGGTTCCGTAGCCAAATGGGTATTAGAACAACGAAGGTACCACAAATATATACTTAAATACAAATATAAATACCCAGACACGGAACAAACACAAATGTTCATCACACGAATGTTTGCCCTGAGTGGGAATCAAGGCTCTTGGTGCAGAAGGCAGGGGTCACTACCAATTAAGCCATTGAGCCAGGCAATGAATAATAATATACTTAAACTGGCGCCACTCGAACGCATACACAAAAATTCATTTAAATCGGTCAAGCCGTTTAGGAGAAGTTCCATGACATACACACGTACAGCAGAATTATATATCTATCTATCTTCTATGTTCTTCTATATCTATATCTATTATCTATTACTTATAATAAATCTGTAGAGAGGTCATTTTTGTACATGAAATATTTTATTTTTTCAAAATAACTATCAGGGGGTGATTACTAGATTAGGTATTATCTTCCACAGTGTTTCTTTTTACACTAACCACTCACACATTTGCTCTCTGCATGATCCAAAGGTTAACTGGTAGAGAATGCTCCTAGCATTAAGTTCGCCTTTTGTACCATTTTGTGCAATAAAGTTTTAAATAAATAAAATAATGCAAAAATGCAATCAGTAAAATTTTTGTCTGGCTGTCTGTATGTTAGTCATAGAAACAAAAACTACCCAACGGATTTTAAAGAAACGTGGTACAATTATTCTTCATTAATTCAATCATTCTTCTGGGCAGGTTATAGTACACTTTTCATCAAGCTACAAGCAATGGGAGCAAAGCAGTGTACGGAAGTGTGGAGAAAACGGGAGATATTTTTATATGTATGTTTGAACGCGCATCGCGCGATTTGAATATGGTTTTCACCAATGTATTGCTAGAGGTCTAACTTAAAATTTAGACACCATTTTATAGAAGTTCGTTATTTTTTTTAACCCGATTACCACGCGTGGGACGCCGCAGGCACAGCTAGTATACGTATAAAAATATGATCACAAACACCCAGACACCCAAAGCAACTGACAGGTAACTGACCAGTTACTTGCCCGTTGTAACAGCGACTTGGGCTTCTCTTTCGCTTTCCATGGCGTAGGGAAGCCATTATTTCGAGCTACTATGAAAAAAAAGAAAGGTTTATCATAATAACGACCCTTGTTTCGCGGATTTGTACAAGCGCGGATAAATTGATGCGAGATCTTAACTAATATTATAAAGCTGAAGAGTTTGTTTGTTTGTTTGAACGCGCTAACCTCAGGAACTACTGTTCCGAATTGAAAAAATCTTTTTGTGTTGAATAGACCATTTATGGAGGAAGGCTTTAGGCTATATAACATCACGCTGCAACTATTAGGAGCGAAGAAATAATGGAAAATGTAAAAAAAACGGGGAAAAAATAACTATTCCACGCGGATAAAGTCGCGAGCACAGCTAGTGTCTGATATTTATGACATACAATAACGGCTGATGAGTACAAGAAGCAGGAAGCACATTGGGGCCATATGAACTAGGTGAGTCTATGGAATTGCTCTCCAAAGTTGGTTTATGGTCGCCATTTGTCACGTACCCTTAGGCGACGCCATGATTTTACCGCTGTGTCGCGTCCTGATGGATGGGGCCTTATTACCTACCAACCAGCAGACACAGCGCCATCTAGTTATATACTAAGCTGAAGCTTGTACTATGGGTACTAGACAACTGCTAAACTTTCTTAATATTTTATAAATAAATTACTCAATATTAAAGGTTGACCATTAAGTTCGTCTTTTGTACCATTTTGTGAAAAAAAGTTTAAATAAATAAATAAATTACACATAGAAAACACCCAGACCAATAAAAATAAATAATCGGAGCAAGAAGCTACGCCCTGCGATCGCCAACCCGCCTGCCCAGCGTGGCGATTATGGGTATATCCTCCAGAGGTTTGCCTTAGGTGGCGAACAACTGGAGATGCCTATGTCCAGCAGTGGACTGCAATAGGCTGATGATGATGATGATGACGATGAATAAAAATAAACACGTTCATGCACTCGAATGTTTGTGCTGTTTGGGTTTGGGATTAAACCCGTGGCCCCTGCATCAGAGTCAGCATTCGCTACCACTGATCCAAAGTTGTCCTCAAATTTTAATACTGGGAAGTCATCAAATGAATTCCTACCGTAAAAAATAGAATCTGTGAAATCTATGAAAAGAATTGTTCGAAATATAAAACTATATAATTATATAACAAAAAATAAAATGTCTCTGTTGAAAGACCCAAAGAGGTTTACACCTTGCATCTTACAATGTATTTATTTTGTTGTTTTTATGGTTTTTATAACATGCATTTCGATGTGTAAAATTAATGAATGCCACAATGCCTTAAAATACAAAAATAAAGTATGAGATTAGTAAACAATAAGCATAGCCGTTCAATTCGAAATTTAAATCAAACCTAGGCGAATTACTTCCTGTGTTCCATTTTTAAATAACCTGGCACTTTACTGGGCGTTTTCTATCAATAAAGTATCACATAACTCTAGTTTGTTATTCAAAACAAGAAAACGATAATTCATAGGCGTGCTGGAACGAATGGACATTATTGTAAGAGTATAGTATAGTTTATGTAAATGTGAAAAATTGCATGCCATTTACTTGGCTAATTGTAGCAGAACTATTAGGCTAAGTTCATATGGCCGCGCGGCACCGCGCGCCGCCGCGCGGTGTGAGAGTTCACATGACAGGGTATATACGAGCGCCAGTCTGGCATTAACATTGATATACAATGGACGTGGAGGAGGCAATTTGCTTGTGGATTACCCAAATTTTTCTTTTTTTCTTCGGAATCATCATTTTTGCAAAAAATTAAAACTAGTTCTTCCCAAGACCTTCTTTTTAATATTTTATTTGAATAATCCTTAGAGTTAAGATTTCAAATCGCATCTCTTTTTTCGATTTCGTCGATAAGCAAATCGATAGGCACAATGTCATCTTCGGTACTCATTGCATCGATCTCTATTTCAAACCTGTATCGAACAGGTCGATACAGGTTTGAAATACTTGTGCCGCGCGGCAGCGCGCGGTTCTAGATCTTGCGCGCGGGTCAGAGCGCGCCGCGCGTTGGCGTGCGGTACCGCGCGGTAATGTAGACGATAATTATCGTTTATATTGATCTTGTGCCGCGCGGTTCGTAGTTCCGCGCGGTACCGCGCGGCCATATGAACTTAGCCTAAAACCAACTTCCATCCTTGTACCTACAATTGTAATAAATGAATTTGAATTTTGAATTTTGTATTTATCTTGTACCTACCTTTATTTTTGTTTGTTCAATTTCATAAGTGGCTTGTATTGTTATGATAAACATGTTTTGTTTCCTTTCTATACAATAAATACAAGGTATAGCATATTCTTTTAGCTATAAGAGAAACCTCTCAGCGGCGCTAACACTGGTGATAAAAATGTTACCCAGGTAAATGGAAAAATGTCATGGGTTCGAATCCCGCACAGTATTATTTGCGTAAATAGACATGTCTGTTTGGAATTGGCATTGGTATTGGAATGGGTGATTGTTAAGTATGATATATTTATCTACTAAGAAAAACAATTGTCTTGTACCCATAGTACATGCTTCGGCTTAGTTTGGGACTTGTTGGCGCTGTGTAGCCCAGCCTGGAATGTCTTGGGGTTATTTATTCATATTTTTATTGCAAACGCCGTCTCCTATTCGTAATTTAGACGCGAGGAAACACGATTCATAAATCTGATCATTTGATCGCAAACACTCCATCAAAATTCTCAACGGTTGCCATGGCAACTTATCAATAGTTGACAACTGTCAACACATAGTTAATGTTAATCCCCGTTGAAGATAATCCGACACCGGGAGTTTGGCAAAGTTAAATCGACTTGGGAATACAGTTGAGCGATTTGTGCTCACTCCATACAGTTATTTGGTGGGCTCTGATTGGCGCCAAGGGAGGTTATGCGGTTATATCATTTTAATGAGAGCCGTTTTCAGGGCCGTTATACCCATGCACGAGTATAAATCGAAGCGAATATTAATTCTATAGAAAGTAAATAAGTATAAATAAAAAATCGCAATCGCGTTTATAGTAAATCTAATCAAAAAAATATAAACACTGTTCATATATTTTTGATTATGTTTGACGCCATATTTGTTTTGGTGACTACTAACGCCTCGTGGGAAATAAATGAACTAATTACAATCACCTGTCTGCTTTTACGTCCGCTCTGTTCAAAGGGCTATGTTTCAATCCGCTACCTAGTTGGACGTTAAATGACGCGTGTTTAGTTAAAGTTCGGTCGAGTCATTCAATTAAATGTCGTCATTCAATGAACACGCTAGCCATTCAATTGAATAGGAGATTCAACCAGATGACTGCGACAGTTATACCGCCACCAGTCGGTTGCCAGCGCCTTGTTCGTTATTCGGCAGGACGCACTACGGGCCCGGGGGTAGGGGTATTTGCCCTCCCCGGACCAGAAGTGCCGGCCGCTTGTCATCTGCGGCTGGCCAGGGCAGGCAGGGATGTGGCCGTATGCTTCGGCGCTACCCGTATCCCTGCTATTTGCTGCCCACTGGCGACACAGGGGGGTTTAGTGGGTATACCCTCTCATTTTGGGAGGTGTGAGTCCCACACACCATGCCAACTCCCCCCGGAGGCGGCATGAAGGTGCCTAATGCATTCCCCTCTAAAAAAAAAGGATGCACTACGGGCAGGTGAGGGTAGCTTGGAGCGAAAAGATTATAGGTCGCTCCCTTACATCTAGATAAGATTATTGGAAAGTACTCGTAATAAAGGATACCTTACTTCTCTCCAAAGCACTGTATGACTATGTAAATACTTCAAACAAATCCTGCCTCAAATTCGGCAAACTTTGATCGACTTGGAAATTCTGTGGTGAGCGGTTTTGTGCAGTTACTAGTCATGACTAACAGTGGTTTAGTTTCAAAGCTATTTTAAGCTGAAAATCTTCATTCGATTTCATCTTGGGCGGTCTGCAAAGTTAGTCTTGGAAGTCGAAGTTAATCTTTCAATCCAATGTAGATAATATACCTATTATTATGTAGGATCATAGAAGTAAGCGTGAATAGATCTGTTGGAAGGGAAAGACATAGAAGGACATTCTATGACCAAAAAAAGTGTCCTAAAACAGGTAAAACACTAGGTACCCTAAACTGACGACCATGTCATCATCATCATCGTCAGCCCGTATCAGTCCACTGCTGGATATAGGCCTCTCCCAATGCTCGCCATTTCGATCGGTCCCGGGCCTCTCGCATCCAGCATTTGCCAGCCGTCCTGCGCAAATCGTCACTCCACCTGGCCTGAGGGCATCCTACATTACGTTTGCCGAGACGCGGTCCCCACTCCAGAAACTCGTTTACCCCAACGGTTATCGGTCCTGCGGCTAATTATGAAGGATTATACCACCATATAGAATATGACGACCATGTATGTATAAACAATTGATGAATACGGACAAAGCAAAAGTTGTGTGCCAGGATCGTAGTAAATCGTGGTCACTGCCTACCCCGCTGGGAGAAAGGTGTGACGTTATGTATGTGTCGCAGTCATCTGGTTGAATCTCCTATTCAATTGAATCGCTAGCGCGTTCATTGAATGACGACATTCAATTGAATGACTAGACCGAACGTTGACTAAACACGCGTCACTTAACGTCCAACTAGGTAGCGGATTGAAACATAGCCCTTTGAAAAGAGCGGACGTAAAAGCAGTCAAGTGATTGTAATTTAGTTCATTTTTTTCCCGCGCGGCGTTAGTAGTCACTAAAACAAATATGGCGTCGAACATGATCACCTGAGTGTTAATATTTTTTTGATTAGATTTACTTTAAACTGACTTATACGTAATAAAATAGTGTGACAGCATGGATTTACCTATTAATACGACGCCTCCGGATACTTTTAAAGAAAAATTAAAAACTAAACATTAAACAGTCGGCTTTTACCCATTCAACGACAGTAGGTAAAAATTAGGGCATCTGGATCACAAGAGATCCAGCTGCCCTAATTTTCACCTTTCAGTATTCAGTATTCATTATTCTTTATTTCACTATTCAATTATTGACTATTAAGAGTAATGATATAAAAATCTTATCACCTTTCAGTATTCAGTATTCATTAGTCGTGTTTTAATTTTTCACTATTCAACTGTTGTTGACTATTTTGAGTGATGATAAATGTTATCACTTTTCAGTTATTCATAGTACCTATCCCATTTTATATTTATATTATTATTGAAAATTTGGACGTTTATTAATATAAGTAATATTAACAATGAAAGTTTAAAAATAAAAACCACATTTATTCAATAATAATTATACGTTTAATGATAAAACTATAATACTTTTTTATGAATTTTTTTTAACAAATCTCTTGCACAGTCGTATATTTCATCAGAAAACCTATTTTCAACAACATGTTGCGCACAAACGCTAGCTTTACAATTACATACAACATTTTTCATCTCTTCTATTTCAAATATTTGTAGTCTAATAACTTTCGATTGGGGATTACTCTTTCGCGGTTTCTTAACATAAGAGCAATATATCTCCTCAGACCGCCTTTTAACTGGAACCCTCTCGGCCACGGTAACAGGGTTGCTGCCGCTGCTGTTCTGTCCTTCATCTATCTCGAAAGGCTGTTGCTCTTGTTCGAAGTAGTTGATGACATTTTGACGGAGCAGTTGACTAGCCGGTATCGGTGAGTAGCTGTTACCGAATATTCTATCATTAGATTCCTGAAACATGAACATAATTATTATTATATTGATATTTAATGAATATTTAATAATAGGTATTAAATAATTTAAAAATGTGTTGACTTACCTCCATTTTTTATACGAAATTTGTTTAAGCCGAGAATTATTAGAATGAATTTGATTTAAGCTAACGCCGCTTTTATATACCCACCGATATATTTTTTATTTATTTGTTTTGTCCTGAAGGTTCTAAATAGTATCTAAATTTCGATTTTCAAGTAAATCGGAGAACAGCACATGAAGTATATCATCGGAAAATAACCTTTATGCCTGTAGAGTAAGGTGCACCCATGTTTATAAATAACCTGACGTGTCGTTGACTGTACCTACGTTTATTGTCATGCTAACGGAAACCTTGGTACATTCCTATTTTAAACTAATAAAAGCTCTGATGTGCTAGGATTAGAACTGTTTTTTGTCTGTTTAGATTTGTGGCATTTTGTCTTTAAATAAACAAATTATTGGTCGGGTATTTGCTTCGGGACATCAAAATATGCAGTGTAATTAATAAATTGGAATGAAGACACGTCCCGGTAAGTATAGATATATTATTTTCGTCAAAATTCAACCTTATTATAAATAACGTAGATACCCATGCTTTGTTCGACTTAAGACCTTTTGGTTATGTGCGCTGTCTCGAACTCATTCATGTCTCGAGTTCATCTGCACCATATAGGATAGATGGACTTTGAACTTGCTAAATTGTACGTTGCATTTTCACCGTATTTAATTTTTCTCTAAAAGGAAAGTGGTACCACGTCAATAATTAGTATTTAAGCCGGGATCCGGGAACCGAGCTGTTAAGAAGACAGTCTGATTCAGTCCAGTAAACTCCGAGAACCCATCTCTTAAAATGTAAGTACCTACTTTAATAACAATTCAATTTTTGTGTGATATGTGGTAGACGAGCAGACGGATCACCTGATGATAAGCGATTGCTAGCGTTCACCAGCAACCCAGATTCGGTCTACGGTACCCTCACTGATTTCAATATTCAATCGACTTGTAATTAAACTATTCATCTATTCATATATTTATCAATCCATTTATTCATATATTTATCTATTCATCTATTCCCTATTCTAAAATGTCTTTATTAGTCTATTCGCTTGATACTTATTTAAATAATACATAATTAGGAATGTAATAATGTGTACTTTTTAAAATCATTTTATTACTCTTGATTAATTCCAATTAATGTTATTATTCATTACATATTAGGTACTGTTCATTACTCATTATGTTCAATCTATTCTCTAAGGTTGTCTGACAAGAGACAGCTTTAAGCGATAAGACCGCCTAATTGTACAACATATGTCTATCACACTTAGTTTTAAGACAATTCTATGGTGTTCAATAAAGTGTACCTATCTATCTGTTTTCAGGTCGAAAAATTCAACTCGTCACGCCTCAGACTACTCAGAAGAAGAAGCGACAGTAATGCCATCTTCCTCCAAAAAATCATCCACTTCGAGAAAACGCAGACAGGAGAAGATCGCACCAGTGCAGCCTCCATCCAAGTACTCGAGCTACGAGCTGTTCGGCACCGACAGCGAGGAGGAAGGCGAGGACCGCATCGAGATCAAGCCCACCCCACTTGGTAATAATTGAAATCAAATGCTTTCAAGTATATAGTTGTCAAGTACATTAGAATAACATTGAAGAAATAGTATATTGAATGAATTTAAGATTTACACCATAAATTATTCAGAATTAATTAGCCGGCATTAAAGTTAAAAATAGAATGGATTGTTATACATAATACATAGCGCAGTGTGGTCTATATTTTATAAAGAGCGTCTCCTTATTCAAATATTTTTGTTTTACAGACAGGGAGCCGAAGCATAAAACAAGTAAGAAGACTCTACCCAGCAGCAGTGTGGAACCCAAGCCAGCAAAAACTAAATGCAGTGTTCCACGTCCACAAGTCTCCGAAGCCTGCACCAGTGAAACTCGCGACCCCTGGAAGAAATCCTCAGCGAAAGATATATTTGGAAGTGATAGCGATGACGATCAATGCGCACCGAAACCGGGTAAAAAACCAACATCAGCAATATGCTCATATTTTACTAAACGAGTTCCTCACGGTGTCATGCGCCAAACCAATATGGAAAAAGAGGGCTCACATTATATAGAATTAAAGGTATATAAATGTGATGAAATCCAACATATACAGCCGATGAATAGATGGCGCCATGCCATCATCACAATAAAAAACAAGTCAGATGTCGGTACTGAGGCCTGGGAACATTTGACTCAATTTATAAAAGCTACTCGACAGGAATTTAAAGACTGTCGAGCTGATATAATTAGTGGCTACTCGTAATTATGGTCCATTTTATTACATATTTTTGTTATCAATTTATAAATGTATTATATATAATAATTAAGCATTAATAATGACTTCTATCTAATCGTATAATGTACTGAACTTTATATTTAATCAAGTGTTATGTTTAGACTTTAAATAATATTTTGTTTCTAGGTTTTGTTTATAACTTTAATAAATGCTAATTCAGTTTCCTTTTTTTAATTTTTGACAGTTTCCACACATCCAGCTCCTGCTCCTGAAGATATTACGAAATATGATACAAATTATTATACAAATGACAATACAATTGAATGTGCAAAATGCCGAATTATAGTAAAACGAGATGAATATAGATATCATGAGAGAACTAATATACATAAATCGAATTGCTTATTAAAGACGACTTTTGATAATATTTACGTTATTAGTACTGCATTTAAAAAGCGAATAGTCACTTATCGTTTAAACCCTGATCAGAATATCAAGTACCTCACACCTGAAAAGTTTCTAGGTGATAATAATAAAAGTATCATACAATTAATCGACTTGTCATTAAGAAAGCATAACTGTATAAAATTGAATTTCGAACTGTTTGCATATTTTACATTACCTAAGACTAATAAACAGCATCTCAAGTCTTTTAATACAAAATACGAGAATGTTTATAGATCTACAAATTTGAATAAAATATTATCGAACTTAGCAGAACACTTAAAAACGAAATTACAAGAGTTTCAACATTGTGAATCTGGATGGAGCATTTCAAGTATTAGTCATTTAGAAATTAATGTTAATAAATACTGTCCTTTGAAAGGTGGAACATACATAGATTTACCGCTTTCGATTAAAAAATCTAAAAGTTGCATAAACATTAAAAATACAGATAATCATTGCTTTTTATGGAGTATAATTGCTGCGTTGTATCCTACTAAATATAACGTATGTAGAGTGAAATCATACCCACACTATTGTACAGTTCTAAACATTAAGGGCATGTCCTTCCCACCTACATTCGATGATATAAGATTATTTGAAAAGAATAACCCCGATATAAGTGTTAACATATACGGATTAGATAACAAATGTAATGTAACAGGACCTTTATATTTGACTAAAAATCGACAAATAGATCACATTAACTTACTGTATTTCGAAAGCGACTATAAAGGGCATTACTGCTTAATCAAAGATCTTGTTCGGTTAGTGCGAAGGCAATTAACTCATTTTAAAGGTAAAATATACTTGTGCGAGTCATGCTTACAGTATTTTACAGCTATTTCAAAATTTAAGTCGCATAAATGTAATGGTATATTACAAGAATTACCTCCAAAGCACTCTATTTTAAAGTTTAAGCACTATGAAAGACAGCAAAAAATTAATTTCGTTATATATGCTGACTTTGAATGCATTTTAATGAATTATAGAGATCGAAATTCTGAAAATACTGAGACCTTAAAGAAGCATATACCATCTTGTTTCGGATACTATATTTGTTGCTCACATAATTCAGATTTAAATAAATATGTTTCGTATAGAGGTATCAATTGTGTTCAAGTTTTTATCTCATCATTAATAAACGATGTTCAACTCATTCATAAAATTTTGTTGGATAAACAGCCTATGTCACCTTTAACACCTGATCAAGAAATGCAGTATCAAAAAGCTACCTTATGTCACATATGTAATGAACTATTATTCGATGATAAAGTTAGAGATCACGATCACGTTACGTCTTTATTTAGAGGAGCCGCGCACTCTCATTGTAACTTAATGCATCGAGTGTGTCCATTCATACCTGTAGTATTTCATAATCTTTCTGGATATGACTCACATTTGTTTATCGAAGAATTAATGAAATATGAAGGACCTATAAAAATTATTCCACAGTCGAAAGAAAAGTATCTTTCTATTACAAAAGTTGTAAATTCTACTGATAGCAATCGTTCCGTTGAAATCAAATTCATCGATTCTTTTCAATTTTTAAGTACAAGTCTTGACATGTTATCTAAAAGTTTATCCGATAGTGACTTTGTTCATCTTTCTAATAATTTTAAGAATAATCAACAATTTAAATTACTCAGAAAAAAAGGTATATACCCATATGATTACATGAATGATTGGTCGAAATTTGATGAGACAGAACTCCCACCTAAATCATGTTTTATGAATTCTTTAAGTGGTTTGAATATCTCAGATGATGATTATGCACATGCCCATCACGTTTGGAAATGTTTTGAGGTTTCAAACTTGGGGGAATATACGGATTTGTATTTGAAGAGTGATGTTTTACTTTTATGTGATATATTCGAAAGCTTTAGAAATACAAGTCTATCATATTACAAATTAGATCCCGCTTATTACATAACAGCACCAGGCTTAAGTTGGGATGCAATGCTTTTTTATACTAACGTTAAATTAGAACTGATTAGTGATATTGAAATGTATGAAATGCTAGAAAAAGGTATTCGTGGTGGACTAGCTCAGTGTTCGTTACGCCACGCTACAGCGTCTAATAAATACTTACCAGACTATGATAGCACACAAAAATCATCTTATTTGATATATTTAGATTGTAATAATCTATATGGTCATGCAATGACAAAAAAGTATCCTATAGCTGAATTCCAATTTTTATCTTCAGATGAAATAAATAACTTTAATGTTATGGATATAGCTGATGATAGTGACTATGGTTATATTTTAGAAGTTGATTTGTCATACCCCGATCACTTACATACATTACATCAGGATTTACCTTTTGCTATGGAAAAAATTACACCTCCAGGGTCTAAAACTAAAAAGCTCATTGCAAATCTGTATGATAAATTTGAATATGTTATGCACTTCACAAATTTGAAACAGTGTCTTAAACATGGCTTGATATTGACTAAAATACATAGAATTCTTTGTTTCAGACAGGAAAACTATTTAAAACCCTATATTGATCTAAATACTTCTCTTAGACAAACAGCAAAAACACCATTTGAAAAAGATTTTTTTAAGTTACTCAATAATTCTATATTCGGGAAAACCATAGAAAATAAAAGAAAACAAGTTGATGTCAAACTTATTAACAGATGGACAGATAATTGTAATGTTACAAATAAACATCTTACTGCCCAGAAATTAATTGCAAAGCCTAATCTTAAAAGCGTTCAAATTTATACAGAAAACTTTATTGCTATTCAATTAAATCATGAAAAAGTCATTTTAGATAGACCTATCTATATTGGATTCTCTGTTTTAGAATATGCTAAACAACACATCTATCAATTTCATTATGAATTTATTAAAGAAAAGTACAAGGATCGAGCTCAATTATGTTATACAGATACTGATAGTTTATTATATTTAATATTTACCGAAGATTTCTATAACGATATGAAAGATAATATTTCTCAATTTGATACCAGTAACTTCCTATCAAATAATGAGTATGATATTCCAAGAGTAAATGAAAAAGTACCTGGATTATTTAAAGATGAAATGGGTGGTGATATTATTACTGAGTTTGTTGGTTTAAGAGCTAAATTGTATTGTATAAATAGCGTTAAATCCAATATTAAAAAAGCAAAAGGTATAACTAAAAATGAAACTCGGAAATTAAGAATGTTAGATTACAGAAATACTCTATACAATAAAAATAGTACACGATGTAATATGAAATTAATAAGGTCAATAAAACATGTTTTATATACACAGCAAGTAAATAAACAACTACTTAATGGAAATGATGATAAAAGGCAAGTCCAAATAGATAACGTTCACACACTTCCGTGGGGTCACTGTCACGCTATCTTCTGATATCTGTATTTATATTAAATAATTGCAAAAATCATGTGTTTTAAAAATAGACTGTTTGTATAAATACTTTTTAATAATATTCATAATACTATAAATTATAATTAAAAAAGATGTAAGATAGAATAAATTATCATAATAATGTTAACAAGTAATTTAAAGGTTTTTAATTATCACTTTTGAAATATATTAGAACATATTATGTACATATTATCTAAAACTATGTTTACTTTTTGAACTGTTATTATTGTACTTTTTTAACTGTATGTGTAATATAAAATCAATAAACTGTATAATAAGTCAATGTAAGATGTTTTCTTAAACCCTATAAAAGCCATGGTATAAATATTTTCATTTCATTTTCACTATGAAATTCATCAAACAAGCTGAGTCTTTAGATGTTCATAATATAAAATTAGAAAAGAGTTCTCATATATCCACACACGGTGTCCTATTACCTAATACAATACGATGTATAATATGTGGACCTTCTAATTGCGGGAAAACAAATATTATGTTGAATTTATTATTACATCCAAATGGTCTTAAATTCAGAAATATATATTTATACTCAAAAACAGCTTTTCAACCAAAATACTGCTTTCTTAGACAAGTTATAACACAGGTTCCTGATGCAAAATTATTTCTTTTTTCTAATAACAAGGATGTCATTTCACCTAGTAAGGCTGCTAAAAATTCTATAATAATATTTGATGATGTGGCTTGTGAAAACCAGAAAAATATCCGCGATTATTTTTCTATGGGGAGGCATAGACAAATAGACTGCTTTTACTTATCTCAAACATATTCAAAAATACCAAAACAGTTAATACGTGATAATGTCAATCTTATGGTAGTCTTTAAACAAGATGATATTAATTTGAAACACATTTATAACGAGCATGTGAATACTGATATTGTATGGCTGGATTTTAAAAAGCTATGCTCTACTATTTGGTGCAATCGATTTAGTTTTTTAACGATACATAAAGATTGTGATTTAAATAATGGGCGGTACAGACAAGGTTTTGATGTCTTTATTCAATTTTAATATTAATTATATAAAGCAGTAAATTCCATGTACATAAGTTATTTGAATTAAACCTTTCGCTTGTAGCGGTTGAACTTGGATTATGTCTAAAGCAATGGACGCAGAAATAAAAAGTCAATTAATTAAATCAGTGAATAATATAAAAAATAAAATAAAATTAATTCAAAATGAAGAACATGATGCTAGCATAAAATTTAAAAAAATATTTAAGCCTATTACAGACAATTTAGACACAATGAATAATACGAATGACAATGGTAAGCCTATGCTAAATCTATCCATAGATGTCAATAAATACCATACCACCGGAGATAAAAACTCGCCTCTAGATTTCGAAAGCTTTAGCAAGAACGTGCAAGCGCATTCAAACATAAGTTCAGATTATTACGATTCTAGTGATGAAGATAAAAATGTGAGTAACAATTTTGATGATGCTGTAATGTCATTTTCAAAAGAAGATGAAGATAAAAGCGTGTGTAACAATATTGACGATACTCTAATGTCACTTGAGAAAGAAGAAGCGATTGAAATATATGGTAATAATATAAAAGTTCCCTTCGGAATACGTAGCGAAGACAAAAACTTGATGATGGGTAATTCTAAAGTCTCATTTTCTTATATAAGCGACCGAACAAATATGAAAAAAATACATGTTGTAAGCATTGGTAATAGACGCTATGAATTGACACCAGGTTTAAAGGAACTTCTAATGCGTAATCAGCCCAACCTCGAAATGATTAACGAAAAAGATGCTGCTACATATAAAAATATACTTCAGGCTACAAACGCTCATAAACGAAATTTTAAGGCGGACGGTCAAATCAAGGGCGACAAAAGCTTGAAATACAACAAAATCATAAAACCTCTATTTAAAGAAATTAATACTCGTACAATAAATAAATATTCAGATACCGAATTAAAAAGCGGGGGATTCATACCAATATGTAAAAAATATAAAAGTGATACAGATTACGTATTTTGGGATGATCCCAATGAGTTGATAGAACGATTAAAATTATTATTAGCATCAAAAAATGCTGGCAATACTAACCACGATAACGAAATTTTATCTATAATTGAAGAACTTAAGGAAGCTGGTGTTATTAAAGAATAAAAGACTTTGAAGGGTACATTTATTATTAGTAAGACAAAGAACATTGACCATGAACGTTGATAGATCTAATAATATAATAATACAATTAATAAAAGACGAATTACATATCCTGACTTAAATGTAGATCCGAATATTAAAGACTTAGCAACGACAGATAAAGTTAAACATTTAGTAAATGATTGCAATATCACCTATAACACATTAAAAACTGAAATTTTTGAAAAAATTGAAAGTATTAACAAATTAATCACTATCTTAACTCGCAGATTAAAAAAACTTGAAGAAAACGTAGACGTGAAAGATCTAGCAGGTAAATTAAATAAGCATTATGAGCAAAGCAGAAGTCGTAAATGAAATATGTAAAAATGCGAGAGTTAATTACCCTAGAAGAACAGTAATATTGAAAGATATTGATGATCTTTGGCAAGCAGATTTAATAGATATGCAAAAAATGTCAAAAGGGAATGGGGGTAACAAATACATATTAGTAGTAATTGATTGTTTTTCGAAATTTGCTTGGGCTATTGGATTGAAGCGTAAAAATAAACAACAAGTTTGCAAAGGTTTTGAAATAATATTAAAAAATGGACGTATTCCGAAAAACCTTCAAACTGACTTTGGAAAAGAATTCTATAATGATCAGTTTAGGAAAATTATGCAAAAGTTCAACATTAATCATTATTCTACTTATTCATCGAAAAAGGCTTCTATAGTTGAACGATTTATTAGAACACTAAAGAGCAAATTGTATAAAGCTTTTAACATGAATGGTAACTATAAATGGAATAGTAAAGTTCTTCTTGAAAATCTGTACGAATATAATCATACCGTTCATAGGACCGTCGGTCAACCTCCAGCTTTAATTTCTGACAATAATAAAATGAAGGTATTACAAAGATACAAAGAATTAGCTCGTTCCAGAAAAGTTATAAAATGCAAAAGGTTTAAAATTGGTGATTACGTAAGAATAAGCAAATATAAAGCCTGTTTTGACAAGAGTTATACACCTAACTGGTCAACAGAGATTTTTAAAGTAATTAAAATACAGGACACTAATCCTACTACTTACTTAATACAGGATTCGAAAAGTCGTCCAATACTTGGAGCATTTTATTCGCAAGAACTCCAAATATCAAAACATCCTGATGTATATTTAGTCGAAAAAATTTTGAAAAGGAAAGGAAACTATGTATATGTGAAATGGTTAGGCCTTCCACCAAGTGAAAACTGTTGGATTAAAAAGGAGAACATATTATGAATAAACCTATCTCAATTTATATTACTTAAAACTAATTTAAAGCTTTGTTCACTGTTTCCTTACTCATTTGGTTTAAAACATTGAAACGGGAAAGTCTGTTTGTTACCACGTCTAATCATAATAATAATAATCATTGTTCATTTTTTAAAATGAATCATACACGAAACGTAAAAAAATCTTCTACAGTTAAAATAAAACCGAAAGTTCGTAAGACTAAAACTGACTTACCATCTTCAGGCGCAGGATTAAAGAAAACATTTAAAAACATTGTTTTACGGACTAAAAAACATATAAAAAACTTGAAACCAAAATCAAAAAAGTTTTTAATGAAATTAGCACATGCGACAGCACAAGAATTGGCGTCAAATGTACCTATAAATATACCGAGGATTATACCTGTACCCAAAACTGGTGGATTTCTCCCCTTGGTACCAATATTTGCTGGTTTATCTGCGGCTGGTAGTTTAGTTGGAGGCGCGGCTGGAATAGCTAAAACCATAAATGAATACAAAGCAGCTAAAAAGCATTTGTTAGAAATGGAAAGACATAATAAGCAAATGGAAGCCGTTTGTATTGGGAAAGGATTGCATCTTAAACCGTATAAAGATGGGCTGGGGATTTATGTAACCAAGAAAAAAAACTAAATTACAGGCTACCCAAAAGGGCATTAAGTAATGTCGATATTATTAAATACTCATATAATATCCCCTTCTTTCGAGGTGTATATATGAGAGATGAATTACCACATAAACCTTTCCCGATAGAATGTGGGATTATAAATCTAGATACTTCTAAGAACTCTGGTACTCATTGGGTAGCCTACGCGAAACTGTATGATTACGTTGAATATTTTGATAGTTACGGTAACTTAAGACCACCAAGCGAATTTATTAAATATGTGGGCTTAAATGTAAATTATAATTATGAAAATTTACAAAAAAATCATTTATACAACTGTGGTCATCTAAGCTTAAAATTTTTGAAGACATTTTGGAAAAATAACCTAAAGTGAATAACGAACCGAACACACCATTAAAAACTATATATTATAGTAACGTAATCCTAAATGAACATTCTTTATCTGTTTGTCAGAGTCAGAAGATATTATTATCATTGAAGGTATTTGATTTTTGTCAGACTATAATTTATTAATAATTCTATAAATATTAATATTTTTCATTTCGTTAATTTGAATAAAGATGATAGTATTCCATAAATATCCAATTGTGCGACAAAAATCTAATATTTCACGTTCTACTACGAAAGCCAGCAGACGTGTCAAAATTGCTAAGAAAAAAATAATTTCTAAGCCAAATAAAAAGTTCTTACAAGATCTTGGATTTGAATTATTATAAAAATGTTGCAAATAACTGATACACCATGCCACGACAATTCTATAGAGAGCTATGAAATGCATACTTATAATCCATATAGCACAAATTTCAAAGACAATGATGAAATAAGAATACCAATTCATCAGCAAGATATATACGTGCTACCTGCAGGCAGCTCCCTTTTTATAGAAGGCTACGCCACTATGACTTCTAAAGATTCAGGAGGGAAATTAGTGAAACATAACGTGAATTTTATCAATAACCCTATTTCCCATTTATTTCAAGATATCCGATATGAATTAAATGGTGTAGAAATCGATCGTATTAAAAATGCTGGAATAACGACTACAATGAAATCCTTGATTTCTATGAATGAAGGTGAAAGTAAGGCTGCAGCAATTTGGGGCTGGAATACAAATGGCTCAATTCTGAAAAATGATTATTTTAGTGTTATTATTCCATTAAACAAAATTCTAGGGTTTGCTGAAGATTATAATAAAATTATTGTGAATTGTAGACATGAACTTATATTACAAAGAAGCAGCTCTGTTTTTAACTGTGCCACTATGGAGAAGCATGATAATTTAGTGATAGATATCCAAAAAATTCAGTGGCGTGTTCCACATATAAAAGTTTCTGATCGTAGTAAATTATTATTACTCAAACATCTCGAAAAAGATCGTCCTGTACAACTAGCGTTTAGAAATTGGGATCTATATGAATATCCATTATTGCCGAAAACAACAAAGCATTCATGGTCAGTAAAAACTGCGTCTCAACTAGAAAAACCAAGATTTGTTATTGTCGGCTTACAAACTAATAGAAAATGTAATGTAACGAAAAGTTCATCTATGTTTGATCATTGTAAAGTAACTAATATTAGGTTATTCTTAAATTCACAGTACTTTCCTTACGATTCCCTGAATCTAAAATTCGATGATGGCAGATACAGTATATTATATGAAATGTACGCTAACTTTCGTCAGTCGTATTACAATTGCGGGCCTGATCCGTTGCTAGATTTGGTTCAATTTAAGGAAAAAGCCCCTTTGTTCGTGATAGACTGCTCGAGACAGAACGACACTCTCAAAACAGGGCCAGTAGATGTTCGGATAGAAATCGAATGTTCAGAAGTTATACCAGATAATACAACTGCATACTGTCTCATTATAAACGATCGCATTTTTGAATATAAACCTCTTAGCAACATTGTGAGAAAAATATCATGAGTAGCATGAATGTGATCCTAGATGTTCAAGGATTTAAGAACAACCGGAACGAGTTTATACCTAAAGAAATAGCGGTTTTATGGAATAGACGCATCTTTTTATTGTTAATAAAACCACCATACCCTTTTTATTGTTTAACGAAATCAGAACGCTTGCAAGTAACTTGGATAGAAAAAAATAGAGGAATTAATTGGAACGAAGGATCTACGCCCTACTCGGATTATAAAAATGTATTAGCAAATTTTTTGAAAAATAAATACGTTTATGTTAAAGGTTTTGAGAAAGTTTTATGGCTAAAAAAAATGTTTAATGGGCTCAACTGTATTTATAATTTAGAAGATAGTAATTGTCCTAGTTTACTTAAATTAAATGATGAATACTCTTCTTCATCTGATATAACAAATTGTATTTATCATAACAATATCTGTGCAGTAAAGAATGTATATTGTCTAGATAAGTGGTGTAGAGATAACAATGTATTATAGTAATAAGTAAATGCTAAAAATAAACGTTTTGATTTACTAAATAATTTCCTCTTTTATTTGATTAATCTCTCGTTTTCACTTTAATGTATCCTTGAGAATGAATCATCATCAGGTCGTGAAAGTCTGGTTTATTAAGCTCGTAACAAACAGGTATTACATTACATAATATAACATATACCAAACCGCTAGCGCACGGTCATGAGCTTTAGTCGACAACCCGATCTAACGACAAATGTATAATCTTATAACACGCATTACCTATATAACTATATTCGTTTAAGAAAAGACAACAAAAAAGGGTTCAAATGATGTACCCTTATATAATAATGCTATTATATTTTTAAAATTAAACGTAGCTATAACTTTCAAAAGAAAACTAAATGTTAGTTATTGTAACAAGTGTTAAATTAGTTATCATTGACTTGTAATAGTCAATAATTGAATACTGAAACGTGAATACTGAATACTGAAAGGTGAAAATTAGGGCAGCTGGATCTCTTGTGATCCAGATGCCCTAATTTTTACCTACTAACGACTATGCTAAAATGACGTTCAGTCAAGACGTTGAACGTTTCATTCAATAACTTGACGAGTTGTCCTTTAGGCATTCAATTAAATGTCGTCATTCAATGAACGCGCTAGTCATTCAATTGAATAGCAGATTCAACCAGATGACTGCGACATATGTATCATAGAAGTAGGTATAGATAATAATAAATAATAACCAAACTTTTAAAATATATAAAGTAAAAATATAAATAAGTGGCAGAGGGCTGGTCACATCATCCGCAGAACCGATAACCGTTAGGGTAAACGAGTTCTGGAGTGGAGACCGCGTCTCGGCAAACGTAGTGTAAGACGCTCTCAGGCCAAATGGACTGATGGTTTGCGCAGGACGGCTGGCAAGTGCTGGATGCGAGAGACCTGGGACCGATCGAAGTGGCGAGCATTGGAAGAGGCCTATGTCCAGCAGTGGACTGTTGATAATGAAAATATATAACACTAGCTGTGCCCGCGACGTCGTCCGCGTGGAATAGAGTTTCATCCCCTATTTTATCCCCGTGGGGTGAGAATTGGTCAAAACCCTTTCTTAGCGGACGCCTACGTTATAACATCTACCTGCATGCCAAATTTCAGCCCGTTCCGTCCAGTAGTTTGGGCTGTGCATTAATAGATCTCTATAAATAAATACTAAATAAATAACCCAAGACATGCCACGCTGGGCCACACAGCGCCATCTAGCCCCAAACTAAGCCGAAGCTTGTACTATGGGTACTAGACAACTGATAAACTTACATAGATATTTTTTTTATTTTTTTGTAAATAAATACTTATTATACATAGAAAACACCCTCTATGTCAGTCAGTTGGTCACCTTTGAATATACCTATATTTAGATTTAGTTTAATAAGAACCAATGTTATACATTTTAAAGTTTGGTTCGATTTATAGATTAGTAAATAAATAAAATGAGACAACATCGCGCACATGAATGTTTGTCCCAGTTTTACTCACGACCCTTCACGAGTTATGTACTTAGCAACACATTTGGTGATTCATTTTTATATTAGGTATACTTAGATTTGTTGTCTTCTAGTCCAAACTTCACATAGATGCCTACCCAAAGTCTCAAAGGAGAAATACTAAATATATATTCGGCAAAAGCTCTCAGTGATAAACATAAATCGACGTAAGTAAAGTAAGTCGTGAGAGTGGAAAAGCTGATTCCTCAGTTTATCACGCCTCTTCGGAACTTTATTCCTCCGACTCGGAAATTCACTTTCAAAGTTTACCGAAAAAATTCCATTAACTACGTACGTCAAACTATAAAACCGAATGACTGGCGTGTCTATTTGAACTATACTGGGCCGCGGGAATATGACGTCAAGAGAAAAATCTGGTACCTCGTCTTCCAAAAATTTGTGCCCGATTCAGATACCACTGAATATCATCATCATCGCCAGCCTATTTAATTGCAGTCCACTGCTGGACATAGGCCTCTCCAGTTGTTCGCCACTTAGGACAAACATCTGGAGGATATAATCGCCACGCTAGGTTTGCGATCGCATGGCGTAGCTTCTCGCTCCGGTGACGCTGCCCGTCATCGGTCTATGATATTTAGCTATGTCTGCAATTGTGATGGATACTGGGAGTTTCTGAGGAGCTCGGTGGCGCCGCGGTCTTGTTCGCTTAACAATGATCGCAACGTTGTGCAACCATTGGCGCGGTCAATCTGATGATGGGTGACCAAAATTTGACACCGATTTCCTCCGTGCTTCGGAAGGCACGTTAAGCTGTTGGTCCCGGGTGCTATCTTTACCAACTCAGATAGCAGTCGTTACATCACTGGCCTAAACTGGGAATGGGTACCTATAGCTTACCCTAAGTGTTGCGGAGGTCTGATAGCAGTCGCTCTGTGTAAAAGCTTAGCCCTCGCCAAATTTCTCAGTTTGGGAAGCCGACCCTGAGACAATCGAGAAAAAGGCTAGGATGATGATGACTGGGAGTTTCTCTGAAGAAAATAACTCCAACTTAAGAAAGCTCATATTATAATAATCAACGTTTATATGGAACACTAACCTCTATAAAGATGTAAGATGTCTCAGGCAAAATAAAATTATAGATGTGTTTACTTAAGACATACCTAAGCTTCACGCAAAATTAAAGGTCTTGTACCTTGTTTTGTCGTTACGCTTACAGAAAACCTTGTTAAATTCAAGTGCAATTAGAAGAGAGGAAGGGTTCCGTAGAATAAACAAGATTTTTTTATTGGTAAATGGGTAAGCGCTTAATCCGATACCTTTTTTTTCATTGAAGCTCGACATAATGGCTTCCCTACGGCTGATGTCAAAAAAAATTAAAAAATGGCATCGCCATGCCGCCCGGCGCCATACCTACTTTTGACTGGCTCGATAGCTCATTTGGTAGTGACCTCTGCCTTCTGAGCCAAGGGTCGTGGGTTCGATTTCCGCACAGTACAAACATTTGTGTTCATGAATATGTCTGTTTGTATTGGTCTGGGTGTTTACTATGTATAATATGAATTTATTTATTCACAAAAAAAAAGTATCTAAGTAAGTTTATCAGTTGTCTAGTACCCATAGTACAAGCTTCGGCTTAGTTTGGGGCTAGATGGCGATGTGTGGCCCAGTGTGGCATGTCTTGGGTTATTTATACATTAGATTGTAAGCAACTGTTACGGTTTACAATCTTACGACAGTTTACAATGTCGCGAGATAGATTATAATATAACAGAATTTACAATTTTACGGTGACATTTACATTTGTTAATTGTGCAGATTGGCACACATCAACATAATTATTCTTCTTGCATTTTCTACTGATTTTCAATATGTACTTTACAGAACCTTAAAAGGCTGTCCCTAACCCCAGCCGGTCGCAATGAGACCTCTTTAATTATTTGAAACGCTGCCAGGAAATTCCCTCTTGGAACTGTAAAAAAAAGTCTCCCCAGTAAATTAACCGTGGAACAAGCCAGTAATATAGTTATGCTTGTATTTTTTTATGCAACAGCCATTTTTGTACTGAAGCGCTTCTGAGATTTACATAAAGTGTGTTCTGTTACATTTTATGTATGAGTTGTGCCCGCGACTTCGTTCGCGTGGAATTGATTTTCATCCCCTGGGCGGCAAAATTGGTCAAAATCCTTTCTTAGCGGATGCCTACGTCATAACATCTACCTGCATGCTAAATTTCAGCCCGATCCGTCCAGTGGTTTGGGCTGTGCGTAGATAGATCACTATGTCAGTCAGTCAATCACTTTTGAATTTGAATTATACGTATTTAGATTCCTTGGTGAATGTGATGGTGGTCTTAGGTTTGGATTCCGGGATCCAACCAAGTATTAAAATTCATCATCATCATCAGCCCATCGCAGTCCACTGCTGAAGATAAACATCTTTTGACTGGCTCGGTGGCTCAATTGGTAGTGACCTCTGCCTTTTGAGCCAAGGGTCGTAGGTTCAATTCCCACACGTTACAAACATTTGTGTGCATGAACATGTCTGTTTATATTGGTCTGGGTGTTTTCTATGTAATATGTATTTATTTACAAAAAAAATATATCTAAGTAAGTTTATCAGTTTTCTAGTACCCATAGTACAAGCTTCAGCTTAGTTTGGGGCCAGATGGCGCAGAGTGGCCAAGCGTGGCATGTCTTTAAAAAAAAAATCCAGTAGCTCGCCACTTTTATCAACCATCTGGAAGCTTTGCCCATTATCGACACTCTGGGTAGGTGGGTTGACGATCGCAGGGCGTAGCTTTTCGCTCCGGTGACGCTGCTGCCCGTCATCGGCCTGTGGTAAATACCACTTATCATCACGTTTGAAGGCGTAGCTAAATAGCTACGCCTTCAAACGTGATGATTATACCGCCAGCATTCAGTTACCAGCACCTAGTTTGTTATTCGGCAGGATACACCATTGGAGTAGCTTGGAGCGAAGAGCTGGTAGGTCGCTCGCTTACACCCCTAAATGTTAGACCAAAGTGGCGAACAACTGGAGAGGCCTATGTCCAGCCGTGGACTGCGATAGTCGCTGGGCAGGCGGGTTGGCGATCGCAGGGCATAGCTTCTCGCTTCGGTGACGCTGCTGCCCGTCATCGGTCTGTGGTATTTAGCTACGCCTTCAATTATGATGGTTACATCGCCACCAGTCGGTTGCCAGCGCTTCGTTTGTTATACGTCAGGATGCACCACGGGCAAGTGAGGTTGGCTTGGAGCGAAATGATGATAGGCCGCTCCCTTACATCCCTTACATACTTTTATATTTTATTTGGTGTTATATGATATTAATATTAAAATTTATCTCATATTTGAAAAAAACACAAGAGATATATCATTTCGCCATTACGAATACCATTTCACCCCTGGCTTCTGTTATTTATTTACCCCATACGGTGAATTTACTTCACCCCACGTGGGGACAGCGTTCATTCTCATCGGAACACCTCTTTTATAAAGTGTTTTGTGTCTTGTAAGTCACCGTGGGTGACTTATTGAATGGCCGAATGAATTTATTTACGTTTTTTCATGTGCGTGTAACGGCATGATATGAAATGGGATGAGGCTTGGTTGGGAAGTTTCTGGGGAAAAGCGATATTTTTGGGTTTTTATGAGAGACTAGCTGTGCTCGCGACTTCGTCCGCGTGGAATAGTTATTTTTTCCCCGTTTTTTTTACATTTTCCATTATTTCTTCGCTTCTAATAGTTGCAGCGTGTGATGTTATATAGCCTAAAGCCTTCCTCGTATAAATAGTCTATTCAATCCTATAAATGGTCTATTCAACACAAAAAGAATTTTTCAATTCGGACCAGTAGTTCCTGAGATTAGCGCGTTCAAACAAACAAACTCTTCAGCTCTATAATATTAGTTTAGATATTACTCATCTCAGGGAAATAAGGAAGCGACCCATCATCTTTTCGCTTCAAGCCCACCTCACCTGCACATGGTGCATCCTGCCGAATAACAAACGAGGCGCAGGCAACCGACTGGTGGCGGTATAACCATCACAATTGACGGCGTAGCTAAATACCACAGACTTATGACGGGCAGCAGCGCCACCGGAGCGAGAATCTACACTCTGCGTTCGCCAATCCGCTGGCCCAGTGTGGCGATTATGGGTATATCCGCCAGGTGTTTGCCTTAAATGGCGACCAACTGGAGAGGCCTATGTCCAGCTGTGAATTGCAAAATAGGCTGATGATGATTTTTTCAAACCAACTTTTTGGCACACTACCTACTACCTAGTTTCTGCTTAGCCCAAAATTTACTGTTAGACAATGCCTATGCTTATGTGGCATTAAGTTCGCCTTTTGTACACTAATTTAATCTGCAAAAAAAAATTTCTATAGTAGCTCGATATAATGGTTTCCTTACGCCTGATAGAAAGGGAAAGAGAAGTCGCTGTGACAATGGGCAAGTAACTGGTCAGTTGCCTGTCAGTTGCCACCGCCGTGCCGGCCCAACCCTAACCCCCCACGAGCTTCGGAAACCCTACTCACCGGCAGAAACACGACCCGAAGTCATTTGGCTGCGCTATTATAGGGTGGAGGTGCTTCTTCGGACGGGCAGCTCAATTTGAGCGAAGATTCGCTATGCCCTGCCTCTCTTAAAATTCCCATAATCGTCTACGGTACCCACGGCATGAGATGGGGTGGTCCTATTCTAAATACGGAACCCCCACTGTCCTGTATCTGACGTGTGAATAAGTAATGGCAGGTACGTTTTTTAGGGTTCCGTAGCCAAAATGGCAAAAACGGGACCCCTATAGATTCGTCATGTCTGATTTTCACGTCATTCTTTTTTTCATCCAACCTAATTTTTTAAAACTGAATAGTTTGCGCGAGAGACTTCCAAAGCGGTAAAATGTGTGTCGTCGTCGACGACAGTAGTTTTGTTTTTAAACCTCATAAATCAAATTACCTAATTTTTTTCATTCAATCAACTCCAATATAATAAAAAATAAAGAAAAACATTTATTTAGCTGTATAGTGGTACGGAACCCTACGTGCGCGAATCCGACTCGCACTTGGCTGGTTTTTTTTTATCAATTTAGGCCCTGGATTTCTCCATACAGCCACGTTTATTCCGTATTCTGCATTGACAGCTGTATTGACAGTTGACAGATGACAGATCCGTGGCCAGAAATAACCATTCCGGGAATCCGACGAAACGTTATCTCTTTTTGGATTTTAACAATACTCGAATATATACAGCATTTTATTGGCAAAATTGAATCGGTTTTTTCCGAGAAAGTATTTATCCCGTATCTCGGAGGAATAGTTTTATTATTTTACGGCTAGGTTGTATTCCCCTTGTGGTTTTTGCCTATTTTATTTACGGAACATCGATCAAATTGTTCTATTTTGATGTTACACGCGTCAAAATGATAATAAATGGTATGAAAAAAAGGTAGGGGGAGTCCGGGAGACTTGATCAGATGGGAGAGGTGAACCACCTTTCTAAAATAAACTTAAATAAAAAAATAACCCAAGACATGCCACGCTGGGCTACACAGCGCCATCTAGCCCCAAACTAAGCCGAAGCTTGTACTATGGGTACTAGACAACTGATGAACTTACTTAGATACATTTTTTTTCTAAATAAATACATAATAAATATATGTATAATAACATAGAAAACACCCAGACCAACACAAACATGTTCATGCACACTAATATTTGCAATGTGTGGGGATCGAACCCACGACCCTTGGCTCCGAAGGCAGAGGTCACTACCAACTGAGCCACCGAGCCAGTTAATACAATACATCTCAATTTAAGTTTTGCTCTAACGAATACCTCTCTTCAGAACAGCACACTTCCTCTACCTGAAGGTTGTATGGAAGAGATCGCTTACTAGCGATAAGACCGCATAAATTGTACCACTAGTTGTCTGTAATACCTTGTCTATAAATGTTTGTATTTTATGCAATAAAGAATATCTATTTATCTATCGAACGATACGTCAAGACTCAAGACAGTTATTGGTAGACCGCGGTTATAGACCTACCGTTATAGACCGTCTAATTAGCAGCAACATTGTAGTTAACAGGTATTAATTTAAATGCCTGGGAAGCGCCGTATTGCTCCCTGGAGCCGAGGGTACGGTATTTGCCCTCCCCGGACCAGGAGTGCTGGCTTTGTCATCTGCGGCTGGCCAGGGCATGCGGCCGTATCCTTCGGCGTTATCCCGTGTCCCTGCAACTTGCTGCCCACTAAATGTTATGCCCTCCCATTTCGGGAGGAGTGAGTGCCACACACCATGTCACCTCCCCCGGGGGTGGCATGACGGTGCCTAATCCATTCCCCTCTAGAAAAAAAGGTCTTAATTTCTGGATGTTCGGAGTTGTTAAGGATGTAACTGTGAGTTACATACTTAGTTATTCATCATCATCCATCATCATCATCAGCCTATTCTCAGTCCACTGCTGGACATAGGCCTCTCCAGTTGTTCGCCACTTTGGGCAAACATCTGGAGGATATACCCGTAATCGCCACGCTGGGCAGGCGGGTTGGCAATCGCAGCGCGTAACTTCTTGCTCCGGTGACGCTGCTGCCCGTCATCGGTCTGTGGTTTTTAGCTACGCCTTTAATTGTGATGGTTATACTGCCATCCGTCGGTTGCCAGCGCCTCGTTTGTTATTCGGCAGGATGCACCACGGGCAGGCTAGGTTGGCTTGAAGCAAAAAGATGATAAGTCGCTCCCTTACATCCCATTAGTTAGTTACAACAGAAACTTAATCAAATACGCGTCTATACAACCGTTACTGAACTACGTAAACCGAAGTTTGCGTCCGCTTAGACCAAGTTAACACCAGACATTGATAACTTACAAGTTAGTCTCCTATTCAGACCAGATTTCAGACAATACCTGGGTTATCTTTCACAGTCCAGTGGTCTTGGAGTACAGTCGACGATCTATTTTAGGAAAAAAACTGCGTTAAAGATATTGTCTCGCAAAATGGATCCCTAAATTGTAAAATCATCTTATGACAGTGTTTTTAGATAAATACCAAAAGAGGGATGTAAGGGAGCGGCCTATCATCGTTTCGCTCCAAGCCTACCTCACCCGCCCGTGGTGCATCCTGCCGAATAACATACAAGGCGCTGGCAACCGGCTGGTGGCGGTATAACCATCACAATTGAAGGCGTACGTAAATACCACAGACCGATGACTGGTCACCGGAGCGAGAAGCTACGCCCTGCGAGCGCGAACCCGCCTGTCCAGCGTGGCGATTAGGGTTATATAACCCAAGACATGCCACGCTGGGCCACTCATCGCCATCTAGCCCCAAACTAAGCCGAAACTTGTACTATGGGTACTAGACAACTGATAAACTTACTTGGATACTTTTTTTTTTAAATAAATACATATTATACATAGAAAACACCCAGACCAATACAAACAGGCATGTTCATGAACACAAATGTTTGTACTGTGCGGGAATCGTACCCACGACCCTTGGCTCAGAGGGCAGTGCTCACTACCAAATGAGCCATCGAGTCAGTCATATATCCTACAGATGTAAGATCTAAATGGGGAACAACTGGAGACGTCTATCTCCAGCAGTGGACTGCAATAGGCTGAGGATGACTACAAGAGACCATAAGGTTTTTGGTCTACTATAAAGTATAGTTCACAATGTTTATATCCGTGTTAGAATGCGGTGCCTTTGTACAGTTTGTGTGGTTGAAATAATGATATAATGGCTAGGGAAAGGGCAGTTTTAACCCTCATTTGGCACTCGCCGAGACGTATGGCGCAACACATCACTGCCATTCAGATTTGTTGCCTCTTAAACAGAATTTATTACGTCCTAACCCTTTAATGAAATGTTGTATGTCTCATTTGCAGTATATACAAAAACTGAAAACCTTTTTGTTCCAAATCGGTAGTAGAATTGATTGCACCAGGTTTAAATACCTACTTACTTTTGGACCCGACCAATGTGATGTTATCTGATATTTATTTAAAGGCGCCCTTTTGCAATACCCTCGACCTACAGATAACCCTCCTCGTTGCCACATCCACGTGGAACAAATACAGTCGTAACCGCTAAAATATACGCATCAAAGCATTCCTGTGATATTTGAAACATCCTTTTTCCATCGTAAAAAGCTTTGCATGAAAACACGTATTTTTGTTGAAGTGAGTAACGGATATCTATTTGATTGAAATAAGGTTCTTTTTGTGGTGCGTCCTGCCGAATAATAAACGAGGGTCTGGTAACCGACTGGTGGCGGTATACTATATATATGATGACTATAAAACTATGCAGACATTGTTTCACAAACCAAATATCTGTATTTCAACCAGCATATTGGCCAGAACGGGTTCAATACACAACAACGAAATCCCTGTAACAAAAAAAGAAAATGTCGCAAAGAATCTTTGCTATTACTTTCCGAGTTTATCGCATTTACAAAGAAAGACAGACAAGACACGAGTCTGTGGCTGATAAAAGTCCGTTGGTACTCGTAAAGCGACGGGTATGAGGGTGGTCCAAAATAAGGGAGTAGCGATTTTTTTTTTTGTAATAGCTCGACATAATGGCTTCCCTACGCCTGATGGAAAGAAGGTTGCATCTGATTTAACCACGGATTTAACTCTAGCTGAGATGTCCTCGACTTCTCACAACCCAGCTCCGTAAAAGTAAAGATGATTTATTTATATTAGATTAATGGTAGTTTCGGCAAACGTAGTGTAGGACGCCCTCAGGCCAGGTGGAGTGACGATTTGCGGAGGACGGCTGGCAAGTGCTGGATGCGAGAGGCCCGGGACCGATCGAAGTGGCGAGCATTGGGAGAGGCCTATGTCCAGCAGTGGACTGATGTGGGCTGATGATGATGATGATAATGGTAGTTTCCCCTTTTGTTTATGTTTTTTTTTATTTCATTTTAATTTAGTTCATCTTTATAAATTACTAGCTGTGCTCGCGACTTCGTCCGCGTGGAATAGTTATTTTTTTCCCCGTTTTTTTTACATTTTCCATTATTTCTTCGCTCCTTTTTGTTGCAGCGTAATGTTATATATCCTAAAGCCTTCCTCGATAAATGGTCTATTCAACACAAAAAGAATTTTTCAATTCGGACCAGTAGTTCCTGAGATTAGCGCGTTCAAACAAACAAACAAACTCTTCAGCTTTATAATATTAGTTAAGATAATACAACCAGTTAACTAGTCGTGCTGTGTACACCAAATTTAGATTAGTAGAAATAATAATAACTTTGTGTACTTTCTATTAATAAATAAATAAATGTACACAGTAAATGAAAATTAATACACCTTTATAATCAGGCTTAACCTAACTTCCAACTTGGACCACAGTACAAGCTTAACAGTTTTATTGAGGGGCGATGTTAAAAAGACTTAGGCCGGTTATCCAGGTTTAGACACAGCCATTAGGCACGAGTCAAGGCACATAGAACATAGGAATGAGCTTTCAGCCAATGTCACTAAACAAAGAAAAATTACAATGGGAATTATGTTCTCCTGGTTCTTTTTCCATATAAATAACCTCAGTTATTCGCAGGCTATCGCAGGTGATTAAAGTAGGCGTTTTTAACTTCCCACGTGCTTCTGTACTCCTGGTATTATTACAACTTATGAGAGATTAAGAGAGGTAGATATTAATTAATTTTAACTTCGTCCCTTGCAAATAGCTCGTATAATCTATACATGTAATAAAAATGTAACGAATCGCTGTCTGTACATGGAAGATATATGTGATAAAAAAATATTATGGGGGCCTTTATTAATGCAATAGTACCCAAAATAATGATTTTTGGAATTTTTGTCTGTTTGTCGGTTTGTCTGTTTGTCTGTATGTTTGTGCACGCTAATCTCAGAAACTGCGTATCCGATTTTTAATCTGGATATTTTATAAATCCATTAAAAAAGTTATACTATACATATTCCCTATTGTTAAATGTCATCTTCGAAACCACAGAATCCATTGACACTGACAGTGCAATATTTTCCCTCAAAATTCTCGCCATGGGAAATAGTTACCCAGTACCAGTTCACCCATTACATATTCAGTAGGAACGGCTAAATCGATCAGACGCCATCGAGTACGGAACCCCGCTATATTATCATAAAGTCCCCCTTATTTTTCCTCAAAAATGCCCGTGAAAAATCTTTATTAAGTTTGCGTAGTCGGTTTCATTTAAATACTTGACTTACCTATTCGCTTTTAGAATCGTGCATAGTTAGATAGATAGATAGTCCTGTGGGGTTTGAAGATGTGGAGGTTCTTCTGTGCGGTGCGGTAAATGATAGAAGTCCAAAGTCCAGTAGAAATATATATATTTGGTGCACCGTAGAATATACTAATACAATTACATATTGGTAGCGAGTGGTCGGAATGCGTGGCGGGGAACGACTGCCTGTTAAGCAGCGCACAATACAAAACTGCGTGCGCTTCAAAACTGCTACTGTAGGCCGCTACAGTCCTTATAGCACACCAAACGATATATTAAAGTATGTACAATTAGGCGGTCTTATCGCTATAAGCGATCCCTTCCAGGCAACCTTTGAGAAGAGTATATTTAAAAGAGTGTATTCTAGATCATCATCAGCCTATCGTAGTCTACTGCTGGACATAGGCCTCTCCAGTTATTCACCACTCAGGGCAAATTATGTGGAGGATTTACCCATGATCGCCACGCTGGGCAGGCGGGTTGGCGATCGCAGGGCGTAGCTTCTTGCTCCGGTAACGCTGCTGCCCGTCACCGGTCTTTAGTATTTAGCTACGCCTTCAATTGTGATGGCTATACCGCCACCAGTCGGTTGCCAGCGCCTCGTTTGTTATTCGGCAGGATGCACCACGGGCAGGTGAGGTTGGCTTGGAGCGAAAAGATGATAGGCCGCTCCCTTACATCCCATAAGTTTGCGTAGTCGGTTTCATTTAAATACTTGACTTATTCGCTTTTGGATTCGTGCATTTTAGATGTTTTCTCAGTTTAGTTGGATAGATTGAGGCCTATCTATTTTAGGTACCATACTCATCTAACCGAAAATAGGCTATTTCATGATCATTATCATCAGACTACAGTTACCACTTAGGGCAAATAATTATCTGGAGGATATACCCATATTTGGCGATAGCCGGGCGTTAAATAATTAAAAATAATTAAATTATTTCTTGCTCCGGTGAAGCTGCTGCTCGTCATCGGCATATGGTATTTAGCTACGCCTTCAATAGGGAATATGCATGACTTTTTTTTATGGATTTATTGAGATCTTTTGTCTTCCAGATACATATGTTGGCCATCAGTTCAGAAGGAGTGGGTTTATGAAAATAAGAACCAAAATACTCAAGATTAAATCACTTTATTCACTATTTTTCATTCAAATACAATACTTCACTGGTATACAAATCCTAATATCCTTAATCCTATCCTAACCTAATCCCTCATAATTAACATTCCTATCAATTCCTACCAATTCAATCAATAATCCTACCAATCCTACCAATATCCTAACAATATCCTACCAATCCTACCATCCTACCAATAAAATATAAATCTATTAACACTTACTGTTTTACAGGTAATCCACATAATAATGCACATAATCCACATAAATCACTCTATACGTCCGTTCGGTCCGGCGTCTCGTAACAGAATGTCGATAACTGACAACTTGTCTGCCTTTTATACGCTTGGACGTCAGATGTCAATTGAGTGACTATTTAATTTAATTTCCTACTCGCACGCCGGATTTCAACTGAGAGACTATTTTATCAGAGAAATAATAAGCTATGCAATGTATTACCAACTTAAAGGTATAAAATGTATTAATGTGTGTAATAAACGCTAACAGCTCGGCCATCCTGTTCGAAGCGGGTCCTCACGCTTGCTACTAGAAGTTTCAGCTTGGTGTCTTCTTCGCCATAGTCTTCGCCTTAGTTTCAGCTTGGTGTCTTCTTCGCCTTAGTCTTCGCCTTAGTTTCAGCTTGGTGTCTTCTTCGCCTTAGTCTTCGCCTTAGTTTCAGCTTGGTGTCTTCTTAGCAGTTTCTTGAGATGTCCTCTTGTCCCATCTGTCCGGTCCGGTCCAGTCCGCTCCAGTCCAGTCAAGTAAAGTCTAATTTGGCCCTCTAACCTGGGCTCTAGTTATGCCCTCTAACCTGGGCTCCAGTCCTGCTTTACCTGGACTCCACTCCTGCCCTGCCTGGGCTCTATTCCTGCCCTACTTGGGCTCCATTCCTTCCTCACTCCTTGCCCTCGACTGTCCATCCATATCCATCTTCTTCCGTAGTAGTGGGTATCTGAAAAACTTTTAAAAGCTTAGTATTGTTATCGTAAAATACACATTCATTGTTGCAAACATGGGCTACATGTACGTATATAGATACTATATTTAGCACCGTACTCGTTTGAATCATCATCAGCATCATCATCATCATCTTCATCAGCATCTTCATCAGCATCTTCATCAGGTTCATCATCATCAGCCTGTATCAGTCCACTCCTTTGAATATCTACTTATAATGAATGTTTGTTTTTATAGTTTCAATTTTACCTGTACCGTGGTTACCTATAACACATGAAAGCTGTAAAAAGTAATTCAAACTTCCTCCACTTCGTATACAGTCATCTGGTCTAATAGGCATTTCAACTTAAGTATGTAAAGGAAAGACAGATCAGGTGTTGAATAAGATTCATCAAAAACATCGCGTCCTACAAAATCAATACAAAACAGAATATAAAATACTAGCAGCCCGCTTCTCGCTTCGCTTCGGATAAATCAATTATTTCAGCTAAACATTTCATACATTGTTGGTGTTGTGACGAGTTCCAAAATGAAGAAAAAGGAACACACCCTGGCCCTGAAGAGCCTCTCACCTCAACCATCTCATCGACATATTGCAACGACCACCATAGTGAATGCAACCAGAACTGTTCCCGCCAGCGTGCGATCATAACTTATAGGGAAAAAAAAAGGCTTATAAAGTGCCTTCAATGTTCAAAATCCATTAACCATTTAAAATATTACAATGCTCGGACTGACCCACAGTGAGTGTCTAGCACGGACAGAAATGAAAAATTGAAATAATAGGTAATTTCATAAGAATGACTGCAACTCACTGACACTTAATGTATCGAGAGTCTATTTGACAAAAGACATAATATTCTATTCATCCGATTTCAATAGGACAAATAAGTAGTAATATCGCTATCACATTGTATGTGTTCAGCTAAGAATCTGGCCACTTAACCCGCTCTTACTAAGCAGAAAAATCACATTGAGAATGCAAAAGTATTCCATTTTTAGGGTTCCGTACCTCAAAAGTAAAAAAAACTGAACCCTTATAGGATCACTTCGTTGTCCGTCTGTCCGTCCGTCTGTCAAGACCCTTTTTCTCATGAACGCGTGGAGGTATGAAGCTGAAATTTATATCAATTACTCAGGTCTACTGTCCCTTGAAGCTGTGAAAAAATCAAACTTCTAAGCCAACGCAATCAACAGATACAGCCGTTTATGCCGCAAATTTTTGACACTTGCAAGGGAATCAAAACCTAAAGGGTACTTCCAGTCGACCCAGAATCTTGAAATTTGGCATGAAGCAACGTTTTATAGCACACATGAATGAAATATTCCGAAAACCTTAAATTTTTAGTTACATTACAAAATATATATTTTTTTAATAAATATAAACTTTTTCTTTTTTTCCTCATGAACGCGTAGAGCTATCAAGTTGAAATTCATATCAAGTACTTAGTTTTGCCTAGTCGTTGTAGTGTCAAAATCAACTAACAGTGTCCAAGTTCTAATGCATGGAATCACTACTTAGTGTACCAACTCCCAAAAATTTTTATTATTCCTAAACTTTTCTCAAAAATCCCTAAAATCGCCTTAATTATATAGTTTTCTCCTAAAAAATAATTTTGTTTCCTTAAGGCATCATTGACACATTTCTTGTCGACATAGTACGACGTAGATAGTACAAAATTGAATCGTTGAATCACTACTCAGTGTACAATCGTTGTTCAATTTTCTCAAACTTTTTTTTTTTTTTTTTGCCGATTCATATCTGACGTAGTTGGAAACTAAGCACTAGATGTTGTTTTAAGACACTAGGTCAAGAAACTAGTATTGTTAGGATAAAATTCCATTTTAAACAAAACATTTGAAAGAGTCAAAAAGTTCCTGTATATACTCCTAAAAATTTCAGACGCCCAATAATAATCTCATTTCACCTATATACCCTGGGAAGAAAACCCTTAAGTTATGAACCCTGTCCCTACTATAAGAGTATGTTATTTTATTTCTTTACGTATCGCATTTACATATTTATCAACACTAATGCCAGAGAGTAAATTTGCCCACACACCTAACAGACCCTAAAAACACTGATCCGATTTGATATCTCCTTCATGAATCTTATCCTGAATTTCGAAAACACTATTTCAACTAGAAGTCTCTTCGGACGTACGATGATTCCACAGAACACTGTTTCAACAAATCACATATTCGACAGATTTCTAGTCAGACAAAACACTAGGTACTCCGACAATATTCTATTTCGACAAGCCATATTTCGACAGAACACAACTCACCTATTCGACAGAATACCGTTCAGACAATGTTAAATCTTTTGTCAAAACCTAATCAGTTATAAGCCTTTAGGAAGCTACACTATCTTTGGTATACACAGGTCATAATTTTTTTAATATGGGATTCATAATAGAATTTCACTAAAGTTACCCAAGTTTGAATTTTGCATTATATAAACGCAACTTTGCAGTGCATAATAACAATAAAACATTGTAATACAAAAATTGCCGATAGAAAGAGAGTAACATCTTGTTTCCTGCCGGTTCCCCCGGGCAGAATCCACTCTCCGAATATGGCGTTAGCATAACCTTTCCATATTTTACTTGGAGATTAATAAGTACCTCTATTTAAATCTATGTAATTAAAGCTTCTATTTTCATTTCAATTCAAGATATGAACAAAAATCGTCAAAACCCTTCTCTCATCGCGTGCGCGGCGAAACCCATTGATTATAGAACCAAAAAACAAAGTGTACTATGAATCTACAAAAAGCATGTCCGGACCGAATACTGCTATCTGTTCATCTGTTACAGCGTGGCTGTAACAGACAACCTTAAATACTCGAAGGGAGGGAAGGTCGCTTGCTGTTCACATTCATCAATCATCAACTGTAATTCACTCAGTTGATAGATCACCTCATCCTCATCTTTTAACTATCCTCTACCCCAAGATTGTCTGGAAGAGACCGCTCACAGATGCAAGACCCCCTAAACTGCACAACAAGTTCACCATCATCAACATCAGCAGTGTCCACCAAATCACCCGTATAGGATACAGTAATGAATATCTATTCTAATCACAAAATCATTAGGTTAGATCATTCCCTAGGGGCACCGCAGACAGAGACGGGCTACTGATATCAGTTGAAAATGGTTCAAAGTCAAAAGATCGTAATAATGTGATATATCATCGCTCTTCGTTGAGTGCACCGGGCTATGCTCAGAGCTTGAGCAGCACAATGATGATGTAGACCATGATTGCCTATATATAGACCCCGACCTCCGATAATGAAAATTCATCCGAATCCACTATTCTCTCAGACTCCGACCAATTTCCAATGTTATCCATATCCCCTGACCCTTTTGATGAACCCACTTGAATATCACGCACTGGCCCGAAAATATAAATTTCTCTGTTACCTCAAACCTATCAGTAAGTCAACAACAATAGACATTATAAACCCGAACCAGAGCGACCAAATGGCAGCACCTGGGCGCCTTCACGGGCGCAAACCTCACACATCGATCTAGCCTCGAAAATCGGACTGAGATATAGAAAAAATTGATTATAAAATCCCTCAAGTATCCCACACAGACAATGTTTTCCATCTGACACCATTAAAATTAATTAATCCTTTTACAAATACTGCATGTATGTATTTACTAAGAAATAGGCCAAGGTAGACGAAAGACAAATCTTTGTGACTGGGTCACTCCAGGCATTCACATTATTAACAGAAGGAAATTATTCGAACCTTGTGCAACCCAAGCCAGATCAAAGGATGAGAATATAATGTTTAAAAGTATACGAAACCCCTTTTAAAAAGGCTTGTATAGTGGCGAAGACAAATAACGAGTACTTATCTAAAAGTAATAAAGGACATAGAACCCCGGTTCATTACCACAAGATCTCTAAAGAAAGTGACAATCGTCCCAATTCCGATGCTGAAGCAGCCACTCAATCCAAAACCCACTTTTCTAACATACCTACCCTGAATAACGAGCAAGATAAATCCTTAGCCGAAAACCCTAAGCCCAATCTCCTCCAAAAGCAAATGTGAAAGAATGTCTTCTTAGCCATTCCAAATCATATTTATTGTGTAATAGCGATTCTACAAACCCTCAATGAACTTCATTTATCAAAAATATTTGTAAGGAAATTTCAGCAGTGGTATAATTATTGTTTCACAGAATTTTGCAATAATATTTAACAAGTGTATAGACAGTCATATCCAAATCCAATGAAACAAGTAAGATTATTCCTTTATTTCATCGATTCCTAGGTCTATTTCCATTTTACCAGCGTTAAGTTTTAATCTTATCCCATCAACAAACAAGCAAAAATATGACTAAGCGAACAATACTCTCTCACAGTCTTACATTAGTTCGCCACAATTATTTTCTTGTAAATTCCAATGCATATCCGTCCTTAGAGGACACACACAAATTTAATTTCAGACTCATTTTAATTCAATTTTTTTATTTTTTTTATTTTTCTGTGAACCGAGGCTTCGGTCAGTTTATACTACTACCTACTTCACTTCCGTGGGACGATGTAAATATGAATGTGAGTCAAATAAATACTCACATAACCATGAACAGTAAACACACGGAACCCGCTGAATGCACGACCCTTCCAGGGATAACTGCGAACTCTCAAGTTACAACGGGCGGACTCAGTTGTCATAACGTTACCTAATTAAAAAAAACTAGGGAACTGACATCGATACCTCAAGGCTAATTCAATCCAGTCACTTCCACAGCATCATATCCCACAGTTTGCCCTTATGGGAATCAACCTCACAAACTAACCCTGTATCACAGAAGGGTGCTCCGGTCTACATTACAGACCCCAATCCCGTAAATCACTTAAAGAATTATCCAAAGAAATAAAAATCCTAACCGCGGTGCCCAATACACGTTTGACCGCAACATATTGTTGATCTAAGTATTATATCGATTTAAATCTCGCACAGAGTCATGTACAATTACCAATGGCTACCACAAAGTGCAAGATTACCTAGATCACCAAATCACTAGATCATTAAAGAAGGCCTAGCGTCGAAACGCGGTCATAAAAAGTTATGATATACATTGCGAATCCACTTAAAGAAACACGAGTAAACCATTTTATTTTTCTTGCATGACCATACCTAAAAATAGCTTTCCAGTGAATACATATTTAGCAAATATATGATCATTGATATCCCTATATATCATTTATTATTACTTTACCAAATCCTGTAATATATTTGAATACTACTGATAACCGTTAAATTTGTCCAAGCTCTTTTACTTATGTGATTCCTCAATGAATATTTGCACACGTACGTACCTATCACTAATTTTTGTTGTCTCCTATTCAATTCTTATTTTATAATTCTAGATTAGCTTGTTAGGCATTCATTCATGTGACATTTTACCTTAAAATCTGTAACAACTTTATTTAAGAGCTACGCCCTAATCCCAGACTCCAACGACATGTATTCGTTATTGCGTTAAGAGTACATCGTATACACGTTGGGCGATAGAAAAATAAACCTATGCACGCACAACTCAACAAGTCTATAATATTGAGGTCCGTTTCAATTAGGAATCTACCCCGACTCCCATAATACGTGAAACAATATAATTTAATCTGTTATTTATTTAAGGAATTAAGGATATTACACAGCAAGCAACGAAGTATTGAGTATTTAGTTCTATTTGTGCTAAGAAAATGACTATTACGAAAATAAAATAACTGGGCGTGGTCAAAGAAAAAAAATATTCAAACATGTACCGCTTTAGTTATTCTATTATTCACTACTGATTTTACTTCCATTTGCCAGTGGTAACTGAACAGCTATTCACTTTAAAGCCGTACATTATTGCTGAAAAAAAAAAAGTTCGCCCATTCTCGGTTATTGTGGACGTGAAAAGAAAATTAAGAGAATTTTCTTACGATCCCACTTCTGAACTGTTGGCCATCAGTTCAGAAGGAGTGGGTTTATGAAAATAAGAACCAAAATACTCAAGATTAAATCACTTTATTCACTATTTTTCATTCAAATACAATACTTCACTGGTATACAAATCCTAATATCCTTAATCCTATCCTAACCTAATCCCTCATAATTAACATTCCTATCAATTCCTACCAATTCAATCAATAATCCTACCAATCCTACCAATATCCTAACAATATCCTACCAATCCTACCATCCTACCAATAAAATATAAATCTATTAACACTTACTGTTTTACAGGTAATCCACATAATAATGCACATAATCCACATAAATCACTCTATACGTCCGTTCGGTCCGGCGTCTCGTAACAGAATGTCGATAACTGACAACTTGTCTGCCTTTTATACGCTTGGACGTCAGATGTCAATTGAGTGACTATTTAATTTAATTTCCTACTCGCACGCCGGATTTCAACTGAGAGACTATTTTATCAGAGAAATAATAAGCTATGCAATGTATTACCAACTTAAAGGTATAAAATGTATTAATGTGTGTAATAAACGCTAACACATAAATATCGAAGAATTTTTAAACTATCTTTTCTATTAAGCGAGTTATAAAGCGTTAAAGTTATTGATTAGACAGAGAGATCCGATGCGGTAGTTGACGTCACGTACCGTAAGCGCCGTACTAACTCCATAGAAAAATCTGTTTCGCGAGAGAGAGACGGATATATTCACTTTCAATGACTGTATCTCGCCCATTTTTCAACCAATTTTGATTTTGTTTTCACTGTTCGTAGTAGATTTTGATCTATTTTACGATAAATTAGTAAATACCTGAAACTATTTTTCATGCATATTCCCTATTGTGATGGTTAAAGCGCCACCAGTCAGTTGCCAGCGCCTCATTTGTTATTCGGCAGGATGCACCACGGGCAGGTGAGGTTAGCTTGGAGCGAAAAGATGATAGGCTCCTTTATATTCCACTACATTGTTTAGTTAAGATTAAATACCAATATATACCAGGAACACAAAAGCGTGTAGTCTCAATACCTCTCCAACGCAACTACGTCTGCAGCCACAAATCAATACTATACTCAATACTCAATACTCAATCATTTATTGCATCTATAATGTAGTTACATAAATATTACAAGATGTTCAGGTAAGTTGGATCATTATAGACCCTGAAAGGGTGCCGCAATTGAAGAGAGGACGCTCATAAGCTTTACTACTCCAATGAATGTGTAAAATTTTTGTATTAATATTAGTACATAATATATGCATATATAGTTACCTAGGTATATTATTTCTTTTGTTTAAGTATTTATTATTTTCCTTCTTAATATATTTTGTCGTTTAGATACTCATTTAAACTATAATAGCTTTTATTTATTAAAAATTGTTTCAATTGTGTAGTAAATTGTTTAATGTTAGTCTGTAATTTAATATTTTCAGGTAATTTATTAAATATTTTGATGGATAGTACATAGGGGCTATTTGCGTATAGGGCCATTCGAGACGCGGGTAAATTCAGTCTGTTGTTGTGCCGCAGTTTGTAAGGTGCTGGGTTATCTTTACGTCTTGTGTAAAAATCTGGATACTTTTTAACAAATTTACAAGTTTCGAATATGAATAGACAAGGTAGAGTTAGAATTTGGTATTTTTGGAAATAAGGTTTACAGCTTTCTGTTTGTTCTATGTTTGCAATTATTCTGATGAGTTTTTTTTGTAGAATAAATATTATATTTAAATCTGTACTATTTCCCCATAAGGAGATTCCATAGCTGAACCATGCGTGCGCATATGCATAATATGTAACTATCGCAGTTTTTTCATCTATAGTTTTTTTTATTTCTCTTAGGGCGTAGGCAAAACTTGATATCTTTTTACAAATTTTTTTGATATGAGACTTCCAGTTAAGGTGAGTATCTATTACTAAGCCAAGGAGAGTATATTCTTTTACTAGTTCTAATTTTATATTATTAAAGCTGAAATTAATTTTGACTGGTTTTTTTTGATGTGGGTAGAAAGCTAATAACTTGGTTTTGGAATAGTTTATTTCCAAGTTATGCTCATTCATCCACTGTGTAGTCCTTTCCAAGGCGTCACTAAGCCTCCCATCAATCTCACTATTATGTTGAACTGATGTTAAAATAGAGACATCGTCTGCGAATAAGACGCAAGGGTGACCTATAGTTTCTGCCAAGTCATTGATATAGACGAGAAACATGAGGCATCCCAAAACGCTTCCTTGTGGGATTGAAGCATTTAGAAGCTTTTTACTTGACCTAATGTTAAGTATTTTGTTAATTCCAGCATCAAAATATTCTATTTCCACAACTTGTTCCCTATCTTTTAAATAAGACGCAAACCATTTATGACATATTCCGCGTATTCCTATCCCGTATAGTTTATTTAGTAGTATATTATATTGTACAGTGTCATATGCCTTAGTCATGTCTAATAGGATTCCTACAGCATATTTTTTATGATTAACTAAATTATAAGCTTCTTGTATATATTTATAGACTGCCAGAATAGTAGATCTATTTCTCCTAAACCCATTCTGACTTTCATTAAATACTCCATATTTCTCGCAAAAGTTGTATACACGATCGAACATGGCTTTTTCAAATATTTTTGATGCTGTAGGTAATAATGATATGGGGCGATAGTTGCTCGTATCTGCTTTAGAGTTCTTCTTATGAATTGGTTTTATTATAGATTTTTTTAGTAGATCGGGAAAGATTCCTTCTGCAAAAGACTGGTTAATAAGAAGACAAATTGGATCAGATAGTTCAATGGCGCAATGTCTGAATAAGGATGGAGGTAGTTCATCTATCCCATGGCTCTTTTTATTTTTTAGATTTTTAATTATTTTATAGACCTCTTTTTTACTAACTTGACTTAAAAATAATGAATTTTCAGTAGGGTGTAAGACGGGACGGCCACTAACTTGTTGATTAGAAATTTCACCTATTGATGCGAAGAAGTTATTAAATGTATCGGCAATTTCTTGTGGTTCAGTTATTAATTTATTATTCACTTTTAACTTTATATTGTATTTTTCTTTTACTTTATTTTTATTAGTACGTTCGTGTATAATGCTCCACATAGTTTTAACTTTATTATTTGACCTTAACATTTTATTTTTGTATTCTAACTTTTTTGCTGTATTAATTGTTTTTCTCAGGATTTTTTCATATTGTTTGTAATGTTCCTTTAGTATCGGACTGTCAGACTTTGATAAAATTATCTTTAGCATTCTCTTGTGTTTACATGACTTTTTAATTCCTACTGTTAGCCAATGCTTCCTATAATCTGGTTTTAATTTAATTTTTTTCTTTGGTATACATTCGTTTAAAATTTCATTTATAGTGTCATTAAATAAGTTATAGTTTTGGTTAACATTTTTTTCACTTTTTATGATTGTTTGCCAGTTTAACATTTTTAGCTTAGACTTAAACTTCTCGATATTTTTATGGTTAAACATTCTTTTTTCCAAATTCCATGTTGTTTTATTTGTTATTTTGTCTGGTTTTGTGCAAACAATTGTGCCCATGTGATCAGACAAACCAAAATCTTGAACAGTAGTATGTAGATATTTATCACTAAAATTTGTAAAAACTAAATCAAGGCAGGTAGATACATTTTCAGTCACACGTGTTGGGACTTTTATGTGTTGTTTAAAATTGTATTCTGACATGAGATTTAAAAATTTGTTTGTTTTAAAATTATTTTCTAATATATTTATATTAAAGTCTCCTCCTATGATAATATTGTATTTAAAAAATTTATTATTTAAAAGGTTTAAAATGAGCTCTAATTGGTTTATGAATAAGTCCTCCTCTCTCCTATTCCAGTAAATAGTAACCAATAATATGTTTTCTTGGGGTAGTTCAGCTGCACACACCTCCAGGACATAATCTATTGACATATTTGCAATTTCTTCATTTTCTACATATTGTAAATGGTCTCTTATGAATATACAAACGCCACCGCCGCATCGAGATTTTCTACAATATGATGCTGCAATTCGGTAGTTACTAAGTTTCATCATATTCAATTTATCTAGGGATAGCCAGGATTCAGAGATACATAATGCTTGATAGTTAGGGTCCATATCTAAAAATGCTTCAAGTGTGTCTTGCTTATTGAAGATACTTTGTATATTTTGGAATAATATTTTAAAAGGTAATTCTATGTTGTCGAAAAAACTCCCTTGTTTCAGAATTTTCATTAGTTCCTGAAGTCTCATGTCGTTCATCTAGTTTGTTACATAATTCATTGGTTTCACTTTCTCCAGTTGCTAGTAATTTTCTATTGTTTTCATTTATATGTATTATTTTCCCTTCAATATATAATTGGTTGTTTTTTATTATAGAATGATATCCCTTTCTTCGTGCATCAATCATCTCGTTTCTAAGGATTTTATTTCGTTTCAATTCATCTGTATCCATAAATTCAACAACAAATAATCCGGAGCCTTTAAAGTAAGTTCTATTTTCCAGTATAAGTTTAGTAATTCTTTTACTCATTAGCTCAATTACCAGCGGCCGATTCGTATTGTATTTTTTTCCCAGTCTAAAGGCATCCTCAATATAGTCAGATATATCAATGTATAGCAAATCGCAGAACATTTGAGTTATTCTTCTATATAGTTCACTTTGAGGTTCATTGTAATATTCCGAAAATCCGTATAAAACTATTTTTTTATTTTTGTTTTCAGGTGAGGTAGTAGTCTTAGCGCTTATTAATTTATTTTTAATTTCTGGATCCGGTAAGGTGAGGTTTTGTGTATTTCTAAATTTACTTTCAATCATAAGCATTTCTTTCTTCAATATTTCGTGTTCTTCTAATATTTTCTTTATTTTATTATTTATTTTGTCAATTTCCTTCACTCTTAATTCGTTTTGTTTAAATAATTCTACAGTTTCTTTTTGTATATGTTCCTTTAACTTAGATATAGCGATTTGTATTTCTGATTGGATGATGCCTCTTAATTCCTGTATCATAGATGAATTACTATCCCGCAGTTGTTGCTGTATTATTTCACTAAGGTTCTGTAAAATTTGATCATTCGTTTGAGACCCAAACGTCGGATTTCCTTCATTGTATAGCGTGTCGCCCAACACGCTTGCTTCTTCACTACTCAAGTCACTGACCTGGGTGATGTTGGATCTCTTCCTGATGGTTATGTTCGTTTTTTCAGAAGGAGAAAGGTTTTGTTTGTCTTGGTCTCGTGAACGAATTGGGGTATTTGTGTTGTCTGTTTTAGGTAATTTGCAGAGACAGGTTTGGCATTTCCATACCTTTTTACCTTCCACTGACATACTGTTATAAAACCGAGTACTAGATACATTAGTGCATTCCAGGTCGTAAGATAGTTTACACAGCATACAAGTAAGAAACTCCCTCCTTGGTAACTTTTGATGGCAGCCCGCACAAGTAGATTCCATCTCTCGATTATTCTATTTGATTAGGTACACTGAGTTGTTTGTGACTAGTAACGCCCTCTAGCGTCGTTACTAATTCCTTACTAATGTCACAGTATATTCGTTGACATATAATGTCGGTAGTATAGTATACCAATAATTGAACAAGCGGTTTAAATTATAGGTCGATAGGTAGAAAGCCGGTAACCTTAGTGCTTGCACGTATACGGTCTAATGCCTATCCTATGTCTAAAGGTGGACTGAATTAATATGACTGACTTATTGTCATAGAATGGTTTGAATGTAAGTTTTGACTAAGAATTCTTGGGTAACTTCTACAGGGCATATCGCTTGCATTGGAGAGTGTGCTAAGAAGGTAGGGCATAGAGAATCTTCGCTCGAATCGAGCCGCCCGGCCCGTCCGGGGAAAGACCTCTACCCTATTAAATACCGCAGCCAAATGACCTCAGGGTCGTGTGTCTGCCGGTGAATAGGGTTTCCGGAGCTCGTGGAGGTTAGGATTGGGCCGGCATGGCGGTGGCAACTGACAGATAACTGACCAGTTACTTGCCAGTTACTCTTTCGCTTTCCATCAGGCGTAGGGAAGCCATTATGTCGAGCTACTGTAAAAAAAAAATCTCCTAGCCATATTGACCCTACGCTAGGGATTATATGAACACTCAATGAGAGTCCGTCCGATGAAGACTTTCTATAAAGGGTCCCAACTAATCTAAGACAATCTCAGAAATATTGGCTTGAAAAGTTGGCTTCGTCCCTTCGGCCGGTCGATAGCAACGAGTATTTGCAGCATTACAAGGTTGTATGTTACTTATATGTGTATGTGTGTATGTTATTGTGGGGATATAGGAAACGACTTATCTTTTCGCTCGAAGCCACGCTCACCTGCCCGTGGTGCATCCTGATTAATAAACGAGGCGCTGGCAACCGAATGGTGGCGGTATAACTGTCGCAGTCATCTGGTTGAATCTCCTATTGAATTGAATGACGACATTCAATTGAATGCCTAAAGGACAACTCGTCAACTATAGTTCATTCGCGTTAAGAAAATAGTGACTGACAGGTCACTGACAGGCCACTAGCCAATTAAAACGCTAGAAATTATAATTTCTGGCGTTTTAATTGGCTAGTGGCCAGGCTAGTGGCCTGTCAGTGACCTGTCAGTCACTATTTTCTTAACGCGAATGAACTATACATAGCTTAAGGTCACGTTCAACGTCTTATACGTTCAAATAACTAAAATGGCGTCTACTTAGTTCAAACGACTATTCGTTGAATAGGTAAAATCCGACTGTGTAATGTTTAGTTTGAATTTTTCTTTTAAAAAAATCCGGCGGCGGCGTATTAGTAAATCCATGCTGACACACTATATTATTACGAATAAGTCAGTTTAAAGTTTAATTTAATCAAAAAAATAACAACACTGTTCATATCTTTTTGATCATGTTTGACGTTATATTTGTTTTGGTGACTACTAACGCCGCGTGGGAAAAAAATTAACTAAATTACAATCACCTGACTGCTTTTACGTCCGCTCTGTTCAAAGAGCTATGTTTCAATCCGCTACCTAGTTGGACGATAAGTGACGCGTGTTTAGTCAACGTTCGGTCTAGTCATTCAACGAAATGTCGTCATTCAATGAACGCGCTAGACATTCAATTGAATAGGAGATTCAACCAGATGACTGGGACATAACCATCACAATTGAAGGCTTAGCTAAATATTACAGACCAATGACGGGCAGCAGCATCACTGGAGCGAGAAGCTACGTCCTGCGATTGCCAACCCACCAGCCCAAGCATGGCGATTATCGGTAGAACTTCATGGTGTGGTATGAAAATGTACCTTTATTTACTTAGCTTTTAAGTTACTTGAGAGGAATATATAAATCTATATATAAAATAAATTTCATGCAAATGGCTAATCATTCAATATCAATGAGAATTTCACGCACATTTATAAATATTCCAAGGGAATATCTTAGCTTCTGGTGATGCGGGGAATCCCAAGTCTTTATCAGCATCAAATCTAATTGAATTTGTCTGAAACGAGATAACGAAAATGGTCTGTGTTATATCCCGCCATTTAAATATCGGTATAACGAAACGAAAGGAAGGTGTTAACTGTGATCTATTTTGACATAATTCAAGTGTCTGGGTGTTCATTAAATACCACAGATCTATAACAGGCAGCAGCGCCACCGCAGCGAGAAGCTACGCCCCGCGTTCGACAACCTGTCTCCCAGACTAGTGATTATGGGTAAAGCCGTACAAATACAAATAAATTTATTTGCTTGAATGTGGTACAATACAGGTGTTACATACGTTCGGTTGTTTACCCAACGTGAACAGATTTTAACGAAACTTTGTACAATTGTTCTTCATACTCCTGGGCAGGTTATAGTATACTTTTCATCACGCTACAATCGATAGGAGCAGAGCAGTGAAGGGAAATGTTGGGAAAACGGGAGATTTTTTTTTGTATGTTTGATCTCACATCTCGCGAAAACTGCTGTATGGAATTGAATGCGGTTTTCACCAATGTATTGCTAGAGGTCTAACTTAAAATTTATGCACCATTTTATGGCAGTCCGTTATGTTCGGAACGCGATATCCACGCGTGCGACGCCGCTGGCACATCTAGTTATGAGTATACTAGTTATAGTACTATTGATAGGTACTATTGCTTTTTCTGGACGATTGAGTCACAATACTAGTGACGTCACGCGTCTTCTTAGAGGCCTATGCGTATTAGATCCTAAAGTTTACATTAAGATTGGGCTGCATACCTCATTGGCTTAATCCCAAACTCAACACAAACATCAAGTTATTAAGCAGTTTCGATAAGTAACCAAGTTAAGGCCAGTTTACTTAGATTTGATTGGTAATTAGACCGTCCGGCAAACAAAGGACGAGTTTTGTGTAACTAACCAAGATGGTTTGTTTGGAGAGGTTGTATTCGTATACTCGTAGATAGGCGGAAGCAGGGTCAAGTTTAAACTGTAAATAAAATAAGATCCTCTTTTTTTGTAATTCGGATGTAACGGTAAGGCAAGCAATCTTTTTTTTTATACTACTAGGGTTAACCAGGGGGAACGTCGACATTTGCATACTGCCCATTCTAACCTATGGTGCACAGTCTTGGTCACTTACCGAAATTCAGAAGTCCAAGCTCAAGGTTTGCCAAAGGGCAATGGAACGGAGCATTCTAGGCATCAAGCTTATCGATAAGATTAGAAATACCTCCATTCGCTCACAAACTGGAATCGCCGATGTAGGATTTAAAACTGCCAGGCTAAAATGGGATTGGGCGGGCCATGTGTGCAGGATGAAGGAGGAAAGATGGGCCAGGATCGTCACACAATGGGTGCCAGAAGACGGCTACCGCCGAAGGGGGCGGCCCAAGAAACGATGGTGTGATGATCTGGTTCCTCAATCAGAAGAATGGCAGGCTCTGGCTTTAGACAGAGAACTTTGGAAAAGTTTGGGGTAGACCTTTGCCCAGCAGTGGGACAACATGGGTTAGAAAAGAAAGAAGACTAGGGTTAACAAAATGGCTGCCGGCCCGCTTGATGGTAAGCGGTCACCGCAGCCTATGAACGCCTGCAATACTGCACCAGGGGCATCGCATGCGCTTTGCCGACCCTTTAAAAACTTGTTTATTTTAGCCTTGAAGCGCCCCATACTGTATTCCCCTGAGAAAACTTGTGCAGGGAGCTCATTCCACAAACGCAACGTTCGAGGGAGGAAATTCCTCTGAAATCGGACCGTGCGTGACCAGTTAGGTCCCAACATGTCTATCATCTTCTCGCTCCAAGTCACAGTCACCTGCCCGTGGTGCATCCTGCTGAATTACGAATGAGGCTCTGGCAACCGACTGGTGGCGGTATAACCATCACGATTGAAGGCGCAGCTAAATACTACAGGCCGATGACGGGCAGCAGCGTCACCGGAGCGAGAAGCTACGCCCTGCGATCCCCAGCCCGCCTGCCCAGCGTGGCGATTATGGGTATAACCTCCAGATGTTTGCCCGAAGTGGCAAACGGTTGGAGAGGCCTATGTCCAGCAGTGGACTGCAATCGGCTGATGATGGTACATTCACTCTCACGGAAGAATATGGGACGATGGTTTTTATTCTCTATCCATCAACGCACAGCCAAAACGTATTCAATAAAGCAATAAAATTTCATCCATCATTTCTGTACCGCCAAAGGGAAATTTTAAAAGTACGAGTAGATTACTACAAACAGTGGGGTAACCTTTTCCGACCCTCCCCAAAGTATTTAAACAGTTTGATATTTAAAACAAGATCCAATTAGATCTGAGGCGGTGGTCCTATGTCAACACGTTGCTTCGACCTGGTGGAACCACTTTATATACAAGTAGATATATATACGTCTATATAATGATAGATGTGTGTATGAAAAATGTACCAAGGATAGAACTGCCATCACGTCTTATTTTTCTTTAATACTATAAGTCAGTGCCATAATACCATGAAATGGGGGAAAATAATTAAACTTTCGTAAAACTATTATCTACCACGCGGGACTGGCTTATGATAAAATCATTACACTTTTAAATTTTTGGTGGAAAAGCGGACGCCGATTGGCAAGAATAGAAGGCGCGGGGAGAGAACAGTTCAATCGATGCAAAATGGCAGTACGTACCAGCATGGGATGCCCTCACAGCCTCGTGGCAGCCGGTCACTGGTGTTTCCTGCTTCGGTATCGTCAAAATTGCGCAATCACTGGTTTTTTCGTAATGTTCACTTCAAGCGGTGCACACGCGGCGGGAAATCGTATATTTGCGAATAATTTTCATAAAATACGAAGAGATGCGTTAGCGACGTGACTTGCGACTTGCGAGCGGTGATAGAAGAAGAGATTTATTTACTTGTTAGTTGTCGCAGCGGCTTGGGCTTCTCTTTCGCTTTTCATTAAGCTAGGGGAAACACAAGTAAACCTCTATACTCCAACTAGATTGCATGTGCTATTTTTAAGAAACGCCAGAAAATATATTTAGAACGCTTCCTAGATAATGAGGAAACTGACTGTTATGTGTTATGTATTTATTAAAATATATATTAATTAGTATCCTTTATCCTTTCTTCTTTTTAATTATCCCCTACCCAAAAGTAGTCTGGGAGAGATCGCTTCTAGCGATAAGACCGTCTATATATTATTAATATTATTTTATAGCATAGTTTAATAAATAAGTAACCTGCACCAAAGTGTGAATCTTAACTAATATTATAAAACTGAAGAGTTTGTTTGTTTGTTTGAACGCGCTAATCTCAGGAACTACTGGTCCGAATTGAAAAATTATTTTTGTGTTCAATAGACCATTTATCGAGGAAGGCTTTAGGCTATAAAACATCACGTTGCAACTATTAGAAGCGAAGAAATAATGGAAAATGTAAAAAAAACGGGGAAAAATTACTATTCCACGCTGACGAAGTCGCGAGCACAGCTATTAATCATTAGACATAATTAACATCATGTCATAATCTCTCTATTTAATGAACTGACATTTTACAATACCCTCTACAGCGCAAGGTTGAACCACGTTTAACATATAGAAGTTCGCTCTATCCTTGATACATTTTCCTGTGTATTACGTATTCTCCCTTCAACTTTTCGTTGAACTCACGCACACGTAGGCAAGTTTCTCTTGACGACAAACTGTCCGATTGACAAGGACCCTTTCTATCAACTATTCACGGTTGGTTTTGATATATCACAAAGATCATAAGTTTTTTTTAGAACAATATAAAAGGCCACTTTAAAGGATCTTAAAAGATGGGGGATGTCATCTTCACTAAATTTGAAGTAGATATATCCGAGAGTCTTTCGATAATTTTGCAACTGTTGTGTTTTTTTTCGGAAAAAATATCATATTGTTTTATTAATCTAGAGATGGGAACAACATTCATATTGTGTTCGAGAGATACCACATAACGCCATGTTTCCCAAAGGGACCACATCATATAATGATATGACGTCATATAAGTCATCATCATCAGCCTATTGCAGTCCACTGCTGGACATAGGCCTCTCCAGTTGTTCGCCACTTAGGGCAAACATCTGGAGGATATACCCGTAATCGCCACGCTGGCTAGACGGGTTGGCAATCGCAGGACGTAGCTTCTCGCTCCAGTGACGCTGCTGCCCGTCATCGATCAGTGATATTTAGGTACGCCTTCAATCGTGATGGTTATGTCGCAGTCATCTGGTTGAATCTCCTATTCAATTGAATCGCTAGCGCGTTCATTGAATGACGACATTCAATTGAATGACTAGACCGAACGTTGACTAAACACGCGTCACTTAACGTCCAACTAGGTAGCGGATTGAAACATAGCCCTTTGAAAAGAGCGGACGCAAAAGCAGTCAAGTGATTGTAATTTAGTTCATTTTTTTCCCGCGCGGCGTTAGAAGTCACTAAAACAAATATGGCGTCGAACATGATCACCTGAGTGTTGATATTTTTTTGATTAGATTTACTTTAAACTGACATAAACGTAATAAAATAGTGTGACAGCATGGATTTACCTATTAATACGCCGACTCCGGATACTTTTAAAGAAAAATTAAAAACTAAACATTAAACAGTCGGCTTTTACCCATTCAACGACTATGCTAAAATGACGTTCAGTCAAGACGTTGAACGTTTCATTCAATTACTTGACGAGTTGTCCTTTAGGCATTCAATTAAATGTCGTCATTCAATGAACGCGCTAGTCATTCAATTGAATAGCAGATTCAACCAGATGACTGCGACAGTTATACCGCCACCAGTCGGTTGCCAGAGCCTCGTTAGTTATTTGGCAGGATACAGCATGGGTAGGTGATGGTGGCTTAGATTGAAAAGATGATAGGTCGCTCCCTTGCATCCCATATAATAACATACAAATAACAAAACAATTAAAAATAACAAAACAATTAAAACAATAAATCTCTACCACATTATTCCAACCTCAATTCAAATGTTTTTCTAAACGCGCAAAGTTTCACAATTGTAACATTCTTAATTGCAAACCATACATGATTAATTCAAATTAAACAAAGAAGAATACCCATTAAAACAACACAAAACACATACCTATACCGCAAGATATTCAATTTGTTCAAACAAAACGGATATTAACATAATTGTTCGCGAATTCAAAACAACTTTTCCAAGTAATTAAAGACTGGAATCAATTGTGTCAAAAGTTTCAACTGATAAACGTTCGCGTGTGAATTGGGGGTGTGGGGAAATGATCAGGAAATTGCCTTAGGGGTTCGCACCAGAGCAGCCGATGAAGGAGAAAGGAAAACTTTATCAAGGCTCACATTTTGGAATTGGTTCTCGCGCAAACCATTCAGTTTAGGAAAAAAGTAAACTACGAACCTCAATATCATTTTGAAGACCTATCCATACATACTCGTATAGATAACCCACGCGAATGGGTTTGATGAAAAAAAAATTGAGATTCAGTTCTAAGTATGAGGAACCCCAAAAATTTGTTAATAGTAAAATAGTTTCTTTTTCTATTTTTGTAAGTATTTTAGTAAGTAGATGTATGCAGTTTAGTGTATTATACGTCACCGTCACCGCATGAATAAGGGTACGTTTCGATGTAATATGAACATTATTTAATTTTTTTCTTGAGGGAGGAGCTCGGTGGCGCCGCGGTCTTGTTCGCTTAACAATGATCGCAACGTTTCGTTGTGCAACCATTGGCGCGGTCAATCCGATGATTGGTGACCAAAATTTGACACCGATTTCCTCCGTGCTTCGGAAGGCACGTTAAGCTGTTGGTCCCGGGTGCTATATTTACCAATAACTCAGATAGCAGTCGTTACATCATATCAGAGATGATGATAACTCTGACGCCTAACTGGGAATGGGTATAGCTTACCCTAAGTGTTGCGGAGGTCTGATGGCAGTCACTCTGTGTAAAAGCTTAGCCCTCGCCAAATCTCTCAGTTTGGGAAGCCGACCCTGAGACAATCGGGAAAAAAGGCTAGGTTGATGATGATTTAATTTTTTTCTTGTTTTTATATCTATAATTACTGCGTTCTGCCTGTGAAGCAGACGAAGATGTCCCAAAAAATGCAAGCGATTCGCATCACGCTTAGTTAATGCAACACGGATCGGTCACATTATGACGGTCTGCTTAAATGTTTCCTGTATGTAGCGGTTCATTGTACGTGCATACGAGTGTACGTACGAGTCCTTTTGTTGTAATAGGGTTGCCATCCGTCCGGGTTTCCTCAAATCCGGACACTTTTGAAATCGAAACTCAAATTCTTATAGATAAGCGATAAATCCACAATCAAGAAAGCACGGCAAAATAATTATTTATTTATTTAATCTTTATTGCACAGTAAATGAGTGTACAAAAGGCGGACATAATGCCACATATGCATTCTCTACCAGTCAACCATTGGGCTAAGCAAAAAATAATAATAAGGTAGTGTAGGTAATAATAAAATATGAATAAAAAAATTCTGAAGTATCCGGGGAACCATATTTTGTGTTACCTATGTGTTTCTCTTTAACACTCACCGCACATACATCTGCTCTCTGCATGACATAAAGGTTAATTGGTAGAGAATGCTCCTAGCATTAAGTTCGCCTTTTGTACCATTTTGTGCAATAAATAAAAAAAAAAAATAACCCAAGACATGCCACGCTGGGCCACACAGCGCCATCTAGCCCCAAACTAAGCCGAAGCTTGTACTATGGGTACTAGACAACTGATAAATTTACTTAAATACTTTTTTTTTTGTAAATAAATACATATTATGCAATAAAGCTTAAAAAAATAAATTTCGCCCAAATGTCCGGAATTTTTGCCGTGTTATCCGGCGCCAGCAATTTAGGTGATGGCAACCCTACTTAGTTGTACAGAAGCGAGTGTTCGTGACAAACGGGTTACTGAAACGCTTTTGAAGACGTTTCATTGAACATGGGATAGGAATGTATGATTGAGATACTTTACTGTCCCCGTGGCTCATTTGTCAGTGTCTACTGAAGAAAGGGTCGTGGGTTCAATTCTCACACGGGACAAACCACAGTGTCGTATTCCAAAATCAAAAAAGTTCCATTAAGTGCTATTTACAGAGTTTCCAAAGGTATCCAAACTAAGTATACAATTTAAGTATCTGGGGACACAGCAGTGCCCCCGCCAAGACGAGAAAAAAAGCGGCCTACTATCCTTTTCTCGATGTAGCTCAGGCCATTTAGAACCCTATATTTTTCTAAACGACCAGTTTGATTAAGTGGAAGTGAATGCTGCCTGTGAAACAAAGATCGCGGGTTCGATTCCCGCACGGTACAAACATTTGTGTGTATGAATATGTCTATTTAAGTCTTGGTCTAGACCAAGAATAAATAGACATATACATCTAGATACATAAACACCTAGGTGTTTGGCCATGTAGATATATTTATTTGCAATAAAAGTATCGAAGTAAGTTTCTCAATTGTCTGTACCCATAGTACAAGTTTCGGCTTAGTTTGCCGCTAGATGGCGCTATGTGGCCCAGTGTGGTACCTATGTCTTGGGGATTTTTTTTTATACAACACCTGCAACACCATTATCGCTTGCGCTATGCCAATCCTTTAAAAACCTATTTACTTTAGACTTAAAGTGCCCCATACTGTATTCCCCTGAGAAAACCTCATTCCACAAACGCTACTTTCACAGGAGCAAATTTATTTTCTAAGTAACGCATGTCATGTTAAGAAACCTCTCTGTTCCTCCCCTACATCACCCTCCAAGCGATTTAAAATGTAAGAAGATATTTTTAAAACTTGTATATGTGCTTTAACTAAACTGTCTTCAAAGCTCTTTCAATCATTCCCGTCACAAGCATTCTCCGTATAACAAAAGCTCCTATGGTCCGTATGATAAAAGCTCAAAGCTCGAGTGCACATTTCAGATTTAATTAACATAATTTTCCACTTGAGTATGAGCTCAATTTTATATGGCAAATGTCAACGATTGTCGAAAAAGTCTTAGAAAAAATGGTTGTAGATTTGCAAGTTGCTTTGGTTTATGATAGCACGGCCAAGTGGCTTCCCTTTGCCTGATGGCAAGCCAAAAGGAAGGTCTAACTTGTGAAAACAAGTACATTTGGTTACCTAATGAATTGCTTGTCAGTTGCCACCGCCATGCCACACGATCAATAAAAAATTAACTTATACTCGTTTATAGCGATGAATCATATCTGGCTGGCTCGGTGGCTCAATTGGAAGTGACCTCTGCCTTCTGAGCCAAGGGTCGTGGGTTCGATCCCCACACATTACAAACATTTGTGTGCATGAACATGTCTGTTTGTATTGGTCTGGGTGTTTTCTATGTATAATGTGTATTTATTTACAAAAAAGAAAAATATCTAAGTAAGTTTATCAGTTGTCTAGTACCCATAGTACAAGCTTCGGCTTAGTTTGGGGCTAGATGGCGCTGTGTGGCTTGGGTTATTTATTTATTTATATTTTTTCGGAAACTATTCAAACTCAGCCACAACCCAAGTTTCTTTAAATATATAATTTTTTTTCAAGGGTCAGAAATTGGTACTGATGGACCTGCAGGGGGTCCACCGGATCCAGCAAAATTTTGAAACATGGTCCATGAACAAAATGAAAAAATGAGAATCTCTGGACTAGAACATAACATCGTACAGCTTACAACCTTGTACCACAGCCCTACTTACAAAGAGGTCCTGTCTCTCTGTCGGGATCATGCTCCTTAAAACAAAGGCTTCTTTGGCCCCTATTCTGTGAGCCCTGCGAACGCTCTCTTATATTTAATATAATATCATATAATGTTAAAAGATTTTGTGCACGTTCATCAAAGGTTTATTATAAGGTTGAAGCCGTAAAGTGTTCGTAAGCAGTCTTATAGTATGTTAAAAGGTTGAAAAATTCCGGTTTCCTATTTCAGTTTGAGGTAAAAACTTATCATTAATCACGATTTTCAGTCAAATATAATATGTTTGTTTGAAATCAAATGGACTCGACATTTCGCTAACAGGTCAGACACGATCACACGACTAAAATACTTAGTCTAAACGAATATAGTCTATCGATTCAATTCCATCGGTCTAACACTACACACATATGTACTTTACTAGCTTTTGCCCGCGTTTTCGCTCGCGTTAAATTCGGGGTGAATGCTCCATACAAACTTCCACCCCCCTTTCAGGGAAGTGGTTCTGCCGACAGAATGATCGAAGATGTGCGTCGTGTGCGTTGAGTCTGTGAAATATCCGTGACAGATTTTTGCGCGTCGTGTGCGTTACTGCACATAATTGCATAAAAGTGCATCACGGATAGTCTGTCGTCTGCGCTGCCCTTTACGGTCACAAAGGACGCGGATCACACCGCGCCTACCGCTACATCAAACAAATGTCAGTCATTTTTTCCGTTTCGTTTTGGTTGAGTAAATATTTAGACTATCCGTTTCGAGATAAAACACCGCCCAAAATGGCTGATACAACATTTGTTTCGGGATGTTATTGTTCGATGTGTTTCGGGTAAGTTACCTGCTTTGAAAGGAACGGGATTGAATATGAATGGTATTGCTAATGTGGGGTTTTGATTTCGGAGGCGGGTGAAGAAAAATACAGTTAAATGTAAAATACAGCTAAATGTAATGTGCATGAACATGTCTGTTTGTATTGGTCTGGGTGTTTTCTATGTATAATATGTATTTATTTACAAAAAAGAAAAATATCTAAGTAAGTTTATCAGTTGTCTAGTACCCATAGTACAAGCTTCGGCTTAGTTTGGGGCTAGATGGCGACATATTTTCGCTAAGCACGTGTCTTTTTTTATAGTAGCTCGACATAATGGCTTTCCTACGCCTGATGGAAAGCGAAAGAGAAGTCCAAGTCGCTGTGGCAACGGGCAAGTAACTGATCAGTTACCTGTCAGTTGCCACAGCCATGCCGGCCCAACCCTAACCTCCCACGAGCTCCGGAAACCCTACTCACCGGCAGAAACACGACCCGGAGGTCATTTGGTTGCGGTATTCTATAGGGTGGAGGTCCTTCAACGGACGGGCGGCTCAATTCGAGCGAAGATTCGCTATGCCCTACCTCTCTAAATTATGTAACTGATTAAAAATTTAAAAACATACTAGGGTTCACTTGGCAAACCTACTAAGTATTGCAAACAACAATCTAATATCCCAAACAAACACTATAAGTAATGAAATGGAGAAACAAAACAAAGAGAAATTGTATGTGCGTTACAAAAATAAACAGCAATTGAAAGTGCCTGGAGCAGCAAATACTGAAGACAAACCGGCCTTATGAGAGAAATGCCTTTTGATAAAGCAATCTTTTCCTTTGAAATACAAGAGGCTTTAATAAATAAATAGATAAATACATTATATATGGTTATATTTATTAAGGCAGAATTCCTGGAATGTAATCTAACCAACGGTTCTCCAAGATACAAGCATAGCCTAGTTTGGGAACCCCTGTTCAATGTTGTTTCACTACTTTCTTCCAACGCACATAATGTTTTTTAGCAATAACTAAATTATGTAACTCAATACTTGTGCAATAAAGAATTTTTTTATTATTTTTTATTATTAATTTATACATCACTTATAAGAAATTTGTACATGTCACCGGAAAATAGCAAGAATCGTAAGTTGATCAATTTCCTAGGTAGTTGATTAACTTCCGGAAAATAATAAACGGCAGTTGAAATGTATTATTTAACGTATGTATTTTAGTAAATTGATCATTTTACGAAGTCTTGCCGTAAAATTATCCGACGAAGGTGAGGTAAACGTTGATTGGTTCAATGGCTCACGTGGCGTTATTCCGGCAACCAATCAGGGAAGAGTGTATTAATTTACGGGTAATAGTGCACCGTTAAATAGTACATTGAGTAACGATTGGCCCATTTGAGGACGATTTTACTTGTGTCAAAATCGTAAATTATTAAATGACTGTCAGGCTACCGTAAATTGATCAACTAACTGAAATCCATTGCGTAAACTAATACATTTCAACTACCGTTTGTTATATTCCGAAAGTTAATCAACTGCCTAGGAAATTGATCAACTTACGATTCTTGCTATTTTCCGGTGACATACATACCATAAACTTTGTAATTTCGAACAAAAAATAGGAAAACAAAAATATATACATTGTACCTACTACGAGTACATGTCTGTATACTCTTTACTGTTATCTTAAATGTTTAGTTTTGTGCACTAAAGAATATCTTTATATATAGGATGTCCTGAGTTATAAGAGATCAGAGTAACTACCGAGTTTCTTGCCGTTTCTTCTCGGCAGAAATCTACTTTCCGAACACGGCGGTAGCTTCTTTTACAGTACTTTTATTTATATTTTTGCATTACTTGTTACTAGCTTGACGATTCTTAGGTACTTATTTTAAATCTATGTGAATAAAGGTATTTTCATTTCATTTCATTCCTATAGCGCTGTGCTAATATAGATAAAATAAAAATAAATTCATAGGCCTGTTAATGCGGGTTTTATTAAACCACTTTGATGTCTGGAGATAGGTATAGAAATACACATCAGATCCTTTCAGCACGTTGTTATGTAAAAAATTGTTCATTTTTCTAGTTTTTAGATACAAAAGATGCGTTAAGTAGATCCTTGCTTAGTGTTTCTTTCAAAGCTTGAAGATTTATTAAGGCCCACAGTGTCTGTGACAGCCATAATTAATCAAGTGTGGCATAGTGCTTAGGAAAATCATAAATAATACATAATATCTAAGATAAAAACTGTATTGGCAAATATTACCTATCATCGACTGACTTATACGAATTATAATCTCTTCGCTCCAAGCTTCCATCTGGTCAAACGAGGCTCTGGCAATGGGCTGATCACGATATAACCATCACGATTAAAGGCGTAGCTAAATACCACAGGCCGATGACGGGCAGCAGCGTCACCGGAGCGAGAAGCTACGCCCAGCGATCGCCCACCCGCCTGCCTAGCGAATATCGGTATAACCTCCAGGTGTTTGCCCAAAGTGGCGAACATCTGGAGAGGCCTATGTCCAGCAGTGGACTGCGATAGGCTGATGATGTTTGTTCCGTATCTGGATGCTTATATTGCTTTTTAACTATAATGTTATATAGTTTAGTACCTTCGTTCTTCTGATACCTATAACACATATGCTTTTTTTATGCCAGAGGCGGCAGACGAGCAAGTGCAATGCCTGATGGTAAGCAGTCGACACCGCCCATGGACACCCGCAACTCTAATCGAGTTTAGGGTCGCTGCCGGCCTTTTAAATATGGCGCTCGCTTCTTGAAGGCTCCCAAGTCGTAGCTGCTTAAATTACTTTTAAATGGAAGCAGTGTATGCAATATTGTCTGGTATTAAAAAAATATTGTGTTATATATGTGTCGGAATATTAGTGGCCAGCATCACATGCAGAAGAGACGATGTGCCAGCGCCTCCTTGCAGCGCTTGACAGAGTCTATGGCGCGACCAGAGAGCGTGACAGCCGATTGTCATTTGAGTTAGTGCGGGAACGTCAAGCTGAAAAATGGACGCCTAGAAACTGTCGCGTATCGTTGGACTTCTGCGTTGGATATTATTAAGATTTACCGAGTGTAACTGCGAAGGAGAATAAGAGCCGGAGACTGTATGTAATTCTATTCTGTTTTTATTCTAACCCGACATTTCCCACGCAAAACGCCCACAGTAAATTTGTTGAGATGACTGATGATAGCGGGTTTAAAATAAAAAATACCTTCCCTGTTATATGTATAAACATTACAAGTGACCTCTGTCTACACTCACGCTACCATCGAACTAAATTTTATTTTATTTACCAAGACTTGTATATCATGTTTTACAACACCAAACCAACGTTTACAACGAGACATAAACTTTCAACGAGTACAAACGAGAGAGCTTTTAACTCCTAAAAATAACAAGCGACAAACAAGAAAACCAAAAGCGAAGCATTAGAGCAAATCCCCTGAAGATTGGTCACAATTCAAAACAAATAAAATAAAGTAGACTACTTACTATGGCATCGGTCGACAGAGTGAAGTCGTCGACATTGAAACGAGTGGGAATCCATTTTAGCGATCAGCAATGATTTTTTTTTTTATAATAGCTAGACATAATGGCTTCCCTACGCCTGATGGAAAGCGAAAGAGAAGCCTAAGTCGCTGTGACAACTGGCAAGTAACTGGTTAGTTACCTGTCAGTTGCCACTGCCATGCCGGCCCAACCCTAACCCCCCACGAGCTGCGCAGACCCTACTCACCAGCAGAAACACGACCCGGAGGTCATTTTGCTGCTGTATTCTATAGGGTGGAGGTCCTTCCCCGGACGGGCAGCTCAAATCGAGCGAAGATTCGGTATGCCCTACCTCTCTTAAATTATCTTTAATCTCTTTTAAAGACTGGCTCGGTGGCTCAATTGGTAGTGACCTCTGCCTTCTGAACCAAGGGTCGTTGGTTCGATCCCCACACATTACAAACATTTGTGTGCATGAACATGTCTGTTTGTATTAGTCTGGGTGTTTTCTATGTATAATATGTATTTATTTACAAAAAAAATGTATCTAAGTAAGTTTATCAGTTGTCTAGTACCCATAGTACAAGCTTCGGCTTAGTTTGGGGCTAGATGGCGCTGTGTGGCCCAGCGTGGCATGTCTTGGGTTATTTTTTTATGACAGACGGGCCAAACGGGCTTGGTCACCTAATGGTAAGCAATCATTGGTGATCAGCAAAGAAAGGCTGGCTCGGTGGTTCAATTGGTAGTAAATGCTCCAAATCCTCCAGGTGTTAGCCCAAAGTGGCGAACAGCTGGGGAGGCCTATGTCCAGCAGTGGACTGCGAATGCTGACAATGATGATGACGACGGCGTGTATTAACCGTTCTAACGTAACGACTTGACGGTTGAACGTCGATCGACACGAAAGCTGAAGAGCTTGTTTGTTTGTTTGTTTGTTTGTTTGAACGCGCTAATCTCAGAAACTACTGGTCCGAATTGAAAAATTCTTTTTGTGTTGAGTAGACCATTTATCGAGGAAGGCTTTAGGCTATATAACATCACGCTGCAACTATTAGGAGAGAAGAAATAATGAAAAATGTAAAAACAAACGGGAAAAAAATAACTATTCCACGCGGACGAAGTCGCGAGCACAGCTAGTTCTTCATACTCCTGGGCAGGTTTTATAGAATACTTTTCATCACGCTACACTCAAAAGAGCAGAGCAGTGAAGGGAAATGTTGGGAAAACGGGATAAATTTTTATCCGTATGTTTTAACGCGCATTACGCGAAAACTACTACATCGAATTGAATGCCGTTTTCACCAATGTATTGCTAGAGGTGTAACTTAAAATTTAGGTCATTATTTTTGAAACCCGATAACCACGCGTGGGACGCCGCTGGCACAGCTAGTACTAAATATAAAATCTGAATATATATAACTAGCTGTGCTCGCGACTTCGTCCGCGTGGAATTGTTATTTTTCTCCCGTTTTTTTACATTTTCCATTATTTCTTCGCTCCTATAGCTGCAGCGTGATGTTATATAGCCTAAAGCCTTTCTCGATAAATGGTCTATTCAACACAAAAAGAATTTTTCAATTCGGACCAGTAGTTCCTGAGATTAGCGCGTTCAAACAAACAAACAAACAAACTTTTCAGCTTCATAATATTAAAGTTATAAGATTCAAAGGTGACTGACTGACTGACATAGTGATCTATCAATGCACAGCCCAAATCACTGAATGGGTCGGGCTGAAATTTGGCATGCAGGTAGATGTTATGACGTAGGCATACGCTAAGAAAGGATTTTGATCAATTCTATTCCCAAGGGGATAAAATACGGGATGAAACTGTATTTCACGCGGACGAAGTCGCGGGCACTGCTAGTGATAGATAAACTTTACCTTATTTTGGGACTAGATATAATCTCAGATTAAACGAACCAACGCACATTTGTTTAACAAACTTTATCAGTAAACAAACTCGAGAAACTGTCACAAATTCGATTCCTAACGATTAAAATTTCGAACTGTCTAAAACTCCTTCAGGGGATCCTCTTAACAAATTAATGTTTTCAAACATTCTCCGAATGACATTTTGTCATTCGCGACGCGAGATCAAATGGGAAAGTTTCTGTTCAGGTCCATTAGAAGCTTTGTTTTTCATAGAAATAAAAGGTTATAAATAAACTTTTGTGTGTAAATTCTCGTGTGTTGGAAATAACAAAACGTGGGAACAATTTAACAAACAATTGCTATCGAAAGCAATTTAGAAAGCAAACTTTTATGAATTGGCTTAGTTTTGATTGATTGTTAGATACACACACTTTTAGTTACTATTCCGATATTTTTGTAGCTTATTACATGGTTCATTAGATTTCCGGATTTAATATAGGACCGTCCTATCTATATGACCTTGTCATAGCGCTGGCGGTTCCAAGGTCGTATAGGTATGCCTTGGCCCCTTGACACCGCCCCCATGGCCCCACGCCCAGAGCGCATGGCGGAGGGATCAGAGTTTTAGTGGGTATTCCCAGCCACTTTGGCGGGGTGAGTCCCACATACACATAGTGAGTAGGGCTTCCGGAGCTCGTGGGGGGTTAGGGTTGGGTTCTCTACGCCTGATGGAAAGCGAAAGGGGAGCCCAAGTCGCTGTGACAACGTGTAAGTAACTGGTCAGTTATCTGTCAGTTGCCACCGCCATGCCCGCAAAACCTGGTTAGGTTAGGTCCCCACACGAGCTCCGGAAACCCTACTCATGGGCAGCAACACGACCCAGAGGTCATTTGGCTGCGGTATTCTATAGGGTGGTGGTCCTTCCCCGGACGGGCAGTTCAATTCAAGCGAACATTCGCTATGCCCTACCTCTCATAAAGTAATATAGATATTAAACTTATCAGAGGCTTTCCCCCTAACCAATCCATGGGAAGTTCTTGCCGGACAACACTTGTGTATTCCACAAAACACCCCACCAACTTTGCTACTTAAATTTCCATCCATTCCATCCCCATCTGCCAATTAAAATTAAACCTTTAATCCTCCTAGCTTCAACCTAAAACCCCTTAACAAAGCCTGCTCCTAATTATACATCGATTATCTCCTAAAGTTACACTTGCCTACGGAATGGTGTCTCATAATGGACCGTTTGCTTCCAAATCTAATTATCTGTATAATATAGGCCAGGTGGAGTCTCAAATGGTGTGGGCTGAATAAATTATAATATTAGATAGTTCCAGCTCTGAATATCGAGGAAACTTTCGCTTAGTTAGTCTTTGCAATAGACTTGATGTGTTTATTCTCTAAGTTATACCTAGTACTTGGTTGGAATTTAGCCACAAGTGCCAACATACAAGGAGTTTTTTTTTTATAGTGGCTCGACATAATGGCTTCCCTACGCCTGATGGAAAGCGAAAGAGAAGCCCAAGTCGCTGTGACCACGGGCAAGTAACTGGTCAGTTACTTGTCAGTTGCCACCGCCATGCCGGCCCAACCCTAACCCCCCACGAGCTCCGGAAACCCTACTCACCGGCAGAAACAAGACCCAGAGGTCATTTGACTGCGGTATTCTATAGGGTGGAGGTCCTTCCCCGGACGGGCGGCTCAATTCGAGCGAAGATTCGCTATGCCCTACCTCTAGTTTTGTGAGTTCTTATGCAATGGAATAATACACTTATACCATTTTAATACACAATACACACATAATCTATTATCATTTCGCTCCAAGCCACCCTCACCTGCCCGTGGTGCATCCTCTTGAAAAACAAAACGAGGCGCTGGCAACTAGCTACTGGTAGCTTAATACTACGAGTATAGGCCAATGTTAATATATCCTGCGTACCTGACCACTTCCGTTTTTACGGACTTAAAGTGGTCGCCGTGGCCGAAACCGGTCGGGAAGGCATCATCATCATAGGCCAATGAAAGTGCGAGTAGCTACGCCCTGCGATCTCGAACGCGCCTGGCAAACCGATGAGTGATTTCGATTCCGAGTAAATTGAGAAAATAACCTAGTAATAAATTCGGGCCCCATACGAACCCAGGACCAAGAGGACCTCAGGCGGCACTTGCTACAACTAAACCAACGGGGCAGTAAAATAAATGCATAATAAAAGCAAGATGTCATTGTATAGCTTTTTTTTTTAACCGGAGAGAATGCCTTTACGCATACCACGCCACTCGGGGGAGCAGCGGGCTATGTGAGACTCATCACCGCCTCGGAATGATGGAAGTGAGGCGGGAAATACCCACTAAAAACTCCGGTCCCTTCTGCAAAGCGCCCCAAAGATGGTGCCGTGGGTCCTAAAAATATGTCCTCCACGACAGTCATTGTATAGCTTAGGAGAAAACTATAAAATATCTACAATTAAAACTTACTATACATACAAATAAGAAACCGAATCTCCAACTCTTCCATAAAAATTATTTACAGAATTATAAAGACGGAACTTGGCTGTCTTTTACCCGCGTGTACAGCAATTTACTAAACGTTGCATCTGTCAAAGCGTGACCTGAATACGGGCTAATGATAATCTTGCTACTTTGTGCAAAAGATACAAATGCTGCTTTTGAAATGTACAGTCGCCGGCATATCGCACATAGTGCGGGTTACAGGGTACAGGTCGTGCGCAAATTTAAATCTTATCTTTATTGTAGACTAGCTGTGCCGGCGGCGTTGCACGCGTGGATATCGGGTTTCAAAAATAACGGACTTCCATAAAATGGTGCCTACATTTTAAGTTAGACCTTTGGCAATACATTGGTGAAAATCGTATTCAATTCCATGCAGTAGTTTTCGCGTGATGCGCTTTCAAATATACAGATAACAATTTCTCCCGTTTTCTCAACATTACCCTTCACTGCTCTGGTTCTATTGATCGTAGCGTGATGAAAAGTATACTATGACCTGCCCAGAAGTATGAAGAATAATTGTACGTAGTTTCGTTAAAATCCGTTGAGTAGTTTTGTTTCTATAACGAACATACAGACAGACACAGAAAGACCGACAGACAGACACAGAAAGACCGACAGACAGACAGACAAAAATTTTACTGATTGCAGTTTTTGCATCAGTATCGATCACTAATCATCCCCTGATAGTTATTTTGAAAATAAATTTAATGTATGTACAGAATTGACCTCATTACAGATGAATTTTATGTATATAGATATAGAAGATATTGAATGGAAATTGACCCTTATTACAAGCTTTTAACCGAGCAAGTTAAATAAAAATTGCTCTGTTACAAGCTTTTAATAAAACTAATTGTTAAGGGGTGGACTAGTGAACGCGGATGCGGACGGGCAATTTATCTAAGAGAAATATTCACTAACCTTGTCTCCGCTGCTCTGTAGATGTGCCCGGCCGGGACTGGTCTATTCGCCTTCAGTCCAACACCTTCATACTAAACTTCCATAGGCTGGTAATTGTGACTCTTCTCTTTGAATGATTTTTCGATAACACCACTACACGTTAGGGGACACGTAATGTCGCACCTTCAGCGCGCTCCAGAACACGTTATGTTGCATCAATCGCGCTGATCCCGAATATGAGACCGTCGTCTTACGAATCTCGAGAGCGACTCTTTGTCTGAATGTTTTTTCGATAACACCACTACACAATAGGGGACACGTAATGTCGCACCTTCAGCGCGCTCCAGAACACGTTATGTTGCATCAATCGCGCTGATCCCGGATATGAGACCGTCGTCTTACGAATCTCGAGAGCGACTCTTAAATGCACCGCTTCAACGATAGCGGACATTATACTGCCGGAGGCAGGTAGGAACAAATCTCTTTTTACAAATTACCCGCAAATACACGAACAATTATTGTTACCAATTCTAAATTGTGTTGCACTCAAATTAAAACTGTACTAAATCTGTAAAAACCTGTTTCAGTACGAAACATACCGCTCACCTTAAAAGTACCGAGTATCTTTTAACAAAAGAAACGCTAAAACTGACTTAAAAATCTAGATATTTGTAGAGTGAAACTTATTCAACTTAACAATAATACTCTAGCTAAATATCTACTCAAGAGGTAGAGGACAAATCTTGACTACGGAACGTTTGAAAAATGATTGTTCTATTTGTAAAGTGACAACCCTACAGAACCCATCGGGGCCGAGATGCAGCGAGTGCACACGAGCCAACTTCCACTGCAATGGAGGCGTGTTGTCATCTCTCAACACTACCACCATCCCCTCACGGATCGTGGAACCACGTCCGCTATACCACTTAGTGGCCTGTTGAATCTCATGTAAATACTCCAGACTCCAGCGTCTCGAAAAATGTTGAACGGACTGTTGGATTAGTCGCCACCTCGTGAGACGACTAGGATTGTCATCCTCTAAAGATGTGTCAGGTATTGCCGTCATAGGCTCACCGATTAAAAAATAAGACGGAGTCAATGGAAGAGGGTCGTTTGAATCGGAACATAACACACACAGGGGACGTGAATTGAGAATCGCCTCGATCTGACATAACAGGGTGTGCATCTCGTCATAGGTTAACGTTCGCGTACCTACTACCCGATGGAAATAGTATTTAAAACTCTTAACACCCGCCTCGAATAGCCCACCGAAATGGATTGCCCATGGTGGTTGAAAATGCCAAGTTATTCCTTAGCCAAGCACTTTGGAATTGAGTGTAGGTTTAAAACACTATACAACTCCTTGAAAACTCCTACTATCGTATCCCATAAAACGGACCCGCGAAATCAACAGAAGGTCGACGATGTCCTCAGTGAACACGGAATGTTGCACTAATTGAACAAGTCGATTGAACACGAAATTATACTAATGGACTGTGATATGCCGTAAAGCAGTATCTATTATCTTAGAAACGAAATATTAAAGGCTGTAACGCGCGCAAGTTTACCGAGTGAAGAAAACCGTGAAATTATTTCTACGTCCTCTACAGGAGCGGTAGAAACACTCGAACACAAAACACTAATAGGTACGTTTTTCCTCATCGGTAGGAATAATTGGCCCCACACTAGGCCACACACTTGGATCGTCGCTCAACTAGCGAGGATCCTCGAAACTATAACTAACTAGGTATTTAGGAATGCAGCGGGCAACGAGCCGCGCGGGCCTCCGCCCGCGGGATTGTCCGCGCAGGACCTTTATTAGATGAGTCCTTGTTCATCTCAGCGAAAGTTATATTCTCGCGCCGCTCACCATGGGAAACTGTCGGCCTAGAAGCGCGAAGTACCACGGGCGCAAAATTTTTCTTTTTTCTTTTATAATACTTTTTTACCACGCAGTGGTGCGGAATGGAATAGGTAGCTGCAACTGCAGTGCTATCCTCCAGCTCCATGTGCTGGAGGCGAAAGTCCTCCTGGAGGCGCACGCGATACTCTCGATTGAGCTGTGGGTCACGCTCACGCCTGCACTCGAATCTACGAGACCTAGCTATAGGTATATCCGGCGACTCGCCGATAGGCGATGCGTCGGGTTTGAAAGGAAGGGCGACCACGTATCGCTTTGATTCATTACGCTTATGCGTATTCTCGAAATTAGACCCATACAAAAGTTCATCAGGAATGAGAGACTTTTGTTCTGACACTGTCTCAATTTCAGAAAAACGTTGGAGGTCAAAGTCGTCGTTAACAGAGCTATGACACACCTGCACTGGATATGAAACCGAACGGTTTGCTTCAAACTCGAGTTTACCCAACAATAAATAACCAAAGATACTATTCATAGCTATTGGCGAACCTGGTAAACCGGTAATCGTATTATTTAATAAAATGTGAGGGAGAATGTCGGCACCTAAAATCATTTCCACTGGTTGTGGGATATGAAAATTAGGATCTGCTAAATTTAAATTTTGAATATGTGACCACCCTGTGTATGGCAACTGACCAGTAGGCATTTTTGTCGTAATTAGTTTAGGCAAAATTAATGCGTCGACTTGAACCGACGGACTCGATTTATTGTGCGGCGAAACAAAACACGAAACCATTCCCTTCGCATGAACGGGTTTGTTATCATTGATTCCGTAAATAGGAAGACCCTTCGTACCTCTTCTATTTAAACCTAACCTTAGTGCGCACGCTTCGGAAATGAAAGTAGCTTGGCTTCCCGTATCTATAAGGCAACGCACAGATGCCAACTTCTTATTGTTATCATATACATCGATTAGCGCCGTAGACAATAACACCGTAGTCGCTCGAATACTAGAATCATTGGATGCCACACACGACGTCACCACGGCCGCCGTTGACTCACACCCTAACTCCGCCGTAGGCGGGAGCGAGACAGATTGATTGTTGTTTGAACCACCTGATTTGTTCACATCCACAAATCTTTTATCGAAATGAATCAATGTATGATGTCGCAAATTACAAGTACGACACGAGAAACTCGATTGACATTCCCTCACACTATGTCCCAAATGTAAACAATTGTAACAAATATTTTTCTTTTGTATAAAAGAGAATCTATCATTCACCGAAAGATTTAAAAACACGGAACATTTCGTCAACGTATGTTGAGAATTACACAATAAACACCTAAATTGCACCTTATCGCTCTGCGCGTTAGGGCCATAATTGCGTGGCACCGTAGAGGACGTGACGTCATGATTCGCTACGAACGCCCGATGGCCGCCCGACATCCCACGCGTGGCAGCGGAAGTCATGGAGCTCCTACCCCCATATTTCTCGATATTTTTGGCGGAACATCCAAACGAATTGCTAGAAATTTCGACGGCGGAAAGTTCCCGTTCTAGAAACGTAACCAACGAGTCGACCTCTGGAATGTCAGATGACGATTTCAAGGACAATTCAAAACGTTTGCGTATCGATGCAGGAATTTTGCGTAATAACAAATGCAACAAAATGAAACTCCACTCACTAGTGGGAAATTTCATAACTTCAAGGGGTTTTATATTCTCATGAAATTTATTTAGTAAAATGCGTAAATCACTTGGGGAATTCTCACTACAAAATTCAATATTTAGAATATTGTCGAGATGATTAGAAGCGATGAGCCTTTTGTTCTCATATCGCGAAATTAGAAATTGTAAGGCTACAAAATAATTCGCATCGGTGATTGGAATAGATTTAATTAGGTTGTAAGGCTCATTCTTTAAACTAAGAAGCAAATATCTAAATTTCTCTGCATCGGTATAAGCTGCATTACAATGAACGAGGGAAGAAAATAAATCGAAAAATGAATTCCACTCGGTACTTTCGCCAGCGAAACTGGGCAAAGGCAAAGTAGGTAGTTTCGCATTATTAGAAAAATCTAAACTTGCAGGTATATATTGGCTTGAGCGTCTAGCTCGCTGTATCTCACTCTGTTTGATTTGGTCAAGCTGCGCAACGACAGCGTAGTACGAATCGTCAAAGTCGTTCCGAATCTTAATTTGTTCCTCTTTGTTAAAAGATTTTAATTTGATGAGACATTTTTCAATTTTTGTCTGCAACTTGCAAAATTTGCGCTGGTGTGCAGTTAAGTCCTTAGTTCGCGATATAAATTTCTGTTTATCTGTAGTTGCGAACTGTAAGGTACGTTTTAAATCATCTAAAATAAGATCACGCTCGAAAATGTCTTGTAAATATGAAATATCGGATTCCATCTTGGAATCGGATTCCACTTTTTCGTGCGCCATTTTGTGTTACAAAGATGGTCGACACGTGGAATGTAAAAATGTGGTACGTATGTACGCTAAAAACACAACACAATCTAGAATAGGCGATAACAAATGGATCCCACAAAGATCACAAATGATCACTGACAAAGAATGGTATGTCCAGCTCGAATGGACTAAAAGAAATAAATCCGCCTCGATTGGATCAAAAAAAGGTATAAATCCGGCTCCAAGGACCAAAAAAGGGTATGTTAAGGGGTGGACTAGTGAACGCGGATGCGGACGGGCAATTTATCTAAGAGAAATATTCACTAACCTTGTCTCCGCTGCTCTGTAGATGTGCCCGGCCGGGACTGGTCTATTCGCCTTCAGTCCAACACCTTCATACTAAACTTCCATAGGCTGGTAATTGTGACTCTTCTCTTTGAATGATTTTTCGATAACACCACTACACGTTAGGGGACACGTAATGTCGCACCTTCAGCGCGCTCCAGAACACGTTATGTTGCATCAATCGCGCTGATCCCGAATATGAGACCGTCGTCTTACGAATCTCGAGAGCGACTCTTTGTCTGAATGTTTTTTCGATAACACCACTACACAATAGGGGACACGTAATGTCGCACCTTCAGCGCGCTCCAGAACACGTTATGTTGCATCAATCGCGCTGATCCCGGATATGAGACCGTCGTCTTACGAATCTCGAGAGCGACTCTTAAATGCACCGCTTCAACGATAGCGGACATTATACTGCCGGAGGCAGGTAGGAACAAATCTCTTTTTACAAATTACCCGCAAATACACGAACAATTATTGTTACCAATTCTAAATTGTGTTGCACTCAAATTAAAACTGTACTAAATCTGTAAAAACCTGTTTCAGTACGAAACACTAATTCTTCGACGTACTTATTTTATTATACAGAAAAACCAAAGACACATGGACAAAAAAGTAAATTAAATAAACGAAGAAACAAAAACCATTTACCATTAAGAATCACCCTGCCTATATAAGGAAAAAGAAAAGACAAAAAGACCTTCCTTTTTGTAATTACAAGGGCGGTTCGAACTTGGCTCTTATTTACCCCGCGCTTAGCAATTTGGTGAGCGTTTCATTGCATCTGTTGAACACGTGACTCGAATGCAGACTTTTGGTACCTCTGCTACGTTGAACGAAGCTGTTACATTAGTGTAAATGTACAAAACAAAACAAAAAGTTATGCCAAAATGTTTCCTAATTTTCTACATTTAAATGCAGATCAAATTTTGGGTAACTAACTTTTATGGTCAAAATTCTAAGAGGTAAATTAAGAGTTAGGTAAGCTTTGTAAGAATCATCATCATCATTATCCCACATCAGTCCACTGCTGGACATAGGCCTCTCCCAATGCTTGTCACTTTGATCGGTCCCGGGCCCTCGCATCCAGCACTTGCCAGCCGTCCGGCGCAAATTGTCACTGCACCTGGCCTGAGGGCGTCCTACACTACGTTCAAAAGAAAAATCAAAGCTGATTTATTTCACATGGGTAGAATTGTCCACTGTTGAGGAGCTCGGTGGCGCCGCGGTCTTGTTCGCTTAACAATGATCGCAACGTTGTGCAACCATTGGCGCGGTCAATCCGATGATGGGTGACCAAAATTTGACACCGATTTCCTCCGTGCTTCGGAAGGCATGTTAAGCTGTTAGTCCCGGGTGCTATCTTTACCAACTCAGATAGCAGTCGTTACATCATATCAGAGATGATGATAACTCTGACGCCTAAACTGGGAATGGGTATAGCTTACCCTAAGTGTTGCGGAGGTCTGATGGCAGTCGCTCTGTGTAAAAGCTCGCCAAATCTCTCAGTTTGGGAAGCCGACCCTAAGACAATCGGGAAAAAGGCTAGGATGATGATAGGGTAGAATTGTCCACGTGATTTCCGGATTTAAAATAGGACCACCCCATATTATTTCGTGAGTGAATATCAGGAAGCGGGCAGCAGCGTTTACCTGTACAAATGAAACCTACTGCGGTCACCGACCCGCCTGACAAACGTGGTGACTAAGGCAATAATATGTCAGCTCTATGTCCAACAGTGGACGTTTGTGCGCTAATGACGATCATGGGTAGGCGTTTTCCCCCTCTGTATTAAAAAAAAATTACGAAAAGATAACTAAATGTGTAACAAATAAAGCTTTTCTTTCTTATTTTTTCTGCTTGTCATTGTTTGAATAGGGATGAAAATTAGTTTCAGGTATTTACTAATTTATCGTAAAATAGATCAAAATCTACTACGAACAGTGAAAACAAAATCAAAATTGGTTGAAAAATGGGCGAGATACAGTCGTTGAAAGTAAATATATCCGTCTCTCTCTCGCGAAACAGGACAGAACATTTTTCTATGGAGTTAGTACGGCGCTCACGGTACGTGACGTCATCCGCCGCGTCGGATCTCTCTGTCTAAGCAATAACTTTAACGCTTTATAACTCGCTTAATAGAAAAGATAGTTTAAAAATTCTTCGATATTTATGTATCTGGAAGATAAAAGATCTCAATAAATCCATAAAAAAAAGTCATGAATATTCCCTATTCCCTTAATATTATAGTAAAAAAAAAATTAAATTAACTTCAACCTAACAGTACCTAATATATACTGACCATTACCTTGTTAGCGAGACGCATTACTGGCGTAGACCATTCGCCAAAATCATGTAAGTTTACGAGTTTGATCCCTAGTCGGGGCCATTTCAAAAACGAACTTTTCTAAATTGGCAAACGTCTGAGTGCATTCTGGAAGTCGCCCTTTAGTTCTCGTAGCACAAAAGAGAAACTTTTAGACATGTTGATTGACAGATAAAAATGTTTAGTTGTACGTACCAGTTTTTTTTTATATAATTCTGTTTAAATGTTCTGTTTTTCTAATATTATATAAATTCTGGAAGTTTTTAATTATATTGTGCTAAGTTTGTTGCCTGCTAGAGGATACAGGCGAAAGAACTAAAATATTTTCTTGTTTATGTTTGGTTAACGCTTTTTAATTTGTGCACGATGGAGGTTACAAGTTTGACGAAACCGTCAGTGCCACAATAGAAAATGAAAGAAAAGAAAAACAGACTCCTGTTCACCATTATCATCATCATCACCCTTTTGCAGTCCACTGCTGGACAAAGTCCTCTATAATTGTTCGCTATTTTGTTCGATTTTGGGCTTCGTGCTTACAGTATCACAATCAAATTCAATAAAAAAAATCATGTTCTTTTGGTCTTGATGCGATAGCGGAATAATTCCAAAATATAAGCGTGTTTGACTTGCATTATCTGGAAAAAAAATATAAACATAAAATAAATAAACTTACTTATTCACTTACATCCTGAATTATTAGTAATAATCGTACCTGTAACAAGAAAAGCGCTGAGCGGTGTCTCTGGGAAGAGAAAGCCGGAGAAAAAGAAAAAATGCTGGATTTCCGATTATTCGTGGGAGCTCATTCAGCGCAGGAAGGACTTAAAGGTCGGGGGCCTGCAGGACCGCCCAGCAAAGTCTGAGTACGCAGAGTTGAGCAGAGCCATCCAAGCCAGTTGTCGCCGCGACAGGAATAACTTCATTGATGGCATCTGCAGCGACATCGAAAGACACTCTAACAAGCTCCAAACTGCCGACCTTTTTAAGAAAGTTAAAGTCCTTTCCAAGCAGTTTAAAGCTAAGTCCTGGGTTATCGAAGATGCTGATGGTACTGTTCTTCACGAGCTCGACCGCATTGCAGAGAGATGGCGCGCCTACTGCGAGCAGCTGTATACAGACCCCCTACCAACGCACGAAATTATGCAGGAATGGAAGGATATTGATCTTGAACCCATGATTCTTCGTTCTGAGGTATCTACAGCTCTGCTAGCCCTCAAGAAGAAAAAAGCACCTGGAAGCGATCAAATAACTGCAGAGTTGCTTGAAGCTATGGGTAACTTAGGTTTTGAGATGCTATTCGGGATCTGCACTAGTGTCTGGCGAAATGGTATCTGGCCGCGTGACTGGTCGGAATCTGTAATTCTTCCGCTGCACAAGAAGGGGTCAACCAAGAGCTGTGCCAATTATCGAACGTTGTCACTCATCTCACATGCCAGCAAAGTCTTGCTCCATATCCTCAACAACCGCATTCGCCACTATTTGGACTGGCAAATCCCGCAGGAGCAAGCAGGTTTTGTGAAGGGTAAGGGTACTCGAGAGCAAATTCTCAATGTCAGGCAGCTGGTTGAAAAAGCATATGAGTTTGATACACCTGTGATCATGTGCTTCGTGGATTACAGCAAGGCTTTCGACTGTGTCAACTGGAGTTGTTTGTGGAGGGTCCTCCTGGAGCTTGGTGTACCAGATCATCTAGTCGCCTTACTTCGCACTCTGTATGACTCAAGCCAGGGAGTTGTAAGAGTTGACAAAATCACCTCTAAACCTTTCAAATTTCACCAAGGAGTACGTCAGGGATGCATCTTATCTCCCGTTTTGTTCAACGCTTATGGAGAGCACATCATGAGACTTACTTGCGAGAATTGGGAAGGGGGCATCACAGTTGGTGGCGTAAAAATTACCAACCTGCGTTACGCCGATGACACTACTCTTCTTGCAGCGAATGAAGCGGAAATGGTTGCTCTGCTGGACCGAATGGAGAGAATTAGCTTGAATATGGGACTCTCCATAAACAGGTCTAAGACCAAGGTCATGGTGGTTGATAGATCCGCTAAGTTGGAACTCACTGGTGCTTTGGACCTAGAAACTGTGGACAACTTTATCTACCTGGGTTCCAACATTAGCAAGGATGGTTCGTGCGAAAAGGAAGTGCGCAGAAGAATTGGAATGGCAAAGACCGCCATGTCTCAGCTTGAGAAAATCTGGAGAGATCGTAACATTTCCGTTAACACAAAATCCAGACTAGTACGGACTCTGGTATTCTCGATCTTTTCCTATGGCGCCGAAACCTGGACCCTAAAAGCAGCAGACCGCAAGCGCATTGATGCCTTTGAAATGTGGTGCTGGAGAAGAATGCTCCGGATTCCTTGGACAGCATTTCGGACCAACGCCTCCATACTCCGAGAGCTTAAGATCTCCTCGCGACTGTCATCCGAGTGTCTTCGCAGAGTCCTAGTATACTTCGGTCACATTGCTAGGAAAGACGGTGACAACCTCGAAAAACTCATTGTGACCGGAAAGATTGACGGGAAAAGGCCTCGCGGTCGCAGCCCGATGCGTTGGTCCGACCAGATCCGCACCACGCTCGACTCTACTGTTCACCACGCACTCCACGCCGCCAAAGACAGAAGCTGGTGGAAAAAGACCGTCCAGGAGAAACTGTTCCGCAAGGGGGGTCACGACCCTCATCATTGAGGACTACGACGCACAGAGAGAGAACAAGAAAAGCAATAAAAATTAAATGATGACAGATGTTTAATGGTGATATACCAGTAATTATTCCTTAACCATTATCCCACCGACGATAAAAGTCAACAGAAGGCCGTTGAAATCTGTTTTCATACCCAAGTGGTTTTTAAATTTGAATTTCATAAAGTACGAAAGTAAAGGAAACGGCAAAAAAGCGCACTTTTTGTTATAGTAGCTCGCCATAATGGCTTCCCTACGCCTGATGGAAAGCGAAAGAGAAAGCCAAGTCGCTGTGACAACGGCAAGTAACTGGTCAGTTACCTGTCAGTCGCCACCGTCATGCCGGCCCAACCCTAACCACCCACGAGCTCCGGAAACCCTACTCACCGGCAGTAACACGACCCGGAGGTCATTTCGCTGCGGTATTCTATAGGGTAGAGGTCCTTCCCCGGACGGGCGGCTCAATTCGAGCAAAGATTCACTATGCCCTACCTCCCCTACATGATTTTAAAAGAATTCAACCTATAAGTCATACAAGGGGCATTTGAAGGCTGAATGATAACGGGATGTAAGGGAGCGGCCTATCATTATTTCGCTCCAAGCCAACTTCACCTGCCCGTGGTACATCCTGCCGAATATAAAACGAGGCGCTGGCAACCGACTGGTGGCGGTATAACCATCACAACTCAATGCGTAGCTAAATACCACAGACCTATGACGGGTAGCAGCGTCAGCGGAGTGAGAAGCTATGCCCTGCGATCGCCAACCCGCCTGCCCAGCGTGGCAATTATGGGTATTTTCTCCAGATGTTTGCCCTGTTGCGAACTGGAGAGGCCTATGTCCAGCAGTGGACTGTGATAGGCTGATGATGACGATGATAATGATGAAAACATGATAGCCGTATAGTATGAGGCCATGGGGATGACAAATACATGAGGTAATTTAAATTTATTCTTAACTAACGAGATAGGTTTTTATACCAATTAGTCCCAATAATGGTCACATGTCGACCGGTCGTAAAAATTATTATGTAATTTGGGAATTAGGAGCGTTTTTCAATTTCGGTAAAAGCAAGCTAACTATTAGTGCTTAGGAACTAAGTACAAGCTTTAAAATTAGCTTTCTATTATGGAGATAACTTTATAGGTCCGCCAGGAACGCTAATAACAGGTTTTACCGGAGTTAGTAAAAAGTGCTTCTGGGGTGGGGCATGTAAGGGAGCGATCTTTTCGCTCTAATGCACCCTCACCTGCCCGTGGTGCATCATGCTGAATAAAAAACGAGGCTCTGGCAACCGATTGGTAGCGGTATTACCATCATGATTGAAGGCGTAGCTAAATACCACAGGCCGATGACGGGCAGCAGCGTCAATGGAGCGAGAAGCTAAGCTCTGCGATCGCCAACCCGCCTGCGAATATGGGTAAATCCTCCAGGTGTTTACTCAAAAGGCAAACAATTGGAGAGGTCTATGTCTAGCAGAGGTCTACGATAGGCTGATGATGAGCTCATCATTTTTTTAAGAGGGGAATGCATGGACCAAATTTGATCGGCAACCCATATTATGCATTATATAAAAATAAGTCGGGTTTTCCTCCCTGACGTTATAACTCCAGAACGCACGAACCGATTTCCACGGTTTTGCATTCGTTGGAAAGGTCTCGGGCTCCGTGAGGTTTATAGCAAAGAAAATTAAGGAAAAAAATTTTTACAGCCATCTGGTGGCGAAACGGAGTTCGCCGGGTTTGCTAGTGCATTACATTTATAGACATATTCAATCTACATTAATATTATAGAGAGGAAAGATTTGTACATAGGTACAAATAGTTTTGTATGTTTGTAATGCAAAAAGTACTGGGCCGATTTAAAAAATTCTTTCACCAATAGAATGCTACATTCTTCCAATTTGACACAGGCTACATTTCATTTTGAAAAAAAAATAGGGATCCTTGGTAAAATTTGAACAATATAATTGTCTACCCCGTGCGAAGCCGGGGCGTGCTGCTAGTTACATATAAAATAAGTTTCATCCAATAAACGTCTCGGTGAAGGTCGTTGTATGGCGGGATCTTAGACCAATAGTCATTTTCTACGTAGTCCTATCTATCTCCTAAATTGTGAACACAACTCTACAAGATTTACCTACTACCCTACTTAATTATTTAATTCATAATAAGCAGGACCCTTCACGGTCAGGTTTACTGAGTAAAGTCTAGCTTAATAAATGTTATGTACACTTTAAACTGTAAACTGTATTGGTATCCCAAATATTGTACAACATCAAAGTAAATTGAATTATGTGTTGGAAACGGTTGAAATTCACAGATAGAGAATTTACAATCAAACGGGCTCGGTAATAATGAGCCAAGTGCGGTATTTAAATAACGGTTTGAAAATATATTTTTTAGGCTCGGATTTAATTTATTTCGGTAACTTTTTTTAAAAATTTTATTGCACATCAAAGTAGTGTACAAAAGGTGGACTTAATGCCACATAGGCGTTCTCTACCAGTCAACCATTGGGCTAAGCAGAAACTAGCAATAAGGCAGTGAGCCAAAAAGTTTGTTTCAAAACAAAAACAAAAAAAACAACAAGAAGAACAACTGTTCAGGGGCTTTCATAGCTTGAAATGAAAATACTTTGTTGTCATTATAGATATCTTGTAGTAAAATAAAGGTTATTAAAATAATAATAACTTTGTTTCATTTCAACGATACTTTTATGCTTACAAATATGGTTGATCAAATTATTTCATTTCATATTTATAACCGGTCCCGTAAATGCCATTTTAAACGCAACAGAATTAAATAGATTTTCTAAAGCGTCCGAAATGCGGGCAATCCAAAAATTTATCTTGCTTACGAGTCCACATAATCCTATCCTGTCTCTCAACTTGGCCACACACGCAACCGTGCCAACAATACCTTTAGCGTAGTAAATGCAAATGAATGTATGAATCGATAGGTGCTTTGTTTACTAACATTTGAAGTTAAAAGGCTTCCTTCAGATTGACGTTTAAACGCCATCAAACCGCCGTCAAACCGCTACCCCTGTTCACACTACGAACGCGGCGGGGCGCGGCGTTCAAACTGCGGTTTGGCGGTTGATCCGCTACCCCTGTTCACGCGTTTTGACATCGGCGGGCTAGGGCTGCTCTATAGTCAAATTGTGAATATCGATGAAAGTAGAAGACAAATGCCCATCGCGAATCTTACATTTATGCAAAGTAAGCGTATCTGCACTACGTAGTGTCACTAGGAAAATAACTTAGTGCCGACGTAAGTTCTTTAGTGTAGGTACTCTCGTAATTAATGGTTCACAATTGGTGGGCAGCAGCTACTAAATATTTTTAGCTAGAAGATATACTCTACCACAAGTCAATATCGCAAAATTTCATATTCATTAATTCTAAAGAGGTTTGCTCTTGTCGGGTGAGCAATATCCACCACTCCCTGAACTGCCTTCAACCCCCATTACAGTAAACAGTAAAACAGTACTCGAAGGTAATATAGAATAGGAAAGAAAGGATGAGAGAGGCCACAACGACCATTACACAACAGCTAAGGAGAAAGTTATTTAACTATTTCCTAAGTGATAATAATGGCCCGTTTGCACTATAAAAAAAATTACCTTTCTTTACTCTTTGTCGAAATATTTTCTCAAGAAACTATCCATTTCCATTTAAAATTATTTTACTTTTCAGCTTACTATATTTAGATATTATCGAAACTTTAATAGCACTATACCTCCATCACTAGCTAGTGACATTTCTTCTTCTGTTTTATAGAACGTAACTTTACACGGTTAAAATAAAATATGAAACAAATTTATTTGAATTTATAAATTATGGTGTAAAATATAAGTACACGTTGAGGCCACACTAATTATTTAGAAATGGTTATTAACCTATAGATACAGTTTTATTTAGCATTTTTCTATACCAAAAATCAAACATTATTTTCTATGAAATACGAAATAATGGAAATCTGAACATGATTAATTCATGAATACTTATATCTACCTATTTTATGTTTTAGTTTTCCTTATTTAATAATATAACATATTTGATTAAATTGAAAATGTAAATACGGATGATGACAAGGTATGAAAATGAAGAAAATAATTAGTCCGTCTCTTTGATAATAAAAAAATATAAGACCCGTATTTTTTGTTGTCGAAATAACAAGAAAATACTTAGATATAGCGCATTGAAGTTACGGAGTGGGGGCTAACTACGTCACGTTAGAGTATATTTTGTACTCTAACGTGACGTCATGTGACATTTAAAATCAATGTATCTTCGTAAGTTTTTGAACAAGAGGCAAAATAAAAAATACGTATCCAATATTTTTCATTAATCTATCTGATGGACATTAAATTATTTTTTAGTCATCATCCCAATTGTAAGTAAATTAAAAGCGCCGTAAACTGCCATCGGTTTCGGTAGAACATGTTGCAAAATCTCGTTCTTACTTCCCTAAGGATTCAAACCACATAGAGATTTATTGATTATTGATTCTGCGGCTGATGTAGCTAGAACGATGCCCCTTCAATTTATTAAATCGGTGAGCTGTGGATAACTTGGGTTCTCTGCCAGATCACCACATTTCGAATAAGACAGAGAGACCCGAGCAAAGCCCTTTCGATATGATTGCTGAACGATCTTTAGCTTGTGGACTAGCCGTACCGTAAGTGTCCACATTTTAGCTACGTATGTCATAACCGGTAGAACGCACTGATTAAAGATTTTCGTCTTTAGGCACTGTGGGATCGACCATCTGAAGCCTGACTATTCCTAATTACCTCGTCCTCAAAGCTGGTTCCACCTAACTGCAATGTCTGCCCGAGGTATACTTACCTACATATTTTTGAACAACTTTGAGTTCCGGTAGAGCATGTTCATTGAACATGACCTTGGTTTTGTCCAAGTTTATCCGTACGCCGATGCGCGCAAAGGAGTCAGTCAGTTCATTCAGTATTGTAAATTTGATAAGAATTTCTTTAAGTATTGTGGGAACGAAAACTCCCATTAGATCTACCGTAAAAACAGGTAGTAGAATACAACATAATACATCATAATTTTAGTATGAAGTAAATATAATAATTCTTTATTTTCGCAAGGCGCTTCAAAAATGGTTACGTTCTGTTAGTAGATACGTAATTGTTTTATTTTAAGTGTTGTTACAATTTAATCGTTACGTTAATGGATCATAATGATTAATCGATTTGTGACTAGTACAAATTGTAATCAGCATGGGACACCAGAAAGTTAAACGATCACTAGGAATCGTTAATTATTTGCTATTCGCTTAAGACAATTGTGACAACTGTATTAAATGTGAGTTTATGAAATTTATTCTTAATTGAAGATGTTATTATAGACTAGCTGTGCCAGCGGCGTCGCACGCGTGGATATCGGGTTTCAAAACTAACGGACTTCCATAAAATGATGCCCAAATCTTAAGTTAGACCTCTAGCAATACATTGGTGAAAACCACATTCAATTCCATGCAGTACTTTTTGCGTGATGCTCAATCAAACATTCAGATAAAAAATTCTCCCGTTTTCCCAACACTTCCCTTCACTGCTCTGCTCCTATTGATTGTAGCGTGATGAAACGTATCATATAACCTGCACAGGAGTATGATGAATAATTGTACCAAGTTTCGTTAAAACCCGTTGAGTAGGTAATTTTTGTTTCTATAACGAACATACAGACAGACAGAAAGACAGACGGACAGACAGACAGTCAGATAAAAATTTTACTGATTGCATTTTTGGCATCAGTATCGATCACTAATCACCCCCTGATACTTTTTTTGTAAATATATTTTTGAAGCTGAAACGCCTGTGCAAAACTATCTACCTATACCTACTTCACTTAAAAATAAATACTTATAACTACTTTAATTAATAAAAGTACCTACGCTTAATAATTTTTAATTTGAACGAATATTTTACAATATAACAACAAAAGAAATTCAAATAAACTATTTAAAAACTAAAAGTCGCGCTGGCACGGTTTCTCAATATCAATTATTGTCTGTCAATAAGGTCGATCGCTCTGAACGCATCAACAGCCAAATATTGAATGAAGCTAGCTCTCGGACCTCCCGCCTTTTTATACCCTACCGCCGCCGCGACCCGTGTCGAGCGCGGCAACCGTTACACAAAAATAATCCTTATAGCATGATTCAGTATTCACGTGCGACGGCGCGATGGCTTATTTCATGTATAAGTTTGGTGTTTCTATACCGATTTCTATGATTCTTTTTTTATTGAATAGGTAATAATGATAACTTTTTTAAATTAGGGATGAATGAGAGTATTATAAACGTAAGAGTAAACAAATATAATCAGAATGCTCCGAACTGCTAAGCTATCAGGAGTTACACGTGTTATTGTGAGTCAACCATAAAAGATAGACATATGTTGTTGCGGGATATTTTTTAGTCAATTTTATGTAAAATATTTCTGTCATACATAATTTCTATGTAACTTTAACCATTAAGGCTGCACACGCGACGGAAGCTTAAAAAATGGAGTAACTTCTCCCGTTTTCCCAACATTTCCCTTCACTACTCTGCTCCTATTGATAGTAGCGTGATGAAAAGTACCCTATAACCTGCCCAGGAGTATGAAGAATAATTGTACCAAGTTTCGTTAAAATCCGTCCAGTAGTTTTTGTTTCTATAAGGAACATACAGACAGACAGACAGACAGACAGACAGACAGACAGACAAAAATTTTACTGATTGCATTTTTGGCATCAGTATCGATCACTAATCACCCCCTGATAGTTATTTTGAAAATATATTTCATGTACAGAATTGACCTCTCTACAGATTTATTATAAGTATAGATAGATAAAAATACGATAATATTATAATTTAATCAAAACCTAACTTTTGTAATAATATTTGAAGTTTATCGTCAATAAACTTCTCATTTGCAATCAATTTAGTACTCATGGCTCTCAAATAAGTTAAATTGTACTTCTTCTTAAGGTGACCAGAAAGTAATATAGAACAGTAAACAGTCAGTATCCTATTCCCAAAAACAGAATAATTAAAGTCACTCATAAATTATCTTTAAAGCGATTATCGATGTTTAGATTGTAAAATCATTTGGTACTTGAATCGATTTATTCTCACTAAAGAGTCAACAATTACCTATAGCCGACCATCGATCTACAACACTACCAGCTGCCGAACCGCAAAACCGCGACCGCTAGTGTGAACACCTCGGCCGTTTTGCGGTTGATTGGCGGTCGATTTGCGGTCGCCGCCGGGCGGATCAACCGCTAGTGTGAACGAAAATAAACGCTAGTATGAACAGGCGCTAACAGCCTATAGATAAGTAACGCTAACAGAAAGAATAATCGACTTGGCGGTTGACTTGGTGACTGATCACGTTTTATTTCTATCGTCATCATCATCGGCCTATCACAGTCCACTGCTGGACATAGGCCTCTCCAGCTGTTAGCCACTTTTGGCAAAAATCTGGAGCATAATCTATAATTCCCGTACCTATTGCTATAATTAGTACAAAACTTTTGCAAGTTACCTAACTTTGAAAAAGTTGCATTCCAATTTTGGCACCAGAGTGTATAAAATACTTACTTTTAGCAAATGAATATTAGGATATCCTATTTCGCGTTTACAATATTAGTGGGATTGTTATTGTTTAAGAAATGTTGTTTACTGATAATCATATTTTTGTCTGATTGTTACAGAACACCCGATATGATCCACGTGGACGAAACAGACCCGGTGGGAGGTATGTACCATGGACAATATTTATTTATTTATAGTTACGAGTACCTACACAATTGGTAAGAATCAAAACTTTTACCATCTTACCATTTAATACGCTACGAACCAGGGGCCCTACTCCCAAAAACGAACACGATCGTTCGTTGGAACGGATCGCGTACTTTGGTACCAAAAAAAATAATCCCGGTAAATCCCGCCCATTTGTCCCTCCCGTGTTCGAATATACAAACTAAAATTCGTCAAAGTCGATTTTAATTAATTTAATTCTTAAATAAGAACACGGGAGGGACAAATGGGAAAGTTTTATTTTCCAATATTACGCGATCCGTTCAACGAACGATCGTTTTCGTTTTTGGGAGTAGGGCCCCTGGGTACTACAAAAAACGAAAACGTTCGTTCGTTGAACGGATCGCGTATTTTTCGTGTTCGAATATACGAACCAAAATTCGTCAACGTCGATTTTCAACAATTTAATTGATATAATAGAACAAGGGAGGGACAAATGAGAGGGTTTTATGGGTCAAAAATACGCGATCCCAGATAGTAGGTTCCCAGATCGAAACGCATAAGTGTGAAACGTGCAGTTAATAAATTAGATTCAAACTGTGAAGTTACTTCAGTCACATTGCGGTATCTGTCGGTGTACATAGCCAGAGCTATCCCTACAGGCATGGTGGTGGCAACTGACAAGAGGTTGATTTGGTTACTTGTCCATTGTCGCGGCAACTTGAGTGACGTTTTCGCTATTCAACAGGCAAGGGAAAGCTACTATGTATTATGTGCACCTATAAAATGTATCTCTTTTCGACTTTCGCATTTGAAAGCAGGGTCTTTCTCCATCAAATTGTTTAAGTTAATAATTAAAAAGTTTGAAGTTTTCAGTCAAGAAACAATTGTACCTCTATATTTACAAAGCACTAATCTTTTCGACAGAATCTTTAGCACTTCTGACGTATTACGGTAAAAAGGTTGTTTCATAGTGGTAACTATACATGTTTGTAACGGGTTTTACGTAACGTAAAATTGTCTTGTTGGGCGCCACTTTTTACAAGGTTGTATGACAATGGGCTATTATGGCTAAAAATTGTAATTAGTCCGTCTTTTAGCTTATTCAAAAATAAAAGACACGTATTTTTTCTTTTTTCATTCAAATAAGCAATAGCAAAGATACAAGGCATCAAAAGTTAGGAGTGGGAGTCTTTGACGTCACTAGCTCCCGTAAAAATGCCTCACCGAGTGACGTCACGCGTAATTTCGACGGGCTATAACTTTGTAATTTTTAGTCTAAAATACAAAATGAAAAAATACGAGTCTATTATTTTTGCATAAGCTAAAAGACGGACTAATTACAATTTTTAGCCATAATAGCCTATGTAATAGAAATGTTTTGATAGCTTTGGTTAGATAAAACTAATTGCTTGTAGGTATTTGTAATACACATTGGAGTTTCTCTGAGGGATAAAATCCTTAAGTAAGTGATTAGCCAGAGAACTAAGGTAACCGACATAGCTGTTTGGATAAGAAAGCTGAAGTGATAATGGGCTGGCCACGTCTGTAGCAGAACAGCTGATAATCATCATCATCTCCAGATGTTCGCCACTTAGGGCAGAGGATACGCTGGGCAGCCGGGTTGGCAATCGCAGGGCGTAGCTTCTCGTTTCGGTGACGCTGCTGCCCGTCATCGGTCTGTGGTATTTAGCTGTGCCTTTAATTGTGATGGTTATACCACCACCAGTCGGTTGCCAGCGCCTGGTTTGTTATTCGGCAGGATGCAACACGGGCAGGTGAGGATGGCTTGGAGGGAAAAGATGATAGGTCGCTCCCTTACATCCCATCAATAAGTTATGTTAGTAAAATTTCAAATACCATATGAATGCAGGATGCAATATACAATAGCAATCTTCGTATGATGTATCACAAGAAGACAGCTATTATTATAAAGCCAAGTCAGAATAGAGAAGAGTTTGTAAAGCAAATATTATGTAAAGGAAAATATAACCCGCGTTTTGCTGGACAGAGTGCAAAACATTTTTATACGAGTATTTTGTGCAAAACAATTTTCCTTTGAAACCTTTTATAATTTTGTCACCCTTAATTTTGGTTTCTCAGGTATGAAAAGTTAAAAGGGTAGATGGGATTCGAAGGTGCCAACGCTGTGTTTTTCCTTTTTTTTAATGCGGGCCTTGGTTGAGCGTCCTTGAGTCCTTTTTTTTGCCGAATCCCGATGGCGGAGTAGTCGTTACTGTTTAATAATTAATACTGGAATCAAAATAATACATTTTTAATGTGAAAAATATTTATCAAAAATTTAAAAAATCTTGATAGTTGGAGGTCTTCCACGGTTCGTTTTGTGCGCAATTTTCTGCCTCCTCTTTGGAATCAACTTCCGGCTGCAATTTTTCCGAGTGGATATGACTTAGGGACCTTCAAAAAGCGAGCCTGAAGATTTCTCAAAGGCCGGCAACGCACCTGTGACTCCCCTGGTGTTGCGGTGTCTATGTGCTGAAGTAATCACTTACACATTACACTACACATACTTGGCCATGCATATAATTCCATAGCTTCAACAACACACAATATTGTTGTTAAATTAACTTTAAACTTTGTAAGATTAGATATATTAGGTACCTATGTTATTATTATTAATTTAGCTAAACAGGAGCGTAGTCTCCTAGCACAGGCATATGTTTGCTTACAAGGTGACTTCGATTACTTTAGTTCACAGATATCTCTGTGCTTTAGTTATGTAAACCTTGGTAAAAGAAATAAAGTATTTTTATTTATTATTTATTTATTTACTTACCATAAGGTAACTTTCAGGACCGTTGGTTTGCCCCCTCTATCCTATAAAAAAAAAAGATACTTTTAGTAGACATTTTGCAAGCAAGACATGAGAAAGAAATAACTTACATTTATTTATGTATTTAAAGTTATTTCACCGCTAGCGTCACGCTGAATATTTGAATCAACAATATTTCACAGTGCCTTTTAAATATCCGATCACGTACTTCACCCGTGCAAAGCGTGCTCGGTAGTGCGAACAACCAAGTTCCTGAGGAACGGAATTAACATTCCAAACATGACTGAGTATGTGGAAAATATAAATATAGTAAAGAAATATCAAAATATATGCTCTCCAATTGCTCACCACTTTGGTCATTCTTGAGATTCTTGCATCCATCATCACTTGCCAGCCATCTTGCGCAAATCCACCTGACCGGGGGAGCATCCTAAATTAACACCCGTATTCACAAACATTACTTATCTATGAAAACTAAGAACACTGTGCGAAGTAAAGCAATTACAATCGCGACCGGCACTCAAGTGTTGTCTATGAATAGGTTTTTGGGTACCTAAGCGTCCGCGCGACGCATAATAACGTTTGTGAATACGGGTGTAAGTATAATCATAATTTGACACGATAATTAACGATTAATATAAATTCGTCCATGCATGTAGCGCTCCTCTGTTTAAGGTGTCACTGAAAACCAGCGTCGCGGCGCCCCCGCGCCACGACACTTGCTGAGTGGCAGCCTATTTGGATGCATACCTTATTGTCCATGTAATTAGACTCAAGTGACCTACCAAATTGTAGATTTGCTACAATAAATTTATTTTCATTCATTTCATTCATTCATTGATAATGTATGGTGGATTATATCAAATTATGATGATGTTTCAACTATGAATTATTCTTAATTTACATTATGCAAACATTTAAGGGATTATATTTAGGGAACCTAAAATAACATACAAAATCAGCTACAATCAATTAGCCTGTTCTCAAACGTTAGATTAGATATTCTTTATTGCACCAAAATACAAACATTTATAGACAAGGTATAACAACTAGTAGTACAATTTAGGCGGTCTTATAGCTACTAAGCGATCTCTTCCAGACAACCTTCAGGTAGAGGATAGATTCTTATTGATCTCACCCAATCACAGTTAAATCGACAACATCTGAAATTGATTAAAACAAAGTTCTCCAATATAAATACGGTCGCGCCTCCATAATTCCCGATGCAAATCCCCAATAACCCGTAATGGATTCCGATCTGGACTTCCGAAAGTGGCCGTATTACGTGCACCACGGACAGGTTGTGGGGTGACTATGATTTGAGTTTTAGTAGGACATGTCAGGAAGAAAATGGTTTAAGGTCGCATTTTAATTCATCCCACATACGCAAAATAGTTGCACAAAAACGTTGAGTTGCGGAAATCAGCCCGATCAAACTAAGGGGTCGGGTTTGTTAGAAATGTATAGATACATTTATATTTATACTAGCTCGGCATAATAGCTTCCCTACGCCTGATAGAAAGCGAAAGAGAAGCCCAAGTTGCTGTGACAACGGGCCAAGTAACTGATCAGTTACCTGTCAGTTGCCACCGCCATGCAGGCCCAAACTTAACCTCCAACGAGCTCCAGAAACCCTACTCACCTGTAGAAATACGACCCGGAGGGCTGTCATCGGTCTGAGGTATTTAGCTGCGCCATCAAGCGTAATGGTTATACCGCCACCAGTCGGTTACCAGAGCCTCGCTTGTTCCTCAGCAGGATGCACCATAGGCTGGTGTGGGTGGCTTGGAGTAAAAACATGATGGGTCGCTCCCTTACATCCGACATAATTACATAAACATTACTCGTAACACACCTTGTTATAATCAGTATAAAACTGTACCAGTCGTTTGGTCACCCCACCTCCATAAATACCGCCTTTGATGCCACCTACCCGATAGCCGGATGTTTGAGTTAAAACTGTTTTATATTCCCGATACTCGCAGATGTTATTGATAAAGTGTGGTGAGCGTAAATATAGGATAACGTCGTTTTTTATATCGTAACTTTAGTTGGAGTACGGTTCGGAATGTTGAGAAAGATTCTTCTCTTTTTATCTATTGATTTCACTGTATGATTTTGGATGCAGGCTCTTCATAATTTGATTTCACATAGTAGTGTATATGTGTGTATCATCATCAGCCTATTGCAGTCCACTGCTGGACATTCGCCTCTCCAGTTGTGCTCCACTTAGGGCAAACATCTGGAGGATATACCCATAATCGCCACGCTGGGTAGGCGGATTGGCGATCGTAGCTTCTCGCTCCGGTGACGTTGCTGCCCGTCATCGGTCTGTGGTATTTAGCTACGCATTGAGTTGTGATGGTTATACCGCCACCAGTCGGTTGCCTGAGCCTGGTTAGTTTTTCAGCAGGATGCACCACGGGCAGGTGAGGATGGCTTGGAGCGAAAAGATGATAGGCCGCTCCCTTACATCCCACGCACGAACGTACATAGTACGGCATACTTAAGTGAAATCGAAAGATAAGCCCAAATCACTGCGACAACGAGCAAGTAACCAGTCCATAAAATGCATCTCCACGCTCCATTTCAAATATCCCATTTCAAAGGCAGGCAGGACACACATAATCCTTAAAAATATTTAACCAAATAAAATCAGAATTAACCAAGGGTAGTAACTCCAGTTTCCACGGTACATACCCCCCATTATTTGCGGTCACAACACACGTATGTTACGGTGTTTAACCTGCAGTACTGTGACATCAGGGTTGCCTACTCTCCCATTAAGAAAAATGTGATGAAAGGGAGCGGCCTATCATCTTTTCTCTCCAAGCCAACCTCACCTGCCCGTGGTGCATTCTGCCAAATAACAAACATTGATGATTCTGTGGTATTTAGCTACGCCTGCAATCGTGATGGTTATACCGCCAGCCGCCGATTGCCAGCGCCTCGTTTGTTATTCGGCAGGATGCACCACGGGCAGGTGAGGATGGCTTGGAGCGAAAAGATGACAGATAACAGGTCGCTCCAAGCCACCGGAATGTAAGGCATCCCGGTGGCTTGGAACTAGAATTCATCATCGTTTTGCTCCATTTTTTTTTTCATTACAAGCAAATATCCCTTCTTCTACCCTAAGATTAGTTTGGGAGAGGTAGGGCATAGCGAATTTTAGCTCGCATTGAGCTACCCGTCCGGGGAAGGACCCCAACCCTATAGAATACCGCAGCCAAATGACCTCCGGGTCGTGTTTCTGCTGGTGAGTAGAGTCTCCGGAGCTCGTGGGGGGTTAGGGTTGGGCCGGCATGGCAGTGGCAACTGACAGGTAGCTGACCAGTTACTTGCCAGTTGTCACAGCAACTTGGGCTTCTGTTTCGCTTTCCATCAGGCGTATGTAAGCCATTATGTCGAGCTATTATTAAAAAAAAGGATAACTAAAAAAATATTTACTAACCCACCTAATCTTAACGATTTTCCTCGCCAACCCTACCGCGAGCTAGCAACGAGTAATTGCGCGTAAAATCACCGACGACTGTACCCATCACCGCTGTGACGTCACTACGGTTGTGACGTCATTGCTCACTTGCATAATCTCTTTGGTAAGACGTTATACAAGAGATAAGTTGCTGTAAAGGCAAGATTTACAAAACTACAATCAGACCAGCCATGATGTACGGTGCCGAATGCTGGGCTATGAAGAAAGCACACGAACAGAAGACCCAATACCACAGGCCGATGACGGGCAGCAGCGCTCCCGGAGCGAGAAGCTACGCCCTGCGATCGCCAACCCGCCTGCCCAGCGTGGCGATTATGGGTAAATCCTCCAGATGTTGGCCCTAAGTGGCGAATAACCGGAGAGGCCTATGTCCAGCAGTGGACTGCGATAGGCTGATGATGAAAGTTCAGAATTATTCTCAGAAATATTTGGTAACATATACAACAGCCAAAAAATCTCTAACTTTTTTTTCAATTGTATGCAGACGAGCAAGCAGCTTGCCTGATGTTATACAGTAACCAATAACCAATTTTCAGGGTTAAACCCGGAACCTTCAGAAAGAGAGGTTATTTTCGCATTGTGACCTCAACAAAACGCCAACATACCTCGAGTCAGGGTACTTCTATAAGGACAATTAACAGCTCTTAGACCCCATTAGGGCGATAATTCGGCAAATGCGAGTCTCTTAGACCCAACGGACTGCGGCATACGACCTGTAAACCGTATTATGGGGCCCTTTGAAGCGTTTGTGTTTTCTATTGAATGCTATGGTGAGTTGGGTTGTTGATTAACTCTTTGAACGCCAGTGACGCTTGTACGCGACGGGAACAATTGATTTTCTATTTGCATCCATTCCAATTTCGGCGGTCAAAGGCTTAAGTGTCATTTTTTTATAGTGGCTCGACATAATGGCTTCCCTACGCCTGATGGAAAGCGAAAGAGAGGCCCAAGTCGCTGAGACAACTGGCAAGTAACTGGTCAGTTAGCTGTCAGTTGCCACTGCCATGCCGGCCCGACCCTAACCCCCCACGAGCTCCGGACACCCTACTCACCAGCAGAAACACGATCCGAAGGTCATTTGGCTGCGGTATTTTATAGGGAGGTTCCTTCCCCGGACGGGCAGCTCAATTCGAGCGAAGATTCGCTATGCCCTACCTCTTTCTCTACTACCTCCTTACTATATAAAAAAAAGAAAAAAATTAAAACCCAGTATACTTATTAATACGACCAGGGATTCGAACTCAAGGTATCTAGCCAAGCAAACTTAAGATTAAACAACGAAGGAATCCGCAGGGCTTATAAAGCCGTGACCTTTCAAATGATAAAATGATTAATTTCCAAACAAGTTTATTTGCAAAGCGTTTGTAGTTAAATCAGTATAGAACATCACGTTCCTATCGACCTTGCAACGAAAGCAAGGCTGGCATCCAATGTTTGCTATATAAATAATTCCATGCGTATGTATGTAGTGTAAACGTTCATTCGTTTTTAGGGTTCCGTAGGCGAATGGCAAAAAACGGAACCCTTATAGATTCGTCATGTCTGTCCGTATGTCACTGCCACTTTTTTCCGTAACTATAAGAGTTATACTGTAGAAACTTGCTAAGTAGATGTATTCGGTGAACTGCATAGAGATTTTCATACAAAATTAGTAAAAAAACAATAAATTTTTTGGTTCCCCATACTAACTGAAACGCATTTTTTTTTCATTTAACCCATACGAATGGGGTATCTATGGATTTCTAATACATTTCTTTTCTATACTGAACAGTTTGCGCGAGAGACGCCTCCAAAGTGGAAAAATGTGTGCCCCCGTAACTTCTTTAGAAGTTATTTTAATTTTATTTTATTACATTTTATTAGAAGTTTTTTATTTTAATAAAGGAATGATAAAATAATAATATTTGATGTACACTACCATGCAAACTTCCACCGAAAATTGATTTAACGAGATCTAATAATTAGTTTCTAAAACATGAAACATAGCATTGGCAATACTGTACGACTGCCTTTAACCACATCCAATTAGCAAACATAGGGCTTGTTAATCGTTAACTGTGGGGTTAGCAAATATTTACCGACCGGCTGAATGACGGTCAACATCTGTTCATAACGTATTATTCAAACAGGGTGAAAATGCATCGCAGCAGTACCATGGAAAATCAACATGACGTAATTGGTTAGCGTTAAGCCTAATGTTTATCGAAATTACTATTTTCGTGATAGAATCTATACTTACCTTCTTCTATATCTATACTTATAATAAATCTGAAGAGAGGTCAATTCTGTACATCTATACTTTCCTTACTAATATTATAAAGCTGAAGAGTTTGTTTGTTTGAACGCGCTAATCTCAGGAACTACTGGTCCGAATTGAAAAAAAATCTTTTTGTGTTGAATATACCATTTATCGAGGAAGGCTTTAGGCTATATAACATTACGTTGCAACTATTAGGAGCGAAGAAATAATGGAAAATGTAAAAAAAAAAAACGGGGAATTATAACTATTCCATGCGGACGAAGTCGCGAGCACAGCTAGTGAAATATATTTTCAAAATAACTATCAGGGGGTGATTGTGATCGATACTGATGCCAAAAATTCAAAAAGTCATTTTGTTTTATATTTTAAAAAAAGTTATCCGTGCTAAAACTTTAATAATGTAACCCAAGCTGTGAAAAAAAAACCCAAAAAACTTGCTTTCAAACTGACGTGTCTTGAAAACGTTACCATAACAACCTCGACTGTTATGTCATGTAAATGAAATAACTAATATGAAGTAGTAATTTTATTGTTTCTGAATTATAAATACATATTAATTGGCGTTTATCTGAAATACCCGAAGCAAAGTCAGGTCGGTTCGTATGTTAGTACCAAATAAACGTTTTTCTATTCTATTCTATTCTATTTAATATCCACATTTATTACTTTGTCTGTTTTATCCATAAAGAAAGAAAGAAAGAAAGAAAGAAAAATTAGCTAGTTATAAAGGTGACCTAAAACAAAGAAAAGATACAAATTAGGGGCTATTTATTTATGAAAAAAAAAAACTTTTTTCGTTCCAACCCGAATATCAGACCCTGCAGCCACTTATTGGACCTTAACGACCACTAGACAAAGCGATCAATACTTTCAGGTAACCTTCAAGGTCTCATTAGCATGATTCAAGTTAAAGTTCACATTTTCGACTATAAGAAGTTTCTCAAACTAATTCCACCAGCCCTTTCATCACATCTCGGTCTAAATTAGCTTACCGACCTGACATTGTTGGAATTCCACCATCCGCACAAAACGCTTTGAGAATTCCGCTGAATGCTGACGGTAAGCGGGAATGCCTGAAGTTTTCCTGGATGTTATAATTTAAGCCTTTTTAATGCTTGAATTGTTCACAATAGATTGTTTATGGAATTTACTACTAGACACCGCGGCGACTATTTCTTTGTTTTTTTTTTATAGTGGCTCGACATAATGGCTTCCATACGCCTGATGGAAAGCGAAAGAGAAGCCCAAGTCGCTGTGACAACGGGCAAGTAACTGGTCAGTTACCTGTCAGTTGCCACCGTCATGCCGGCCCAACCCCAACCCCCCACGAGCTCCGGAAACCCTACTCACCGGCAGAAACACGACTCAGAGGTCATTTGACTGCGGTATTCTATAGGATGGAGGTCCTTCCCCGCACGGGCGGCTCAATTCGAGCGAAGATTCGCTACGCGGTGTTGCAATGAAAGAAAAGTCATTTTACGTACCTAATACGAGTAAATTCAGAAGCATGACGCTTGCCCGCACTGTTGACCCATATCACCTGTCAGTGGCTAGATGCCGACATACGGCAAACAAATTAATCATAATGTGACGCGCCAGAAATGATGTTAGTTCAGCCATTTTGAAACTATTAAGGCGTGTCTACATGGTTTGTTGACGAGGAACGCTTGTGATAACGCCGTGATAGAAACTGATTCGTAAATTACCGAGTGTTGGAAGGTAAATTGCAATTGAATACCGCAGCCAAATGACCTCTGGGTCGTGTTTCTGCCGGTGAGTAGGGTTTCCGGAGCTCGTGGGGGGATTAGGGTTGTGCCGGCATGGCGGTGGCAACTGACAGGTAGCTGATCAGCTACTTGCTCGTTGTCACAGCGACTTAGCTTCTCTTTCGCTTTCCATCAGTCGTAGGGAAGCCATTATGTCGAGCCACTATAAAAAAAACCAGTGGAACAGGGTTGCCGCTATATAGTCTAGTATCCATCTATATGTGTCGCGGTAGTTTTGTTCACCATCCAAAGCCGCAGACCTATGAAGGTTTTTAGGGTTCCGTAGCCAAAATGGCAAAAACGGGACCCTTATAGATTCGTCATGTCTGTCTGTCTGTCCGTCCGTATGTCACAGCCAGTTTATTCCGAAACTATAAGAGCTACATTATTAAAATTTGGTACGTAGATGTATTATGTTAACCGCATTAAGATTTTAAAGTAAAATCAGAAAAAAATCCAAAATTTTTGGGATTTCCCATACATGGAACTGAAACTCAAAAAGTTTTTTTTCATCAAACCCATACGTGTGGGGTATGTATGGATAGGTATTTGAAAATGATGTTGAGGTTTTTAACATATTTTTTTTCTCAGATGAATAGTTTGTGCGAGAGACTCTTCCAAAGTGGTAAAATGTGTCGTCCCCCCCCCCCCCCCCCCGTAACTTCTAAAATATGGGCACTATAAAACTGAAAAAAATATATGATGTGTATTACTATGTAAACTACTAACGAAATTAGTTTTAATGAAATCTAGACAGTAGTTTTTTTTTAAACATCATAAATCAAATTACCTAATTTTTTTCATTCAATCAGTGGTACGGAACCCTACGTGCGCGAGTCCGACTCGCACTTGGCCGGTTTTTTATAGAGAAGTTTCTGAGTATATTTGTTCCCAGAAAAGGAGATGACTAGTTTTACCGCCACACCGTTATATGAGCAAAATAATTATGTGAGCAAACAATTCAGGTTTAGTGGGACATAATTGTCATTATCCCAACATTGTCCCAAATTTAATGACCCAAATATCATCGCCCAGCGAGAGTTAAGTGGTTTTTTCATGCAGCTACGAAATAAAATATAAATGACCGCCCCATTTCTTCCCGTAGGTGTTACAACACCGACTAAGAGACTTCTTGAGATTTTCATCATCATCATCATCGTCATCATCATCAGCCCGTGTCAGTCCACTGCTGGACATAGGCCTCTCCCAATGTTCGCCACCATGATCGATTTTGGGCCTCTCGCATCCAGCACTCGCCAGCCGTCCTGCGCAAATCTTCACTCCACCTGGCCTGAGGGCGTCCTACATTACGTTTGCCCAGATTTTCATCATCATCATCATCCTATTGCAGTCCACAGCTGAACAATAGGCCTCTCCAGTTGTTCGCCACTTAGGGCAAACATCTGGAGGATATACCCATAATCGCCACGCTGCTGGGGAGGCGGATTGGCGTTCGCAGGGCCTAGCTTCTTGCTCCGGTGACGCTACTGTCCGTCATCGGTCTGTGATATTTAGCTACGCCTTCTATCGTGATGGTTTTACCGCCACCAGTCGGTTGCCAGCACCTCGTTTGTTATTCGGCAGGATGCACTACGGGCCTTCGTCAGATGATGACGCACCCATGATGACCCATGACTGCCCCCTAGAGGGGGGAGCCTGTTGGGGCCTGTTCTGACCAGGCCGCGTCGGTGATATCTTGGTGGACATATACATAGCATAAGACCCTCGACACCACCCTTAAGGCGCATGACGAAGGGGCCGGGGTTTTTAGTGGGTATTTTCTGCCTCACTTCCATCTTGGAGGCGGGGTGAGTCCCACATACCCTGCTGCTCCCCCAAGCAGCGGAAATGCCTAAATGCATTTTCCCCGGTAACACAAAAACAAGGATGCACCACGGGCAGGCAAGGTTGGCTTGTAGCAAAAAGATGATAGGCCGCTCCCTTACATCCCCATGTTCCTATATAAATCGACATATATCACACACAACAAAGGCCTATCTCACAATAAGCACAATTCTTCCCACAATCTTAGCAGACAGACACGTGCGTAAATAACAAAAAAAACCGGCCAAGTGCGAGTCGGACTCGCGCACGTAGGGTTCCGTACCACTGATTGAATGAAAAAAATTAAGTAATTTGATTTATGATGTTTAAAAAAAAACTACTGTCTAGATTTCATTCAAACCAAATTTCGTTAGTAGTTTACATAGTAATACACATCATATATTTTTTTCAGTTTTATAATGCCCATATTTTAGAAGTTACGGGGGGGGGACACACATTTTACCACTTTCGAAGAGTCTCCCGCGCAAACTATTCATCTGAGAAAAAAATGATGTTAGAAACCTTAACATCATTTTCAAATACCTATCCATAGATATCCCACACGTATGGGTTTGATGAAAAAAAAAATTTTGAGTTTCAGTTCCATGTATGGGGAACCCCAAAAATTTTGGATTTTTTTCTGATTTTATTCTCACATCTTAATGCGGTTAACAGAATACATCTACGTACCAAATTTCAATAATGTAGCTCTTATAGTTTTGGAATAAACTGGCTGTGACATACGGACGGACAGACAGACAGACAGACAGACATGACGAATCTATAAGGGTCCCGTTTTTGCCATTTTGGCTACGGAACCCTAAAAAGCCAGAAATTCATTGAATTAAGTCGTGCGAGTGACGTCCAACCAACGTGAACGAAGGAAAGTTGCCGGATTTCGGCGAACACGTTGACCGAGTCAGTTGAGCCGCTTTTTAGGATTCCGTAGCGTAAATGATGGAACTAAAAAATATCAACATCAGTTTTTTGTAGTCCACTGCTGGACATAGGCATCTCCAGTTGTTTGCCCTAGCAAACGTCTGGAGGATATATCCATAATCGCCACGCTGGCAGGTGGGTCGGCGATCGCAGGGCGTAGCTTCTCGCTCCAGTGACGCTTGAGCTAAGCGTTTAATTATGATGGTCATACCGCTACCAGTTGGTTGCTAGCGCCTCGTTTGTTATTCGACAGGATGCACCACGGGCAGGTGAGGTTGGCTTGGAGCGAAAAGATGATAGGTCACTTCCTCACAACCCGTATAGGCTACTCCATTACATCCCTAAAAAATATACATAAATCACGCAAGCTGAATACCACAGGCCGATGACGGGCAGCAGCGTCACCAGAGCGAGGAGTTATGCCCTGCGATCGCCAACCCGCCTGCCCAGAGTGGCGATCATGGGTACAGCCTCCAGATGTTTGTACAAGATGGCGAATAACTGGAGAGCCTTATGTCCAGCAGTGGACTGCGATAGGCTGATGGTAGATAGATAGATAGATATTCTTTATTGCACAAAAACACAGAGTAAATACAGTAAAGGTGATACAGACATGTTGTGTTACAATCTAGGCGGTCTTGTCGCTAGTGAGCGATCTCTTCCAGACAACCTTCAGGTAGAGGAAGTGTAAATTCTCTGAAGAGAGGGGCAACGTCGTGCAAACTGTTGATGATTATGATTATCATGCAAACTTAAAACGAAATTTGGTTTTAATGGAATCTAGTCAGTAGTTTTTTTTTCATTAATCGTAAACCGTAATTTGTCATTTATCCAATCAACACAAATATTAAAATAATAAAAAAAAACGTACAGTATGTTAGAGGTACTTGCTGCTACGGAACCCTTTATGGCGAGTCCGACTCGCACGCCCTTGGACGCTTTTTATACTCGATTACGCTACATAAAAGAGGGTAATGTGTTTATCTGTGTGTGGTCTGATGTTTGCTCTTTTGTTTTCTCTAAACGAGAGAGTCGGTGGCGTTATGGCTTCTTCGCCTTGCCACGAATTGTTACCGTATTTAATTTTTCTCTTCAATATACCAACAGGATTTTTTTATATAATAGCTCGGCATAATGGCTTCCCTTCGCCTGATGGAAAGCTAAAGAGAAGCCCAAGTCGCTGTGACAACGAGCAAGTAACTGGTCAGTCACCTGTCAGTTGCCACCGCCTTGCCGGCCCAACCCCAAACTTCACGAGCTCCGGAAACCCTACTCAACGGCAGGAACACGACCCGGAGGTCATTTGGCTGCTGTATTCTACTTATAGGGTGGAGGTCCTTCCCCGGACGGGCAGCTCAATTCGAGCGAAGATTCGCTATGCCCTATCTCTCTTAAAGTTTTTAATCATTATTGTTATTTTTAGTTTATTATTTTAGTCATTGTTTTGAAAAATTATTTGAATTTGATGAATGAATGATTTTTCAAATCGGTTCACAAATCTCTAAGATATGTGCCTACAACAAAAAAAACAGTCGAATTGAGAACCTGCTCCTTTTTTTAAGTCGGTTAAAAGTGTCTACTATAGAGTACCTAAGTAGTAACTTGCAATAGATTATATTATCAAAATTCGGATAGTGAATAAGTAAATAATCCAAGACATGCCACGCTGGGCCACAAATCGCCATCTAGCCCCAAACTAAGCCGAAGCTCGAACTATGGGTGCTAGACAACTGATAAACTTACTTAGATACTTTTTTTGTAAATAAAGACATATTATACATAGTAAACACCCAGACCAATACAAACGTCAAGATCGTGTACCGAGCAGTGATTCGTCACTAATAACTAATTAGGTATTGTTTGGGACTGCAGCTTCGTATCACGTGATGCGAAACATTAGCAGCGGATATTGCCTGCACCGATATAGCTATAAGCTAATAAGCTTAAAGACGGACAAGAGCCGTGATAGCCTAGTGGTAAGATCGTCGCTTCACACACGTGAGGTCGTCGGTTCGAATACGCGCGGGGCACGCACCTCTGGATTTGCAAAAATCTATGTGCGGAATTATACCACTAGCTTAGCGGTGAAGGAAAACATCGTGAGGAAACCTGCACATCCAGTTTAATTCTGAATGTGTAACCATGATCCAAATTTGTCCGGTTCCCCTTTCTGAGAGTTAAGAAGGTCAGATGGTGGTCGCTTCAATGTTATTACATTGACCATGATCCAAGATTTAGCGAGTCTGGTTATTATTATTATGGTCAAAGCGGACCCTGGGCCAAGAGGCACAAACCGGGATAACGCTAACAGGAGGAGGGACAGACTAATTACATTTAGCCATAACAGCCTATTTGAGCGAAGATTCGCTATGCCCTTCCGCTCTTAACTTTACTTTAGGAATAAACACTCTGCTCTTCAAGGGCTAAGCTTATTCAAGGAAATAAAAAGACGTGTCTCCTAGGCGTGAGTGAACATAAAAACTCGATTTCCCGGAACATAATAATGTAGTAGCGATTACAATATGAAAGCTACCATGGAAACTCGATCTTACTTAACGATAACGTATTTTAAATAAAGGATATGGGGCAGCGCAGATGACAGACTTGTTATGCGATAGAGTCTGCGTTCCAGAATCCATTGCTGAACAACTAAAGAGGCCTATGTTCAGCAATGGATTGCAATTGGCTGATGACGATGATGATGAAGTGAAACAGTTGCCACGCATTAAATATTAAATCAACTGTTCTGAAGCAAAACTTTACACTTCAAAACCATGGTTGGGCATACGAATACCCAAGAAAGGGAGTTGCCAAGATCAGAATAATAACTTCCAGATCTGCAAGTTAAATAAGGAGGAATGCTTAACGGATTCCACACTCGTACCGAAGTCTCAGGATGTTTTATAATCAGTGTTGCCGACTTTCGTTGAGATATTCCAATGCTTGTGAACTGATTTGCTTGTAAATGTATTGAGAATTATTATAGACGTATTGAGGTGCTCCCACGCTGGAAACATTTACGTGTAATTTAACAATGTAGATGATGGGATGTAAGGGAGCGGCCTATCATCTTTACGCTCCAAGCCAACCTCACCTGCCCGTGGCGCATCCTGCCGAATAACAAACGAGGCGCTGGCAACCGACTGGTGGCAGTATAACCATCACAATTTTGAAGGCGTAGCGAAATACCACAGACCGATGACGGGCAGCAGCGTCACCGGAGTGAGATGCTACGTCCTGCGATCGCCAACCCGCCTGCCCAGCGTGGCGATTATGGGTATATCCTCCAGATGTTTGCACTAAGTGGTGAACAACTGACGAGGCCTATGTCCAGCAGTGGACTGCAATAGGCTGATGATGATGATTACCCAAGCTCAGGATAGACACGAGTTTTTATAAGCGTACATGAGCTGTTAATATGAGGTAGTCGAGGTAAAATTGAAGCCCAAATCGACCGAATCAAGTATTCAACATTTTCAGATATTCCGAGCTTCATACAAGAGCCTAATACAATTCTCTATATATATAGGACACAGAGCAGAATATCAGAAGATGTAATACAAACTTAATCAGCCCCGATACTGCTAATTAACCCTGCACGAGCGTACAGTCGGTGGAGTTTCATTGTAGAGGTTAGAACGAACTAATTTACTTCTACCAAGATAAAACCGCTCAGTTGACATTATTTTGTTTCTGTAAATGAGCGCTGTTATTAAAGCACTAGCTTTTGCCCACGGCGTCGTTTCAAACATTTGTATGCATGGACAAGTCTATTTATATTATTATGGGTGTTTGCTATGTGTTTACTAAAGAAAGTATTTATGTAAGTTTGTCAGTTGCACCCATAGTACAAGCTTCGGCTTAGTTTGGGGCTAGAAGGCGCTGTGTGGCCCAGCTTTTTTCTGGATATTTGTCCTTATCTTCTAACTATTCTTCTTCTTCTATTTATCTATATCTATATACGTATAATAAATCTGTAGAGAGGTCAATCCTGTACAAGAAATATTTTTTCAAAATAACTATCAGGGGGTGATTAGTGATCGATACTTCAAAAAATTCAATCAGTAAAATTTTTGTCTGTATGTCTGTCGGTCTGTCTGTCTGAGGATAGGCTTCTAATTACCACTCTGGGCAGGCGGCTTGGCGATCGCAAAACACACACAAAACTTCTTTTTATCGTAAGTTACATAAGCTCTTTGCAAGTCCGAGTATAATCGACTCAGCTCTCCTGTAGAATTCCTGCTAACCATTCCAAAGGCAAATGTAAAAGAATTCAAAGTTCGCAGCGAAACGATGAGTCGACTTCGATAAAGGGAGGATCTCTTTGTGACGTATTCAACAGTGATCGCTCTGCATTTTTTTCGAGTGCAACTCTGCTCGACTGAATGTTTTAATTTTGACCTTAATGAGGCACAAGATAGATTATGTACCTAGGTATATAGGTCTTTTTGCACACTTTACAGTTGACTTGTAAGTAGGTATGAAAGACATCTCTTGTATGATTAATATGCTATGTTCTATAATCATTTCGCTCCAAACCAACCTCACCTGCCTGTGGTACATCCAAACGAGGCGCTGGCAACCGACTAGTGGCGGTATAACCATCACAATTGAAGGCGTAGCTAAATACCATAGGCCGATGATGACGGGCAGCAGCGTCACCGGAGCAAGAGGCTACGCCCTACGATCGCCAACCCGCCTGCCCAGCGTGGTGATTATGGGTAAATCTTCCAGATTTTTGCTCTTAGTGGCAAACAACTGGAGAGGCCTAGCACTAACGAGAATTACGTCATTGTGTTTGGCTATCAGGTACATTTTTTAACTTAAAGCAACTAACTGTTATGTACTGGGCCTCAGAATTCGTATGCAGAGTACAAATACAAGTACAGTCGCACTAAACAGGCATCGACGCGGTAACGCGCGGCGCAAACATTGCGCCACGACACGCGACAATGCGCCAATTAGGAGCTTTGATGTACACTTACGAACACAAGTGTTACACTGACAAATCACTTGTTACATCAATCGATTTGGTCACTTTCTATTGCAGTCAGTGATTTGAGCCTCTTGAGTGGTTTTTTTTTATAATAGCTCGATATAATGGCTTCCCTACGCCTGATGGAAAGCGAAAGAGAAGCCCAAATCGCTGTGACAACTGGCAAGTAACTGGTTAGTAACCTGTCAGTTGCCACTGCCATGCCGGCCTAACCCTACCCCCCACGAGCTCCGGAGACCCTACTCACCAGCAGAAACACGACCCGTAGGTCATTTGGCTGCGGTATTATATAGGGTGGAGGTCTTTCCCCTACCTTTCTTAAATATTTGGTTTGGATACTTTATGCCCGACTGTCGAAGAAAGGAGCGTAATGTTTTTCGACAATAGTATGAACCTATGTCTTTTAACATGACATAATGCTTTCCCTACGCCTGATGGAAAGCGAAAGAAAGGCCAAGTCGCTGCGACCACGGGCAAGTAACTGGTCAGTTACCTGTCAGTCGGTCACCCTACGAGCTCCGGAGGCCCTACTCACCGACAGAAACACGACCCGATGTATGTATGTTTGTCTATTTCTAATAAAATCTCTATATAAAGTTAAGTATTAAAATTAAATGTATTTTTTTTATTTGCAGGCCAAAAGGCAAAATATGGTAAATGCCACACTGCTATTTAACATCACAATTTTGTGTATCACCCATATCTACGCAATAAATGATTCATGATTTATAAAAATCGAAACCAGCACAAATCATCTCACTTTCATTTCATCACAGAAAATAGCACCCTACTATAAAAGGCCCTATGACTTCTGGACTATTGAAAAAGCTTGTTATTTTTTTTTTAATTATGGTTGTTACTTTATGCAGTCGGGTTTTTCGGCGAATTACCGTTTTTTTAAGAACAATTGTTACCTGAAATAAATAATATGAATAATGACGTAACTATGTAATAAGTATGGCATTTTTTTCTATCTATATTGTTAAGTTTCATTCTTTCATTGACCTCTTTCTCAAAGTATGTGTAAATAGGTAACTACTCCAAATATTGAATTGTAAATGTCTTCAGAAACATATCGAATCGAATTACTGTTTTGACGGGTGTCATATTAATGCCAAACAACGTTATATAAATGTAAATTTGTACGTACAACACAGACGTCTGTGCATAACGGATTCGTTTCTTAATGAGTTTTATTGATAGAAAATGGGATTATTTTATTTTCTTTAGCGCTTTTTAGATTTAAAAAAAGAGAGAAAGAAACCAGTTTTTTTGGTGCTAAGCACACGCATTACTTCAATCTATAAGTAAGTAGTAGGTACAGCACAAGTTAAAATTAAAAACAGATGGTAAAAAATAAAATTTGTTAACGGTATTTAAGCTCTAGGTAACTAAGAAACATTTATTTTCTAATTAAAAGATATCTGGTTGGAAGATCCACACTCGCAGACGAGGTCTGATTCACCAATATACTCCCATCTGATTCTCCTGTTACCTATTTAATTGGTCCTTAATATAACAATCGGCAACGCGCGTGTGATACCCCTGGTGTCGCAGGTGTCCATAGGCTGCGGTAACCGCTTAACATCAGGCGGGCCGTAGGCTTGTTTGCCACCCAGTGGTATAAAAAAAAAAAAAAAATATAACACTCATAGCATAGTCATAGTAATGCAAATAGTTTGGGGGACTGTGTCTGATTAACCCTGTTCTGTATTGTGTTTATCGAATTACTAAATCACACACATGCTCCTGACCCGAAAGTAACTTAATTAAGTTGGTATGCTATGTATGTATATGAGAATCAATTGTATTAAGACATCGCAAATATAATACATATGATGAATTAAGTCACTTATATTTTTTATTATTACTACTAACAGCTATTCGAGCTATATTTTACATATAATAAGATGAAAATTAATAAAAAAAAGTAACACTCAAACAATATGACAAACTTAAATTTCCTCTCAAGAAGATTCGTTCTGTGCTAGAATCGAATCCACGATCCTCTTCAAACACAGACAAGATAACCACCAAAAGTGCCTGTTTTCCTATCTGACAAAGAAAGACGAAAAAAGATATCTAAACTTAAAAAAACAAGTCCTTCAAGAAATTGTGGACCCTTTTTACGCCGAAATAAAACAATTTAATTACGAAACGACTAAATCATTCTAAAAACCTTCGAAATAAAAGGCCTGCTCTTGAAAAGGGAAAGAAATGGCCGAAAGATAAAAATCATAATTGCGTCAAAAATTTATGTGATTCGCTGAAATGGTCAACGGTTTAATTAACATTTTCCGCTTGACTGTACTTGTTTGAAACTGGCGTACACTTCACGCTAGGATGATTGAGAAACGTGTCTCTGTCAATGTTATTATTAATCTAAATTAATGATTACCTAATAATGGTACCAAACCAAAGTTACCGACATAGCTCACAGGATCAGTAAGCTGAAGTGGCAGTGGGCTGGCCACATCAGCCACAGAACCGATAACGGTAATTGGGGTAAACGAGTTCTGGAGTGGATACCGCGTCTCGGAAAACGTAGCGTAGGACGCCCTGAGGCCAGGTGGAGTGACGATTTGCGCAGGACGGCTGGCAAGTGCTGGATGCGAGAGGCCCGGGACCGATCGAAGTGGCGAGCATTGGGAGAGGCCTATGTCCAGCAGTGGACTGATGTGGGCTGATGATGATGATGATAATAATGTTAAATAAAAAATTTAATAATAAAATAGTCACATATGTGTTGTAGAAGACGGGAATATCAGGCAAATATCAAAAAAATATATATATCGCCAAAACCGCTATATGATACAACCTTTATGTTTATAAGAAATATTTCGTGACAATGATTTTGTAAATCTAATTCAACTAATTAGCTTTCAAACACTTCAGTTTGTATAAAATATTAATGTAGATATACTAAGTAGTTCTAGTAAATATTGAAAAATAGTATCAAGAGTAATGGATTCGAAAAGTTGATATGATTAGGTAAAAACAACTTTATGCCTTCTAATATAAATGCGAAATCTTTAAAAACTATCTCGTTTGACTAATGGGTAGTATATAACGGCTGAGTACCAACAGGTCCCGATTTCGAATGCCGGGTTAGGCAATTTCAACTCGTGTGATCTTAAATTCTGTGCCCGTGGTGCATCCTGCCGAATAACGAACGAGGCGCTGGCAACCGATTAGTGGCGGTATAACCATCACAATTGACGGCGTAGCTAAATACCACAGACCGATGACGGGCAGCAGCGTCACCGGAGCGAGAAGCTACGCCCTGCGATCGCCAACCTGCCAACCCAGCGTGGCGATTATGGGTATAACCTCCAGATGTTTGCCCTGTGGTGAACAACTGGAGAGGCCTATGTCCAGCAGTGGACTATGATAGGTGATAATGAATAAATGAAATGATGAGCGGTTATCGAACCCAGACCTACCGCTGTACCAAAATAGTCGTCACTGGTGCTTTAATATGTATCACAAGCGTAAATCCATGTAATAAATAAGGCCAATATCCAACAATCAGAATTATTTCGCTACGTACGAACGCAAAGCGTAATTTAAGCTCTGAATAAATTTCAGCATGAAAAATCGTCAACGATAAACTTTTATTACCGAACAAACCCGTGTGCTGTTGGTGAAACAGTGAAATACTCTGTGTCAGTCAAGATTTGGGTCGACGATAGCGAGTAATAACCGAGACTCTAACTAGAAGAGCGAAAGCGATAATGGTTTGATGGTTTCTTATAAGAAAAAACTAACTAAGCGCTCTGGCTGAGTGACCCAAATAGGGATGTTTATTAAGTCCGTATTTTAGATTATAAAAATATATTAGACACGTATTTTTCGTTTTATCATTTTAACAAAAAACTACAAAGAAACAAGGCATCAAAATATGTAGGAGCGGGGGTCTTTGACGTCACTCAATGGCGAAAAAACTCCCACTCTTTGACGTCACGCGTAATTTTAACGGGCTATATCTTTGTCATTTTTGGTCTAATTTACAAATAAAAAAATACTGCGACTATAACTGGCTCGATGGCTCATTTGGTAGTAACCTCTGCCTTCTGAGCCAAGAGTCGTGGGTTCGATTCCCGCACAGTGCAAAAATTTGTGTTCATGAACAATATGAACATGTCTGTTTGTATTGGTCTGGGTGGTTACTATGTATAAATATATTTGTTTACAAAACTCCTAGGCAGGTTATAGTATAGTTTTCATCACGCTACGATCTATAGGAGCAGAGGAATAAAGGAAAATGTTGGGAAAACGGGAGAAATTTTTATCTGTATGTTTGAATGCGCATCACGCAAAAACTACTGCATGGAATTGAATGCGGTTATCAGCAATGTATTGCTAGAGGTCTAACTTAAAATTTGGCCACCATTTCATTGGAGTCCGTCAATTTTGAAACCCGATATCCACGCGTGCGAAGCCGCTGGCACAGCTAGTAAATACCAACCAACTTAAATGGCTTCCCATACGTCAGCGTAGAAATTCTCGTATTCTCTGTCTTCTCTTTAATATATTATTTAATCCTTTGGCCCCCTCTTACCTCAAAAACCATTTTCAGCTTTTATGCCAATCTCATGACCTATCTCTCCGTTCTTCTAACAACCTTCAACTCTCTGTCCCTCTTCACCACTCCAATTTCTTTTCTCAGTCCTTCACTGTGCAAGCAATCCGGCTGTGGAACGCTCTGCCCAGTAAAATTAAATCGTCGCAGACTAAGGAACTGTTCAAGAGGAGAGTACGTGAACACCTTTTGAATCACTTCGCTTAGCTTGTATAATTGACAATTAATTGCCTGACTATTTATTGTTTATGATTTGTATGTATATTATCTATATGTATATGTATATATATGTCTATATATGTATATGTAATGTTTATAATTTAAATAATATTTTAAGTACATGGTATATATTTGTCTATTTATGTACGATATGTACATATATGTCTCTTATATGTTTAAGTATATTATACCTACTTTATTTAGCATATTTCCTTAAATTAGTTTTTTATATAAATAATGTATTTTCTTTTATTGTGTTTCCTTTTGTACACTCACCGCACAACAAATCTGCTCTCTGCATGACCCAAGGGTTGACTGGTAGAGAATGCTCCTAGCATTAAGTTCGCCTTTTGTACCATTTTGTGCAATAAAGTTTAAATAAATAAAGAAATAAATAAATAATATATCTATCTAAGTAAGTTTATCAGCTGTCTAGAACCCATAGTACAAGCTTCGGCTTAGTTTGGGGCTAGATGGCGATGTGTGGCCCAGCGTGGCATGTCTTGGGTTATTTAGCACGGAATTGACGAATCTCCCACACGTTTTATAGGGTCCCCAGGGAACCCTTACAGGCCGACCGATAATGATCGCAAGTGTTTGGAGTGGTATCGTTTTGTCGACGCGAATCGACGACGTCGTCGTAACGAAAGGACCGGTTTCGGCTTTTTGAAGGGTTTCTATTATGTAATGGGTTAGATAGATCTTTTTTAGGGTTACGTGCCCAAAGGGTTTAAAGGTTAAAAAAAGAAAATAGTGTATGTAAATGTAACGAAGAAGAGCGGGATTGCCTGTCACAAGCATTATTCTATACTTACTAGGCAATCTCGAACATGAATGCATGTATTGTGTAACGCTAAATCTTTTTAAAAGGAAATAAACATTTTTTCAATTTTTTTTTTGAAGGGTAAAAATCGAACCTGTTACTAATAAGACTTCACTGTCTGTCTGTCTGTCACCAGAGTATATCTTAAGAACCGCGATGGTTAGAAAGTTAAAATTTTCATGAAGTATTACGATTTTTTGCCCTTTCCTTATCGATATTGCAACGGATTTTTGAAATAATTTTTTTTTTATATCAATAATGACAACAGCACATTAAATAATCAGTAGGATTTCAACTTTAGTAATAAATAGAAGTAGACAAACTTACAACACATCAACTAAAAACAATTCTCGCTCTTTGACCTACCTATATTAAAATCAGTAGTGTAGTCTAATTAATATAAAGAATAAAGTTTTAAGAAAATGTTAATAAAACTTACTTCGGACATTCGACGCTGCGGCATAAAAGTCCCTAAAAATTTTCGCTTCTGTCCTTTCCTAATTTAAGAGACATTTTCCTACAAAGATTCAGTATTTTAGCACTTTTTATCTTGCTTGTTATCTCAAGATGTGATTAAATTAGGTGGCTCCTTAAAAACGTCACTCAAAAATTATTAAGTAGGGTGCTTGAAATGTCTTGGGACTTAAGTTTCAATCTGATGATAATGACAAATTGTTTGATTTAGATTATAAAAGGATGGAATATTCATATTTTTATCCTACTAGCTGTGCCGGCGGCGTCGCAAGCCTAGATATCGGGTTTCAAAAAAAAACGGACTTCCATAAAATGGGGCATAAATTTTAAGTTAGACTTATCGCAATACATTGGTGAAAACCGCATTTAATTCCATGCAGTAGTTTTCGCGTGATGCGCGATCAAACACACTGATAAAAATTTCTTCCGTTTTCCCAACACTTCCCTTCACTGCTGTGTTGTGCTCCTATTGATTGTAGCGTGATAAAGAAAAGTATATTATAACCTGCCCAGGAGTATGAAGAATAATTGTACCAAGTTTCGTCAAAATCCGTCCTGTAGCTTTTTTTTTCTATAACGAACAAACAAAAATTTTACACAGAACATAGTACGCGCTTCGGCTTAGTTTGACGCTTAATGGCATGGCATGTCTTGGGTTATTTATTATTTAATGAAACTTTCTCAGTAATACATTCTTGGATTATATTTTCTCATAAAGGGTACAATACGGTATTGCGATGTTGGCATTAGTATAAACGCCATGTTTTATTTAATAAATAGGTACGAATAAATGTACGCACATTTTAGCGTAGGAAATTCCTCTTTGATGTAGCACAATGAAAGTCTGTAGAGAATTCCGTGTGTCATGAAATGTTTCTCGGAATGTAACATACAATTTTTAATAATTAATCTTTTGAAGTATTTCACTCTTTGTTTGCTTAATACAACTTTCTCCTATAGGTTTGCTTGTGTTTTTAGGGTTCCGTAGCCAAATGGCAAAAACGGGACCCTTATTGATTCGTCATGTCGGTCTGTCTATCAGTCTGTCCGTCCATATGTCACAGCCAGTTTATCCCGAAACTATAAGAGCTACATTATTGAAATTTGGTGCGTAGATGTATTCTGTAAACTGCATCAAGTTTTTTGGGGCTCCCAATACATAGAACTGAAACTCCAATTTTTTTTCATCAAACTTATACGTGTGTGGTATCTATGGATAGGTATTTCAAAATGATGTTGAGGTCTCTAACATCATTTTTTTCTAAACTGAATAGTTTGCGCAAGGGACTCTTCCAAAGCGGGTCACCTGCCCGTGGTGCATCCTGCCAAATAACAAACGAGGCGCTGGCAACCGACTGGTGGCGGTATAACCATCACACTTGAAGGCGGAGCTAAATACCACAGACCGATGACGAGTAGCAGCGTCACCGAGGAGCGAGAAGCTACGCCTTGCGATCGCCAACCCGCCTGCCCAGCGTGGCGATTATGGGTATATCCTCCAGATGTTTGCCCTAAGTGGCGAACAACTGGAGAGGCCTATGTCCAGCAGTGGATTGCAATACGCTGATGATGATGATGAATATATTTTTATAATCTAAAATACGGACTAAATTTAATGTAATTATTTTGACCCTGGACACATCCCTATTATCTATAATACCTTCTCTGTAGATGTATGTAGATATTTTGTGCAATAAAGAATATCTATCGTTCCAAATATTCATGTGACAATCACAGCTCCGTGACAACGCTCATTCAGACATCGTGATTGATCAATATCGGCTCAGCCTTGGCCTATATTGTCTGGACAATGTTTTAGAGCCCAATTATCACTGTCACACATGGATCACTGTCACGTCATACATTACATCCTTATTGCCAAAAGAGTTGTAAGTAGCTATGAGTCTTTATTAACGACCGAGAACTTTGTATGGGATGTAAGGGAGCGACCTATCATCTTTTCGCACCAAGCTAACCTCACCTGCCCGTGGTGCGTCCTGCCGAATAACTAATGAGGTTCTTACAACCGACTTGTGGCGGTATAACCATCACGATTGAAGGCGTAGCTAAGGACCGCAGGCCGATGGCGGGCAGCAGCGTCACCGGAGCGGCAGTGTGGCAATTATAGGTAAAGCCTCCAGGTTTTCGACAAGTAATGTTCATCATCATCAGCCAATTCCGTCCAGTGCTGGACGTAGGCCTCTCCAGCTGTTCGCCATTTAGGGCATACATCTGGAGAATATACCCATTATCGCTACGCTGGGCAGGCGGGTCGGCGATCGCAGGGCGTAGCTTCTCGCTCCGGTGACGCTGCTGCCCGTCATCGGTCTGTGGTATTTAGCTACGCCTTCAATTGTGTTGGTTATACCGCCACCAGTCGGTTGCCACCGCCTCGTTTGTTATTCAGCAGGATGCACCACGGGCATGTGAGGTTGGCTTGGAGCGGAATGATGATAGGCCGCTCCCTTACGTCCCAAAGTGAGGTTAGCGTGGCGGATTACTAGGCATAGCAGGTTTGATTTCGGTTTGCCGTCGAAACGCAAAGAAGAAGATTACTTTTAGCAATTATTTCGTCTCATAAGTGACACTTTTTGTGTCGAACATTAAACAATGGCGGCACATCCTTATTAGCGTTCCCTAACGACCAGATCACGCTTCGTCGCTTTCCATCTGACGCCAATTATGACATCCGAATGTTCGGCAACAAAAGCGTATATCTTTTGTTTTTGTTACTAGGGCACACACGGATACAATCCACTAACACACATAAAAATTACAATACCCGAATGGTACAAACATCAATGTGAGCCTTTACATTTACAGTGCAAACTGGTGCAAACTAACTTTCTTATTAATCATCATCAGCCTATTGCAGTCCACTGTTTGACATATGCCTCTCCAGTTGTTTGCTACTTAGGGAATACATCTGGAGAATATACTTACCAATAATCGCCACTGGGCAGGTTGGCGATCGCAGTGAGTGGCTTCTCGCTCCGGTGACGCTGCTGCTCGTCTTCGGTCTGGGTTTTTAGCTATGCCTTCAGTTGTGATGGTTATACCGCCACCAGTCGGTTGCCAGCGCCTCGTTTGTTATTCGGCAGGATGCACCACGGGCTGGTGAGGTTGGCTTGGAGCGAAATGATGATAGGCCGCTCCCTTACATCCCTATAACCTAAAGTATAGAAATAATATACAACATAGCTCGCATCGTTACTGAGCTTTTGCATAAGCCAAATCATCAATCAATAAGTGATATATACATATATATATAGTAATAATCTCATTATGTTACGAAACGCAAAATTTATATACTCTACTAGCTGTGCCCGCGGCTTCGCCCGCGTTGAACCACATTTTAGGGAAGTGGGGGGTTAGAAAGAGGCAAAAGCAGCCTATTTTACTCTCCATCCCTTCAACTATATCCACTTAAAAAATCACGCCAATTCGTCGCTCCGTTTTGACGTGAAAGAAAGACAAGTAAACATACAGACAGACAGACACACTTTACCATTTATAATATTAGTAAGTATGGATTGAGCCATTTCATAAACTACTACATTTAATATCATAATACTCGGCCATCTTCATACAAACGTAAACAGAAGACATTATTACACTCACACGACCCTACATGGAGCAATAAGTCTTTTAAATCGCCTTCCGCTAATCTAACCGCCATATTGTGTATCATTTTATTTCTTTAGCACAAAACTTTATCCACTAAGGAAACGTGGAGGATTTTGTATTCTTTTGAAAAGAATACAAAGTCTTTTGAAAAGGGTATTTATATATGGGGATCGGACGGTCCAAACGTAAAATTTGTAAGTGAAGAGGAAAGTTTGGTCATTTTTGTTTGTATGAAATGTTCTTATTAGGATGTAACAAAACGAGGTGCTGGCACCCGACTGGTAGCGGTATAAACATCACAATTGAAGACGTAGCTAAATACCACAGGCCGATGACGGGCAGCAGCGTCACCGGAGCGAGGAGCTACGCCCCGCTATCGCCAACCCGCCTGCCCAGCGTGGCTATTATGGGTATATCCTCCATTTGCTCTAAGTGGCAAACAACTGAAGAGGCCTATGTTCAGCAGTGGACTGCAATAGGCTGCTGATGATGATGATGATAAGTACCTACGTACTGCAGTACAGCTTGTGATAATAAACTTTTGACTTAAGTCAAAGTCATAAACAACCAATTGGCTTCATTGCCATTTTATGGCCTCTCCGAAACGGGCTTACGTGTCATGAATAAAACTCATGCACTTCCTATTCCCAAGACTGTAAAATTTGGACCAATAAAAAGGACATAAAATCTCAGTCCACAAAATGTTCAGGAAATGAATTCACTAGTGCTATTAAGCATTTATGTATATGAATATAGGTTAGGTACATAGATGGTTGTAAGGGAGCGGGGATGTAAGGCACGGGAGTGCCCCTACCAAGTCGAGAAAAAAAGCGGCACGGCCGTACCATCTTTTCTCGAAGTGGTTCAGGCCATTTTCATCTTTTCACTCCAAGCCACCCTCATGACCTTATTTTGATGAAAAAATTTATTTAAATAATAACTTTTTTATTATTATTATTTAAATTTATTTATAAATATCAGCCAAAATAACTTACATTGCTCCGATCCCAAAGTATAAAGCTAGTATAAAATTGTTTTTGAAAACAATTTGTTAACAAGTTGTTGTAATACGCTTTTAAGCGTATTACAACAACGTAGATACCAGAAATATACACTTACATACAACATCATCATCAGTCTATTATAGTCCACTGCTGGACATAGGACAACCTATTCGCCACGCTTCCCAGGAGGGTTGGTAACCGCAGTAGGTTTTTGTTTGTATCCGTGCAACGCTGCTGCCCATTCCCTTAGTAGTTTTTTTTCTATAACGAACATACAGACAGACAGACAAAAATTTTACTGATTGCATTTTTGGCATCAGTATCGATTACTAATCACCCCCTGATAGTTATTTTGAAAGTATATTTCATGTACAGAATTGTTTTCTCTACAGATTTATTATAAGTATAGAAAAGATAGATGTAATAAAATCAATTCAAATTAGTTTTGTTGGTACTTAGTTACCTAAAAGTGAAAGTTTATTTTTGGCCTAAAATCTCGTTAAAAAGTTTGATCGAAAAACCAAACTTTGTATTTACACTGCAAAGATACAAAGTTAGTCCCGGTAGTAAATTGAATAGTATTTTTAATGGAGTAAATAATATTATGCTAGGGCTATGTTCGGCTGTTTTCGAAATTCGGTCAAGAGTCTACTAAATATATTGTTACTATAACACATTATTTTTCTCATAAAAATAAATGTTAATACTCATATTATGTGCAGTAAACTCATAGCAGTTGGATATGAAGGAATAAAACTTTAGATTACTCACGCACGTAAAAATAGCGCTATTTCATCAATTTTATGCAAGCGTCTGTTTTTCCACAGTTGGAAAACTATCAGTGAACCTCTAGTTTTTTTTTTTTTTTTTATAAAAAAAGAGCATTCAGGATGATCTCACTCCACCTGATGGTAAGCGGCCGTGAGGTCCAAATGTTAGGTCGACAGGCACAATAGGGCATACCCACCGCGCCTGTCGCCCTTACCCTGAAGGCCCACTGAGATGCCGTTTCACGCCCCGCCTAAAGAACCCAGGATTGTAAGAGGAAGGAAATACATGAGCTGGAAGGGCATTCCATGACTTAATGGCACGGGGCAAGAACGAGGAACTGAACCTCTTGGTGCGCGCTACTATTGTCTGTATGGTATGCGGATGACATCGCTGTCCAGCACGTCTAGTAAACGATGTAGAATGTAAAATAAATAAATAACCCGAGACATGCCACGCTGGGCCACACAGCGCCACCTAGCCCCAAACTAAGCCGAAACTTGTACTACGGGTACTAGACAACTGATAAACTTACTTAGATACATTTTTTTTTTGTAAATAAATACATATTAAACTTAGAAAACACCCAGACCAATACAAACAGATATGTTCATGAACACAAATGTTTGTACTGTGCGGGAATCGAACCCACGACCCTTGGCTCAGAGGGCAGAGGTCACTACCAAATGAGCCACCGAGCCTGTCCATACATTGATGAAGATGATTGCCTGGTTTGTTTAGTAGTTAGTAGTTTGGTCCAAACACGACCCAGAGGTCATTTGGCTGCGGTATTCTATAGGGTGGAGGGCCTTCCTCGGACGGGGGGCTCAATTCGAGCGATGATTCGCTATGCCCTACCTCTCTTAAATAAAAATGAGTCACTATAATAATATATCAATCTTAATTTCTACACTGTGTCCACTGACACACCACTGTACGTAACCGGTTTTAAAGGGCGCGCTTTTAATAACGTTTGCTTAAACTGTAAGATGTGGTGGCTAGTATTTATAGACCGTTCGGCAAATACGTTTTTAGCTAGTTTAGTGTTGATCAACATACCTGATTCACGGAGAAGTGATGCGAATGATGGTGTGAGAATCTGAAAAAGAAAATAGTAAAATAAGTATAGATAGATTATCACCAGCCTCTTGTAGTCACTGCTGGACATAGTCCTCTCCAATTGTTCGCCACTATGTTCGATCATAAGCAAGTATAAATATAAATATAGATAGATATATTCTTTACACCAAATCATCATCATCATCAGCCCACATCAGTCCACTGCTGGACATAGGCCTCTCCCAATGCTCGCCACTTCGCTCGGTCCCGGGCCTCTCGCATCCAGCACTTGCCAGCCGTCCTGCGCAAATCGTCACTCCACCTTGCCTGAGGGCGTCCTACACTACGTTTGCCGAGACGCGGTCTCCACTCCAGAACTCGTTCACCCCAGCGGTTATCGGTTCTGCGGCTGACCACCAAATAGTTGACTTAAAAGTAAAATCCTGCATCCTGCTGAATAACCAACGCCATGGCAACCGACTGGTGGCGGTATAACCATCACAATTAAAGGCGTAGCTAAATACCACAGGCCAGTGACGGGCAGCAGCGTTACCGGAGCGAGGAGCTACGCCCAGCGATCGTGAACCCAATTGGCAATTGTTTGTATAAGTATATAACCTACAAGTGTTTGCTCCAAATGACGACCCAAGACCTATGTCCAGCAGTGGACTACGATAAGCTGATGATGATGATGTTCGCTACCACTGACCGAAGCTCGTCGACATATCATATGTACATTTTATCACAGCTTCTGGGTACAATTTAAACATATTGTTGTGGAAACTTCCATAGTTAGCGTTTTTACTTCAAGTATCCAGCTAGCTACGGTCTAGAAAATTTATGATAGTTCAGAAACTATTAACTTTACCGGGACAAAAACTAGCTTACGTTATTTTCTAGGCCATAAACTGATTTATGTAAATCAAGTCAATCCTTGTTACGTAGAGTAAGGACAAACAGATGAAAAAGTGGATACACAACATATTTCTTTCACGGAATAACAAAATATATATCGCACCCCCCGGCGAATAAAGCGGTTATCGACGATTACCACTTTTTTAATGTTTTTTGATTTTTGGCCTCTATGTGACCTAACCCATCGCCTGAATTTTTTTCATATTTTTAAATGCAATATTATTAGAATTATACTACACAACCACTTTTTTCTACGAAACATAATGTGAAGATATTAGACGAGAATAAAGTAGAAATCAAATATTACCGTACAAAACTTCACTAGTCTAGTCCGCATTGATTCAATGCGACATTATTCGGGATAGTCCTCCCAAGCGCAAAATCAGTATTCGATATTACCACTTTATTCGGGTGAAAAATTTACGACGCGTACGCTGTAATAGGTTGTTACTACTCAGGTTTGTAAACGGGTGAATCGTAAATTGAAGTTATGCTATTCTTCTTGTTATAAAATAATGATTATAGAGTCGTAATAATATATTACTGCATTAAATTCAATTTCATAATGCTGTATTAAAATATTGCGTTCGAAAATTATTACGTTATTTGTACGTATACGTTTTTTATTGCAAAAAAAAAACATTACGTTTTTACTTTCATACACATAGCCATACACTCATCATCATCATCAGCCTATCGCAGTCCACTGCTGGACATAGGCATCTCCAGTGGTTCGCCACTCAGGGCCAACATCTGGAGAATATACCCATAATCGCCACGCTGGGCAGGCGGGTTGACGATCGCAGGGCGTAGCTTTTCGCTCCGGTGACGCTGCCACCCGTCATCGGGCCGTAGCATTTAGCTACCCCTTCAATTGTGATGGTTATACCGCCACCAGTCGGTTGCCAGCGCCTCGTTCGTCATTCGGCAGGATGCACCACGGGCAGGTGAGCTTGGCTTGGAGCGAAAAGATGATGGGTCGCTCCCATACATTCCCATACACTTCTTTAACACTATCTAGCAAAAATTTTATTTCAATGTCCGAAGGAGTTTGGGTCATTTTGTATGGACATTGGCGTCGTTTTTTTAGCTGCCATCATTCATTTTTATATTGTGTAGCACTATCCTTAACTAACATATTAATGAAATAAGATTTTCTGTAAGTAATATTGGAGCGAAGATAATGACATTTCAATTTTAGGACAACGCATGAAGGAAAAGTACTCTTAATATTTGAGCTAGAGCATTTGTGACAAAAAAAATATTTCTTTTTTAAAAAGAAAAATAACTGCATTATGTAAATTATTTTCGAAAATTCGTTTGCCACACTCAGGAATCGAATGTGCTCAATTCTGGAAAAACATAGGGTTTTATTTTCATTTGAAAAGATCATTATAAGGATCAAAAGTCACCTTAACATACGTTCCGAAATGTGGACACTTACGCGAAGACTATTCCACAAGTTTTTTAGTCCCTAAACAAGCTGTGGAAAGACCAATGCTTATCCTGTTGAAAGATTGGCACTATGAGGTCGATTTATTTGCTGACACCTTACAACATCTCTTTTATAAATTTTGGATTATTTTGAATGAGAATGCAACGGATTGACATTTATTTGATTTGATATGACATTATTTGACACTTTATTTTATTTTAATAGAGTAACATGTTCTGTATTAATTATTGTTAATTATGATGGATTATTATTATTTATTTTATGTACTAACTTTTGCCTTGACCATGATTCTTTTGACTTGGCCATGATTTAAACAAAATGGATTTTTTCGTATGATGTACCTACCTACCTATTTGAAATTTTATTGTTCCAATAATTTATTGCATTACCTAATTGTATACTAATTAATGGATATGTAATTGCCTTTGAAACTTATTGCGCTTTGAAGAATTTCTGTTAGCTTAAAAAATGATTGCAAATAAATAAATAGGAAACGAAACGAACATAATACGTGGCAGTGGGCTGGCCATATTTGCCGTAAAACCAACAATAGGTGGAGCAGACGATTTAGGACGCCCCGCAATCCATGGGCTGATAACCTTAAAAGAACTGCTGGCATTGGCTGAACAGAAACACGCCCGGGATAAAGAATTGTGGCGCGAATTATAGGAGGCCTACGTTCAATAATGGACGAAGCAAGGCTGTTGATTGACTACATTACTTATTACTTTTTTTCCAAGCCAGTAGTTCTTTTGGAGGTGGAAGACTTCTACGGCTGGTTATACGCTTCGCATAAATCTGACCCGAAAATGAGGATACTATGGCCACATTAACACGCCATTTTACCAAAGACTTGCCAGAATTCAGCATCGACAAAATCGAGATCGCTCTTGGGCAGCTTAAAGATGGAAAAGCCCCTGGAGAGGATGGCGTCACAACAAAGCTTGTAAAAGCAGAAGATAAACCCGTACTGAGGGATCTCCAAAACTTTTTAACGCTTGAATGGAGAACTCCGGACGCGTGGCTAAGGAGTGTGCTTGTCCTGTTCTTCAAAAAGGGAGTCAAAACAGACCTATTTCCCTTCTAAGCCTTGTCTATAAGCTGTTTTCAAATGTGATCACAAACCGTTTTGTGCGAATACTTGATGAATTCCAACCGCCGAAACATGCTGGGTTTCGGAGTGGATACGACACCATAGACCACATCCACAGAGTGCTGTACAGAAGACAGAAGAGTATAATCAGTCCTGTAGGTATCTTGCATTCGTGGATTATGAGAAAGCCTTTGACTTCGGTTGAAATCTGGTCTATTCTGGAGTCCCTGCAGCGATGCCACATAGATTGGCATCCATACAAGCAGTGATGAGATAGTAACAGTGATCTATGAAGCCGCCACTATGTGCATCCAATTACAGAATTAGTATACAAGGCCTATACCGTTGCATCTAGGAATGGGATAAGGGGATGTGATTTCTCCAAAGTTGTTCACTAATGTAATGGAGGATGTGTTCAAAACGCTGAACTAGAAAGGACCTGTCATCAACATAAACAGCATTGTCATAATGGCAGAATCGCTGCAGGACCTACAAGAAATACTGAATGAACTGACTGACTCCTTTGCGCGCATCGGCGTAGGGATAAACTTGGACAAAACCAAGGTCATGTTCAATGAACATGCTCTACCGGAACTCAAAGTTGTTCAAAAATGTGTAGGTATACCTCGGGCAGACATTGCAGTTAGGTGGAACCAGCTTTGAGGACGAGGTAATTAGGAATAGTCAGGCTTCAGGTGGTCAGTGCGTTCTACCGGTTATGACATACGGAGCTAAAATGTGGAAACTTACGGTACGGCTAGTCTACAAGCTAAAGACCGTTCAGCAATCATATGGAAAGGGCTTTGCTCGGGTCTCTCTGTCTAATTCGAAATGTGGTGAACTGGCAGAGAACCGAAGTTATCCACACCTCACCGATTTAAAAAATTGAAGGGGCATCGGGCTAGCAACATCAGCCGCAGAATCAATAACCGTTGAGGTATACAAGTTCTGGAGTGAGACCGCGTCTCAGCAAACGTAGTGTAGGACGCCCTCAGGCCAGGTGGAGTGACGATTTGCGCAGGCCGGCTGGCAAGTGCGCTGGCTGGGCGCGAGACGCCGAAGATCGATCAAAGTGGCCAACATTTGGAGAGCCCTATGTCCAGCTGTGGACTCATGATGATGATTATTTTTTCAGGGTTTTGAAGCATTGGTAAGACAAGACTGGGTGGTTATATTTATCTTATTTAACCAGAAACAACTTAATTGTAGTTTTTATTAATGACTAGCTGTGCCAGCGGCGTCGCACGCGTGGATATCGCGTTTTAAAAATAATAGACTTCATATAATGGTACTTAAATTTTAAGTTAGACCTCTAGCAATACATTGGTAAAAACCGCATTTATTTCTATGCAGTAGTTTTAGCGTGATGTGCATTCAAACATACAGGTAAAAATTTCCCCCTTTTTCCCAACACTTCCCTTTACTGCTCTGCTCCTATTGATTGTAGCGTGATGAAAAGTATACTATAACCTGCCCAGGATTATGAAGAATATTTGTACCAAGTATCGTTAAAATCCGATAGAATTCCTCTTTCGAACTTTATAACTTCCGTCAGTGGCCACCAAAATTTAAAACGACTCCAAAACGACCCAAACCCCGTAAAGTATTTCGATGTGCTGTGGTCTAAGCATAGCTTAAAAACCTGATTTTGATAGGAATTAGACTGAAGGAGAGTTAATTTAGTTGTAATTCATATTTTTTTATGTTAATTTAATAATAAAATTAAAAAAAAAACACAAATGTAGCAATAACAACTATATTTTTAATGTTGTTGCATTCACTTGTTACAGTAATGGTTTACGTAGAATGATCCGCGAATTCAACGCTTACAATATAAACCTATTTTTAATTTCACACGAATAAAGTGGTAATAAGTTATTACTCACAATAGAATAGACACGAAAAGCTAACGAATACTGTCGCTATGCCTCGCTGCGCGGGCAGTTTTGATAGAAGGCTGCCGCGAATAAAGTGGTAATGTCACCCTACGACAAAAACAATAATATTTTTATGCGGTATTACATATTTTTGAGGTTTTTTCTATGAATTTCCCATTAAATTAATTTAGTTTTTAAATATTATGTACAATCAAAAATCTACTTTCAATTAAAGTTAAAAGCATTTATTTGAAAGTTATAGTTTCAGAGATATTCACCGATTTCGGTTTTTTGCTTCTCCTGAAAAATAGCAATTCTGCAATAACCGCTTTATTCGCCGGGGGGTGCGATATTATATGGCTCTGATTGGCTCGATGGCTCATTTGGTAGTGACCTCTGCCCTCCGAGCCAAGAGTCGTGGGTTCGATTCCCACACAGTACAAACATTTGTTTTCATCAACATGTCTGTTTGTATTGGTCTGGGTGTTTTCTATGTATAATATGCATTTATTTACAAAAAAAATGTATCTAAGTAAGCTTATCAGTTGTCTAGTACCCAAAGTACAAGCTTCGGCTTAGTTTGGGGCTAGGTAGCGCTGTGTGGCCCAGCGTGGCAAGTATTGGGTTATTTTTTATTTATTTTATGTTTTGTGTGAAAGAGTAACAGACAGAGATCATTATCATCATCAGCCTCTCGCAGTCCACTGCTGGACATTGGCCTTTCCAGTTGTTTGCCGCTTTGGTCAAGCATTTAAACTGGAGGCTTTATCGCTAAATCCATAACCTGCTTCGCTCCGGTGACGCTGCTGCCCGATATCGGCCTGAGGTACGAGTATTTAGCTACGCCTGCAATCATATACGTTACTAGCTGTGCTCGCGACTTCGTCCGCGTGGAATACTTATTTTTTCCCCGTTTTTTTTTTACATTTTCCATTATTTCTTCGCTCCTAATAGTTGTAGCGTGATGTTATATAGCCTAAAGCCTTCTTCGATAAATGGTCTATTCAACACAAAAATAATTTTTCAATTCGGACCAGTAATTCCTGAGATTAGCGCGTTCAAACAAACAAACAAACAAACAAACTCTTCAGCTTTATAATATTAGTTAAGATAACCGCCACCAATCGTTTGCCAAAACCTCGTTTGTTACTCAGCAAGATGCACCACAGGCAGGTGACTTGGAGCGAAAAGATGATAGGTCGCTCCCTTACATCCCACCACTCGTATGCCAGTTATACCTACACTAAAAGTATAAAATGTATTTTTTTTAAAATCTAAACTAGACTCCAACAGAACTACGCCGTCCATCATCATCAGCCTATTGCAGTCCACTGCTGGACATAGGCCTCTCCAGCCGTTCCCCACTTAGGGCAAACATCTGGAGGATATACCCATAATCGCCACGCTGGGCAGGCGGGTTGACGATCCTTCACACACAACAGTTAAACTCCCTCGTCTCTTCAAATCGCCTCCGTGAATCTTCCCATTAAAAACAATCGTTTTTTTTTATAGTAGCTCGACATATTGGCTTCCCTACGCCTGATGGAAAGCGAAAGAGAAGCCCAAGTCACTGTGACAACTGACAAGTAACTGGTCAGTTACCTGTCAGTTGCCACCGCCATGCCGGCCCAACCCTAACCCCCCACGAGCTCCGGAAACCCTACTCACCGGCAAAAACAGAACCCAGAGGTCGTTTGACTGCGGTATTCTATAGGGTGGAGGTCCTTCCCCGGACGGGCGGCTCAATTCGAGCGAAGATTCGCTATGCCCTACCTCTCTTAAAACTTTCAGTACCTAAAGACGAAAGTGTGGCATTGATGATGTGAAGCCTCGACGTAGTTACGCTCTTACACAACAGTTAAACTCCCTCATCTCTTCAAATCGCCTCCGTGAATCTTCCCATTAGAAAACAATCGTTACGACTGCTCACCGAACTTGGCTTCCCATTAATATTTACACCGGCAAGCGGTTTGACCTCCCGAGCTCCAAAGCTCAAACTCCGACTAATCAGAAATTTATAACGAGCCAAGTCCTTAATATGTAATAATGTTGTTTGGAACTTTATAAGTGCTCAGACAGAAATAATCCTTAGAAATCAAGTTTTCTATTATGTAAGTAAACAATTTTATGATGAAAAAAAAACTTAAAACCAGCCTTAAGATATGTGTGATTAAATAAAGGATGTAAGGGAGCGGCCTATAATCTTTTCGCTCCAAGCCAACCTCACCTGCCCGTGGTGCATCCTGCCGAACAACAAACGAGGCGACCGACCGACTGGTGGCGGTATAACCATCACGATTGAAGGCGTAGCTAAATACCGCAGGCCGATGACGGGCAGCAGCGTCACCCATAATCGCCACGCTGGGCAGACGGGTTGGCGGTCGCAGGGCGTAGCTTCTTGCTCTGGTGAAGCTACTGCCCGTCATCGACCTGTGGTATTTAGCTACGCCTTCTATCGTGATAGTTTTACCGCCACCAGTCGGTTTGCCAGAGACTCGTTTGTTGTTCGGCACGATGCACCACGGGCAGGTGAGAATGAGGCTTAGAGCGAAAAGGTGATAGGTCGCTCCTTTACATCCCTTTTACATAATAATAATATAATAAAATGATTTATTTGAACTATAAGTATAACATGAACTTATTGCTAAAACAACTATGAGCTATGTACATACAACCATACTCGTTGTCAGATACAGATAAAACGCCTCAATTTGTTTTCAAAATCTTAAAATAACTTAAGCCAACAACTCCAGTCGACAATCTAGCGTCTTTCTTATAAGGTTACTTCATTAAGAAAAGCGGTATTGTTCAAATCACAAGCGATCTTAGGCCATCGTCTCAGGCAAAGACACTCGTTTATAACGGTCGGGTCTAAAGTGAGCGGACCGAGCCAAGCGCCCTCCAGCCCTCAGAGATTGAACTAATTTCTTTGTCAATCTACTGAATGAGGAAATGAATGAAATCCCAATGGGAATTTTTTATTAGGACATTATTATGTGGTACTTTTGAACGTAAAGGAAAGCTCTTTTGAGTGACGAGTGATTTTATGTTGTTTAATGCTTTTGTTTGCTACATTAATTTGGATTAAGGGAGCGGCCTACGATCTTTTCGCTTCAAGCCAACCTCACCTGCCCGTGGTACATCCTGCCGAATAACAAACGAGGCGCTGGCAACCAACTGGTATAACCATCACAATTGAAGGCGTAGCTAAATACTAAAGAGCAAGAAGCTACCCCCTGCGATCGCCAACCCGCCTGCCCAGCGTGGCGATTATGGGTATATCCTCCAGATGTTTGCTCTAAGTGGCGAACAACTGGAGAGGCCTATGTCCAGCAGTGGACTGTAATAGGCTGATGATGATGATGAATGCTTTTGTTTGCTAACCTCAGAAGCGCTTCAACCAACATCATCGGCGAAATAAAAAGTAACAGACTTCGCTGGTTCGGCCACGTCGAGAGAATGGGAGAGGAACGTATAGGTACTTTACATCACGCTACAATCAATAAGAGCAGAGCAGTTACGGTAAGTGTTGGAAAAACGCCTCGATCTGCCGCAACTCTTGCGGTAGATGACGGCGTCGAAGGAGACCTGGCGAGCGATGCTCGCATTCTGCGAGACAGTGATCTCGCGGAAGGAGGCGGCGGAAAGAGAGCGTGAGGCTGCGGTAGACGCGCCCGCTCTACGCCGCCCCCGGCCCGGGCGTCGCCGGAGGGCATACAACGCATTGTATGCCCTCTGAGCCTCTCCTTCGTGCCCCGAGTGGTGAGTGCGGGGGCGCGATCCACTCATAGGGGCGTAACGAGGTCCGCCTGGGGAGCACCATATTGCTCCCCGGAAGCCGGGGGTAGGGGTATTTGCCCTCCCCGGACCAGGAGTGCCGGCTGCTTGTCATCTGCGGTTGGCCAGGGCATGCAGGGATGCGGCGGTATGCTTCGGCGTTGTCCGTGTCCCTGCAACTTGCTGCCCACTGGCGACACAGGGGGGTTTAGTGGGTATACCCTCCCATTTCGGGAGGTGTGAGTCCCACACACCATGTCACCTCCCCCCGGAGGTATCTTACTTGTAAAATTGAATAGGTAAGAATCGGTAACTATTCAATTTCACTAGTAAGTATACAAGCCTTCACTACAAAAGTTTCCAAGTGTAACGATCTACAATATCCAATATCTCCCACTCGATAGTATATTTCATCTTAGGAGCGTCGCAAATGAGGTTTCTGTGTCAAGACGCCTTTCTTCGGACTCATTTCGTATACGCCTTGGGTCCCATTCAACTTTTCTGCTGCTCTGAATAATGTTCCATTGAGGCATCGAGATGTATTCGTTGAAACTTTCTCATTTGGAAGGTTTTGATGTAAGTATTTTATGTAATAGTCACGTAGGTTAGGATTAATCTAATAAAACGACCATTTAGGATTCGTACCACAGATTAATAGATATTTATTGCATAGACACAACACAAATTTAATTTGCACAAACAATGGTAGGTGGCAGCACCATTCACATTTTAGATATCATTTAGGTATAACAATTAAGTTGTGAACTTAAATAAATAAATAGCCCAATACATGCCACACTGGGCCACACATCGCCATCTAGCCCCAAACTTACTTGTACTATGGGTACTAGACAACTGATAAACTTACTTAGATACTTTTTTTTAAATAAATACATTTTATACATAGAAAACACCCAGACCTATACAAACAGACATTTCATAAACACAAATGTTTGTATTGTGCGGGAATCGAACCCACGACCCTTGGCTCAGAAGGCAGAGGTCACAACCAAGTGTTCTATCCTTGATACATTTTTGACTAAGCCTCTACATCCGGACGTGACGTCACAAAGCCTACGACTCCCTTGGCACACGTCACTCTTGATTTAACCTCCGTTCTGGCTTTTCCCAGAAATATGAAATTCAACAAATATTTGGTTCAATTCAGTAAACATTTCAAAGAATTTAAAGGTGCTTCCTCACTGGGACCGATCGTGTGTAATGTAACGATACTGATTTCACTGCCGCGACGGCTTAATTGGTAGTGACTCCTTCCTATAGACCAATGGTTGTGGGATCGATCCCCACCCGGGACAAACATTTTGTGTAATGACAATTTGTGTTTGTTCCTTGTGTTTATATTTGTATATATGTCACCGGAAAATAGCAAGAATCGTAAGTTGATCAATTTCCTAGGTAGTTGATTAACTTTCGGAAAATAACAAATAGTAGTTGAAATTTATTATTTTACGCAATGGATTTCAGTTAGTTGATCAATTTACGGTAGCCTGACAGTTATTTAATAATTTACGATTTTGACACAAGTAAAATCGTCCTCAAATGGGCCAATCGTTGCTCAATGTACTATTTAACGGTGCACTATTACCCGTAACTTAATACACTGTTCCCTGATTGGTTGCCGGGATAACGCCACGTGAGCCATTGAACCAATCATCGTTCACCTTACCCTCGTCGGATGATTTTACGGCAAGACCCCGTAAAATGATCAATTTACTAAAATACATACGTTAAATAATACATTTCAACTGCCGTTTATTATTTTCCGGAAGTTAATCAACTACCTAGGAAATTGATCAACTTACGATTCTTGCTATTTTCCGGTGACAACTAAGTATATATTTGGAGTACCATTGTTGTTCTGATACTCATAATACAAGTGCGACGAGTAGGTACTTACTTTGGGATTGGAGCAATGTATGTGATGTTGTCTAACATTTATTTTATTGCATTGCATTAGTAAAGAGATATCACAATTTCATTGAAAAATCATAAATAATTATGAAAGATCGTTTTGATCCAGTTCATTTTATTTATAAGACAGAGGGGGCAATCGGGCCTGAAGGTCACCTGATGGTAAGTGATCACTTCAGCCCATAGACACCGGAACACCAGGGGAGTCACATTATCCTAGAGAAAGCTGCAAGCTTGACGTCACTGTTCGCGCCACTATTTAAGTTAACAACCAATCGTCTGCCACCAACTTCATCGCGTCCAATTAAGGCGAAGCAAGCGCCCCTATAACACGCCGTGAGCCAATCACAGCCGCCGACGTGCTCGCGGCCAATAGCCAACGCAGCTGTCAAGTGACAGCTGTCATTACAACAAGAAAAGAAGATCTACAAGCACGCTACCGACCGGCAAGGTGCCGTCTATTTTTAAGTGCACAAAAACATCGACGTGAAACGCCAAAAAGGACTTCTCCAGCACCTACGGGCTGCCCCTGTTTTGCGTCGACAAGAAAAGTGGCGACCGTGACAGGACCTGCAACATCGAGTCGAAATTCGATCGAAGCCGACATTTTTAGCACGCGGCACGCCAACCCAAGCCACGCCGTTCGAGGAACAAATTGTGTTTGTGCCTGCCTAAACGGAGTGCTGCCTATATCTATTTGCGCTGCTGTGCCTAATTAGTGTCATCCCATTTCATCCCACCGATCCCAACGCTTTAGGTTAAAAACACTGACCCCTTCTTTGCACGCCGATTGCATGGTTTTCAAGCTATTAGCCAGTGCGCATTTCGAACATTTTTCTTGATTGGACTCGGCCAACCAGCAAGCAAGACAAAGCGAGGAACGTATTGTATACCTTTCACTTAATTTACTACCTTTTTATTTGAGTTTTATGGAGGTTTACAAAATGTCAAGCGAAGAGAGCCTAAAGGATTTAACAACTAAACGCAGCTCCATTAAGGGACGCGTTACCAAATTTAAAAACTATTTATCTATTTTAGAGTCATTAGAAACTATTCCGAAACTTGAATTAAGTAAACTTTCCATAAAATTACAGAACTTTGAAACATTATTCCAACAGTTTGATCAGGTGCAAAACCAAATTGAAGTGCTTAACGGTGACAACCAAGACGAGGAGCTTGATATTAGAGATTTAATTGAACAGGATTTCTACCATTGTATCACATTTGCGAAGGAATTATTAGAGAAAAGTGTCTCTGCACTGAGTTCATCTTCATCCATTAACCCAACTTGCTGCGGACATGGTCATGAGAATAATAATGGTTCCGTAGGCTTCCGTTTGCCTGAGATCAAAATACCTTACTTTGATGGCGCTTACTATAAATGGCTAGAGTTTAAGGAAATATTTTCTTCTTTAGTGCATGTCAACAACAAAATTAAAAATGTTCATAAGTTTCACTACCTAAGTTCCTACTTACAAGGTGAGGCTGCTAGGGTTATTGCTAATCTTGAAATATCTGATTGTAACTACCATGAAGCATGGAGGATTTTATGTGATCGCTATGACAACAAACGGCAACTTATCAACAACCATTTAAAATCTTTATTTCAAATTGAGTCTATTCGTGATACTGAAAAAGGACTTAGGTTTGTTATTGATCATGTGTCAAAGAACCTACGTGCTCTTAACAGCCTAGGGTTACCCACGGATAAATGGGATGTTGTCATTATCCATCTTGTATCAGGAAAATTAGATCCCGCTACATTTCTCAAATGGGAAGAAAGTAGAAACCACTTACCTGATATACCTACCTTAGATAACTTCTTCTCCTTCCTCAAGAACCGAGCCGATGTTCTTGAGACTTCACAGTTACGTCTCAAGCCAGCCGAAAGGCCAAAATATAATTCAAATCATAATCAAAGACCTCAGACTAAAACATTAACCGTCTCTTCAAATAAAAATCAATTTTCAAATAAATCCAAACCCAATTTGTGTTGTGAAGCCTGCAATGGTGATCATTTCCTTTACAAATGCAATTTATTTAAAGACATGCCTATAGATGATAAAATAAAACTAATAAGCTTTCACAATCTTTGTCACAACTGTCTCCGCAGTGGACACAAAAGTAAGCAGTGTAAACTGCCAGGTTCTTGTCGCACTTGTAGGAAGCGACACAACTCACTAATTCATAAAGATAACGCATATGAGACCACTAATGAGTCTCTTTCTATGTCTACCATCTCTTCACCTGAAGTACTGTTATGTACTGCCCAAGTCCAAGTTGCTAACCCTATAACCATGCAGACAATCACAGTACGTGCCCTTCTAGATAGTGGGAGTCAGACAACCATATTAAGTGACTCTGTGAGACAAAGGTTAAATCTTTCTACTCAATCTTATAATACTGAGATAGTTGGTATAGGTAATACCCGTCTTAGCTATAAATCTAAAAAGTGTTCTATACAACTCAAATCCAAAGATAATTCTTTTAATGTTCAAATGTCATGTCTTGTTCTGCCCACTATTACAGGAAAGATACCAAGGGTTGCCTTTGACATAAGTCACCTCAATTTATCACAATTTGCCTTAGCAGATCCTGATTTCAACAAACCTTCTCCCATAGACATGCTCATCGGAGCTGATCTATTCTGGGACCTAATAGGTTCACAACAGCATTCCCTAGGAACTAAAGATCCTATATTAAGGCAGTCTAAGCTAGGATGGCTCATATCCGGCCCTATTTATGCCTCTAAATCGCCTAAGAAAGTTCTTTGCAACATTGCTTGTAGCGAAGACCACTATCATAAAATTCATAATGAATTGTCTAAATTTTGGGAGCTTGAAAGCTTTCCTCAGACCAAAGCTCTATCTAAGGAAGAAAAACTATGTGAGCAACACTTTATAGAAAACACAACTATGACCCCCGAAGGGAAATTTTGTGTTGCACTACCTCTTCAAAAGGACCCTTGTGTATTAGGGGACTCCTATAACTTGGCTAAAAAACGCCTTTTGAGTTTAGAAACTCGCTTTAGAAAAAACCCAGATAGTAAAAAGGTTTATTCTGATTTCATTCATGAATATGAATCTCTAGGGCATCTGTCTAAAATACCTACACATAGAAGCAATAATGCTTATTTTTTACCACATCATCCTGTTAACAAGGAACTTAGCTGCATTAGTGAGAATACAGCTCGATCCCAAGACAAGTCGTAGGGCTAATGCAGCTATCACTTATAACACACTATTGTTTTATAACTTAACTATTAATTAAAAGGGATAGTTTGCTTGTGTCAGCATTTAACAACTTGCTGTATATACTTATCAAGTTGGTGAGAAATCCAAGGATCCTATCATAAAAAATATTATTCAAAGGGTCTTATATTGATCTTCTTTCAGGAGCTGATACCGAATCAGAGTTGTTGTACATTCAACGGTCCGTCTCTAAGGAATTGGCCAGTCATGGTTTTCATCTCCGCAAGTACCGTTCAAATTTACCCCTAGTTGCAAATTCTATTGACCTTGAAGAGAGCAAACTCATGATCAGCAATGCCACTAGCACCTTGGGTGTAGGCTGGGACCCTGTGTCTGATCACCTTCACTTTGATATTAAATATTCCTGCCCAGAAGTTATAACTAAAAGATCAATACTCTCATCAACATTTCAGATTTTTGACCCTCTGGGCCTCCTATCCCTATATACTATTAAGCCTAAAATAATCATCCAAAAGCTTTGGAGCCTAAAATTAGACTGGGACGACCCTGTCCCCCTAGAAATAAAGAAATCTTGGCAAAAATTTGCTGACAATATGTCAAAATTGTCAACTATTGGAATTCCTAGATTTGCTCTAATTGACAATGCTAGCCTAATAGAAATTCATTGCTTTTGTGATGCCTCCCAAAATGCCTATGGTAGTTGTATTTATTTAAAATCTGTAGACTCAAATTCCAACGTTAAAATTTGTCTAATATCTGCCAAGTCACGTGTGGCTCCTATCAAGCCCACAACCATTCCACGTTTGGAGTTATGTGCTGCCTTGTTGGGGGCTCAGCTAACAGACTCTGTCAGCCAGGCACTGCGATGTCCTATCTCCCGCCAAGTATACTGGACTGATTCCAGCGTTGTCCTCGGCTGGATTAGATCACCTAATAAAACTAAGACATTTGTGGCAAATAGAGTAGCTGCTATCAATGACCTTGCTGATGTTTCCAGTTGGCGTCACGTAGGTACCCACAGCAGAGAATCCAGCTGATCTGGTGTCTCGGGGGGTGGATCCTGACAGGGTAGACAATCCTCTATGGTGGCATGGCCCCAGTTTCCTTTTAAAATCCGAATCTCAGTGGCCTACAGACCCTAAATTGCCGGTCAACTTACCTGAGATGAAAGCTCTCCCAGCTTTGGTTGGGGAAGCTCCTACATCTAAATTAATTTCCATTGAAAATTATTCAAAACTATCATTCATTCAAAATGTTTTAGCGCGAATGTTGCGATTCATACACAATGTGAAATTCCCTACAAATAAATTAGTAGGTCCTCTATCTACTCAAGAAAGAGACGAAGCTCTCACACATTTAATTAAACTATCTCAAAGGGACTCTTTCTCTATTGAATTAAATCGTTTACTAAATAACAAGCCTTTGAAAGCTAATGCTTCTCTATCTTCTCTCAATCCCTTTTTAGACTCAAGAAATATTTTGAGAGTTGGAGGCCGTATCGACAGCTCTTCTTATCCATATGACAAAAAACATCCAATAGTCTTAAAAGCTGATAGTCATTTAACCAAATTAATTTTCCAGTATGAACACCAACGTCTTTTTCACGCTGGTCCCCAACATGTTCTCGCTTCAGTGAGGGAACGCTATTGGCCAGTGGGAGGGCGAAACTTAGCCCGACGAGTCTGCCGTGAGTGCCTTATTTGTCGTCGCTTCAGGGGAAAAACAATGAACCAAATAATGGGTAACTTACCCCCTGAACGCGTAGAGCTCGACTACCCCTTCCACACGGTAGGTACCGATTTTGCTGGACCCTTTTTGATAACCGATAGAAAGGGGCGTGGATGTAAGATAACTAAATGCTATCTCTGCATTTTTGTATGCTTTAGATTCAAGTGCATTCACCTAGAAGCGGTTAGTGAACTCGGTAAAGATGCATTTTTACTAACTTTAAAACGATTTATTGCCCGTCGTGGTACACCTAAAACTATATATTGTGACAATGGTAGAAATTTTGTCGCAGCAGCCAAAGAAATAAAGGATTTTCTTAAAACTAATAAAGACTCTATAATTGATTTTGCAACTGTTCAAAATGTGGAATTTAGATTTTCCCCCCCTTACGCCCCTCACTTTGGCGGACTCTGGGAAGCCGGGGTAAAATCAGCAAAATATCATTTATATAGAATTCTGAAAAATACCCACCTAACCTTTGAAGAATTATCTTCTCTATTTTCCCAAATTGAAGCGATTTTGAACAGTCGTCCCCTATGTCCTCTTAGCCCATCTCCCGACGACTTCACACCTCTTACCCCGGGACACTTTATAATAGGCAGACCGCTCACTTCACTACCATCTCCGTGCCTTCTGGAAGACAACATCAGCCGCCTCGACCGCTACCAGCGTTTAGAGCAGCACAGGCAACACTTCTGGAAGCGCTGGACTAACGAGTACATCGCCGAGATGCAGCAACGGTCAAAGTGGCGCACCCAATCAGCCCCACTGAAGCAAAATAACCTTGTACTAATAAAGGAAGACGCGTCGCCACCATTGTGCTGGCGCCTAGGAAGAATATCAAAGATATTTCTCGGATCAGACGGTCTTCCTCGTGTCGCGGATGTTGCCACTACCCAAGGTCTCGTGCGAAGAGCCATCAACCGACTATGCCCCCTAAGTGAAGACACATGTTGAAAGCCGGCAGCCTTTCAACGCCCGGGAGGATGTTCGCGCCACTATTTAAGTTAACAACCAATCGTCTGCCACCAACTTCATCGCGTCCAATTAAGGCGAAGCAAGCGCCCCTATAACACGCCGTGAGCCAATCACAGCCGCCGACGTGCTCGCGGCCAATAGCCAACGCAGCTGTCAAGTGACAGCTGTCATTACAACAAGAAAAGAAGATCTACAAGCACGCTACCGACCGGCAAGGTGCCGTCTATTTTTAAGTGCACAAAAACATCGACGTGAAACGCCAAAAAGGACTTCTCCAGCACCTACGGGCTGCCCCTGTTTTACGTCGTTTATGTATTTCGTATGTCTGTCTCGTCGTTGTTCTAAATAATGTAGCTATCTATTAAACAATGCGTTAATATATTAATATATTTTGCTTCATTTCACGCTTCTGAATTTTTATTTTGACTTGTCGCTTTAAACGACCAAAGCGGTTTCATTTTGCATAAAATATGACTTATGTAAGTTCAATAATTGTGATTATGTCACAAACGAAGTTTCAGTCAGTCAGAGTGGTAATACTTTAATGTAACGCTCCAAGTCGAATCTGTAATGTTACATTACGTAAATGTTAATACACCCAGTGAGGTACCACCTTTAAAGCTTCTCAATTTCAACGTGAAAACTTAATTAATTAAATTTGCTTAAGATATATTTGATTGTACAGTAACTCTATTGGAATGTTAAACTGTTTTGCATAAGAATGTTTCACGAATTGAAGATTTCGAGTTTAAATATTTGAATTTGTGTTTCAAATATCTATGTAACTTTGAGTTGAATTTGAAATCTAAGATCAAAGCTATAACAACGAATTAACTTAAGTATGAAGTATGCAAGCTCTTCATACTTAAAAAGTGGAATATTATTTCCAAGTAGCTGTGCCAGCGGCGTCGCACGAATGGATATCGGGTTTCAAAAATAACGGACTTCCATAAAATGGTGCCTAAATTTTAAATTAGACCTCTAGCAATAATCTAGCAATTCGGCCTTCAGTGTACGGCCACCTGTCTTTTGCTTGGTCCATTAACAAAAGTATGTCAAGTGATCAGAATTCTAACAATACAACTCTTTGATGCCTCCTATACTATTCTTTCTTAAGCAAGTTTCAAGTCGTCATCAGGCACAAAGCAAGTTGTAGATGCACGCTCAAAGAAGATACGATGTAACTCAATGGTTCTTACAACTTGTATAAATAGGTATAAAGAGTTTCTTGATAGAAGATAATATGTAAGCAGTGTAGTTTTTAAGTTATATGCTTTTAGATTTAAGATTTTGCAATCTTGCAGGTTTTATGTAAGGTACCTACTCATTTATTTATACAATCTGTATTGTACAAATAACAACAGTATACAAAAGGCGGACTTAATGCCGCATAGGTATTCTCTACCAGTCAACTATTACCTACTTATCCATTTGTGAAATCTTTTGTAACCACATAATGCTATAAATATCTCACCAAAAACATTCTGTAAAAAATAGCCAAGCCTGGGGTGGGACCCCCGACACTTCGCTCAGAAGGGAGAGGACTACCAAATCGAGCCAGTCATAAATTGCATTTAAGTATACATAATATAGTTGTGGTACCTTTGTTGTTCCGATACCCATAACGTTAAAGGTTATGGGATCGGAGCAATGTATGTAATAGGGAATATGCATGAAAAATAATTTCATGTATTTACTAATGTATCGTAAAATAGACAAAATTGTACTACGAACAGTGAAAACAAAATCAAAATTGGGTGAAAAATGGGCAAGATACAGTCGTTGAAAGTAAATATATCCGTCACTCTCACGCGAAACAGATTTTTCTATGGAGTTTGTATGGCGCGCACGGTACGTGACGTCATCCGCCACGTTGGATCTCTCTGTCTAAGCAATAACTTTAACGCTATAAAACTCGCATAATAGAAAAGACAGTTAAAAATTCTTCGATATTTATGTATTTGGAAGATAGAAGATCTCAATAAATTTATTAAAAAAGTCATGCATATTCCATAATAAGGAATATGCATGACTTTTTATTAAAAAGCAATAAAAAAGATCTATGTTGCACCCCCGTTTAAGTAATGCTGTAAGGTTTATTTTGTTAAAAAGATAAATCTTATGCCGTCAAAATGGATAAGCAACTTTTAACAACGCCGATATATTATTATGTGAAGAAGACACTCTTTGCTTAAACAGTTTCTCAAGTACTTATCTAACTTAGAATATTGATGTAAGCTCCACGATTTATATGCTTAAATGAAGCGTTTTCTTATCTGAAAAAGTCGTTTGAAGAAAAAATCTCTATGATAACACTTGAGTGATACTGAAATTTTGAGAACGACCACAGACGTATCAAGTATAGAACGTGCATATTAACAAGCGTCTTTCAAATTTGCACCGTTGTGATTGATTTTCTATTTATCATCATCATCATCATCAGCCTGCAATCGTCCACTGCTGGAAATGGGCCTCCCCCAATGACAATAGGCCTGTTGCCGTAAAAATGTAATAAGTCCGTCTTTCAGATTGTTCAAAAATAAAAGACGCGTATTTTTTTATTTTTTGTAAATTAGACCGAAAATTACAAAGATATAGCCCGTTAAAATTACGCGTGACGTCAGAGAGTGAAAGTTTTATCGCACCTGGTATATTTGTTATTTTTTTGTATAAATAAAAAAAGGAAAAATACGTATCTAATATATTTTTATTATGTTAAATACAGACTAAATATAATGTAATTGTTTTGACCCTGGAAACATCCCTATTGTCATTTGAGAGGACACACTCCACTGCTGGACACAGGCCTCTCCAGTTGTTCGCCACTTTGGACAAACACCTGGAGGCTTTACCCATAATAGAGAATATGCATGACTTTTTTTTTATGGACTTGTTGAGATCTCTTATCTTCCAGATACATAAATATCGATGAATTTTTAAATTATCTGTTCTATTAAGCGAGTTATAAAGCGTTAAAGTTATTGCTTAGACAGAGAGATCCGACGTGGCGGATGACGTCACGTACCGTTCGCGCCATACAAACTCCATAGAAAAATCTGTTTGGCGTGAGAGAGACAGATATATTTACTTTCAACGATTGTATCTCGCCCAATTTTCAGCCAATTTTGATTTTGTTTTCACTGTTCATAGTATATTTTTATCTATTTTACGATAAATTAGTAAATACATGAAACTATTTTTCATGCATATTCCCTATTGCTTGCGTAATTTACTTATTAATAAGTCGTAATGTCGTTCTATGCTTGATACATTTCGAGTCTCTCTAGAGTTTCACATTTCGTCGCTTTTGTTAATTTAGATATATTATATCTAACTTTTGCAATATTTCTCGGTCCCCGCCGTTTTGACAGAGCAATAACTGAGCTCTCAGGTCTCGAGTGTGGGTAAAACAGAGAACATTTTCTTCGAGTTGCCCGTCCGCACAATAATATTGGTGTTTTCTGGAAATTTATGTGACTGAAACCCTTTGCAATAGAGTTGTTGACAATATTTGCAATATATTTGAACCAAAGTCGAAGTAGTAGTCGACTAGTAGACGATTAGTAGAAATAACCCTAGGGTGTGCCCTAGGGCTAGGGCAATTTTTACAAAAAAAAATAGCGATAAGTTGAATCAAATCTAAGAGTCTTTCGGGAAAGTACGAGTAAGCCTTACGCGTTTTGAAAGAGGTAGGGCATAGCGAATTTTCGCTCGAATTGTTCTGCCCGCCCGGGGAAGGACCTCCATCCTATAGAAAACCGCAGCCAAATGACCTCCGGGTCGTGTTTCTACTAGTGAGTAGGGTTTCCGGAGCTCGGATTTGACGTGCTAATATAAAAAAAACATCTAAAATACCAATTTATTTAGACTTCAAAAGGATCCTATTATCAGAGGAGAAAATAATCGAAAAGCCATCAAAGCATGAGACGAAATCCCCTTCAAAAGGTGACGTAATGTGACAATAAGGTTTACTAAGGACGTGTGTCTCTGCTAGTGATGTGACTGTACTATACGATGTCACGATACGAAATAAATTGTATTATTATGTTTTTATAGTAGCTTCTCTACGCCTGTTGGAAGCGAAAGAGAAGCTCAAGTCGCTGTGACTACGGGCAAGTAACTGGTCAGTGACCTGTCAGTTGCCACCGCTATGCCGGCCCGACCCTAACCCCCCACGAGCTCCGGAAACCCTACTTAATCACTGGCAGAAACACAACCCAGAGGTAATTTGGCTGTGGTATTCTATATTTTAAGATATTTGCTATACCGTACGTCTCTTTTAATATAAATATGTATAAAAAAAGTGGCTCTCGTTTGTTTATTTGTCTGTCTCTATATATGCTTAGATTTTTAAAACGACTTAACGAATTTTAATACGGTTTGTTTATAAATAGAGTATAAATAGGATTATTACATGTATAAAACATGCATAATATAGAAGAGAAACACTGATAGTTCTAGAAAGATCTAATGTGTTTTTCAAATACACGAAGCGAAGCAAAGTCGAAGCGCTTGTTAAAAAATATATCGTATACATTATTTCGACATCACTCCATCACATCACTAGAATCCTTTAAATCTCATTACATGAGCTTGTATAATTTTATACGCCAATGGTTCTTGCTCTTTTCGTAAATTAAATATTGGGACGAGATCTTTGAGGGTGTGGCAGATTGTACCTTTTGTAAGAGGTTAATTAACATACAGCATGTTAATGAAAAAGCGCAAACCTCTCAGACCTCAATTTAATCACTAAATGTTATAAAAAAATCGCTTTTCGTTTCTGTCTGTCCCTATGTATGCATAGATCTTTGAAACTGCGCAACGGATTAAAATAAAATAAAATAAAATAGTTTATTTCTGCAAATAGATTCACTAGTAATACTTTTGCACGTCAAACTTTTTTCCTACCAGCACTTCGACGTGTAGCCCGATTTTGATGCGGTTTCCTTAAATAGATAGAATAATTCGATAGGGAGGTTTACATTAAACTGATGCAGCGCGCTCAGTGGGGGGTCAGGGTTGGGCCGGCATTGCGATGGCAACTGACAGGTAACTGACCTGTTACTTGCCCGTTGTCACAGCGACTTGGCCTTCTCTTTCGCTTTCCATCAGGCGTAGAAAAGCAATTATGTCGAGACATGGGCTGATGATGATGATGAACTGACTGACCAAATTTTAATGTAAATATTCGTATGTATTATTTAGTCATTTAGTAATATCTCATAGCATAGGTATACATCTTGATTTCTGTGAGACTGTTAACTTTATGGATCAGATGAAAAATCGTCACTGAAAGTGCCTTTTAAAGTCTAAATAAACTCCTTTTGTTTATTTGTCGAATAGATTTAAGCAAATGAACATCCCCAAAACATGTTAAAAGCTAAAACAACTGTTTGAGTTATTTTAACAAACCCGTATTGTAATATCAGATTTGAACTTCCATTTTGTTTTCGGATATTGTGTTTCGTACTTTTTAAACCTGACTTTTGGATAAAGGGTGTAATGTTATGTTTTAGCTTTTAGGTAAGCTTCATATACCTGTGTTCCGAAATATTTCTCTATTTTTCGCCCCGAAGACCTCATATTAACATGGCGTAAGCCGAAAATCGGTCGAAAAAAAGAGTATCTAAATATAGAATTACCAACCTTTTTGCAATTTTCGCAGAAAACATCCAGGCACAGCTGGCTAAGATACCACGTTTAGGTAAAAAATATTAGATCTTGGTTCAAAAGTTGCCCTTTCGTCGTATATATTCTGTTGAAGGATACACAACTTTCCGCTGGGAACATTTTGTGTCTCTATAGTCAATCTATTATTATTATTTTACATTTTGGAAAGCGTGCGACAGAATTTTACGAGTATTTAATTTGATTCAAGTATACATTTGTGGTACCTTCGTTGTTCTGATGGGTATCATGTTATGGGTATAACACAAGTGTGTTTATGCTACTTTGGGGTTGGGGTAATATTAAGTGATGCTGTCTAATACAATTTATATAGTTTAATAAATAAATACTACAGTACAATGTTTCGTCAAAGAAAGAATTTCCTTATTGCGTAGATATATCATATTACTATCACAGAATACGAAAGATGAAATCTTTTCTATGGCATTATCTATACTTATAATAAATCTGTAGAGAGGTCAATTCTGTACATAAAATATTTTTTCAAAATAACTATCAGGGGGTGATAAGTGATCGATACTGATACCAAAAATGCAATCAGTAAAATTTTTGTCTGTCTGTCTGTCTGTATGTTCGTTATAGAAAAAAAAACTACTGAACAGATTTTGACGAAACTTGGTACAATTATTCTTCATACTCCTGGGCAGGTTATAGGATACTTTTCATCACGCTACAATCAATAGGAGCGGAGCAGTGACGGGAAGTGTTGGGAAAACGCGAGAAATTTAAACCTGTATGTTTGAACGCGCATTACGCGAAAACTACTGCATAGAATTGAATACGGTTTTCACCAATGTATTGCTAGAGGTCTAACTTAAAACTTAGGCACAAGGTATAGATGGGTATTATATGGAAGTCCGTTATTTTTGAAACCCGATATCCACGCGAGCGACGCCGCTGGCACAGCTAGTCCCTAATAATTCCTGTATTATTGAGCGAGTCACTTCTGTACAAAGAGAAGAATAATGCGAACAGGATTAATGGTAAGTGAATTTTACCTGGCTTGTGTCATATTTTCTTAGACAGGTTACATACTACTCGTACAATGTTGTTGGAAGGCATACGATAATGTCGTATATAATTATGTTACAAATATAACACGGTGCCTATGTTGTATTGTATTATGTATCTTATATTCTTGGTCTTTGTAGGTATTTTTCACTTAATAAAAGAAAGACACAATTCGAAATTTTGGTAAAAACATTTTTTTAGTACGACTGCAATATGGCTTCTCTACGCCTGATGCATAGCGAAAGAGACGTAAACAAAAAAAAAGTGTTGACGATGACACGATTCCGATTTTCTTTATTTCTTTCTTCTTTGACAGACGGACAATCAAAAATGATCCTAGAAGGATACCTACGTCTATTTTCTTTCGAAGGACAAAACTCTAAAAACAATCTTGGGTAAATATAAATAAAAACGTTATTGGAATTTAGGATTCAAAGACAAATCCTAGACAATATTCAATTTCAAAGTATCTATTTTCATAAAACGTCTATACCATTTCAATATTGTTTGCAATGCCTTGTAAACTAAAATTTATAAGTGCTTTTTGGTTCTTATATAAATAAACTGTATTTCGTTTTTGTTCGCAGACGTTACAACGTTTCTATCTTAAAAGCCTTGTTGGTCAGTTGTTACCTGACAACAGAAAGGTCCCGTGTTCGATTTCCGGGTTAGGCAAAAATTGTTGCTGAGTTTTTGTGTAAAAAAATTACTCAATAGCAGCACCGGAGTCTGACTGCAACACCACCGGTGCAAAGGAAATCACTCTGAAAAAGTAAGCCCAAACTTGTGCTATGATAGATAGATAGATATATATCCCCTTGCGCTCCGATCAGCGACCCCGAGGACGACGACGACACGTGTCTTCGGACACACGTGGTCAGTGACGTCGTACCGGGAGGGCACCACTACGTCCTCCCGAGATGTGCCGCCAGTCTATCAGGCGGCGCAGCGCTACTGAGCCGAGGAGGGGTTGAGACGAATCCCTACGGGCATCCCGACCCTCCCCAGATGAGCGCTCGTAGCCGACCACCGTCAGGTTTAGTGGGTATTCTCCGTTTTAGGAGTGAGTCCCACATAACCCAGGAGATCCGTACCGGCCCTGGTATACGCGTAAAGGCATTCTTGATATCGCAGAGCGTAGCTCCTCGCTCCCGTGACTCCGGTATTTAGCAACGCCTTCAATCGTGGTGGTTATACCGCCACCAGTCGGTTGCCAGAACTGCCAGAACGTCGTTTGTTACTCAGCTGGATGCACCACGGGCAAGTGAACGGAGCTTGGAGCGAAAAGATGGTGGGTCCCTTACATCCCACGTTATTATTAAATAGGTAGGTACATTTAACGTAAAATATTTCAAAGTATTGTTTAAAACTCACATTTTTACCGTTTACACTGAGAGAGATAAAACGATTGTGTGCAATATAAAAGAAAATGTAATTTACACGAACACTCTCGGAATATACTTGGAATGGGGAACAAAATGGCTGCCGCATCGCGAAAGACAAATGTAATTCGGTGTCGTTGGAAAGTATCATTTATTTTTAACAGACCACCTGGGTTTTTAAATTATGGTATTTATACAATACGATTTATACTGGAATTAAGAGAGGTAGGGCATAGCGAATCTTCGCTCGAATCGAGCCGCCCGTCCGGGGAAGGACTTCCTCCACCCTATAGAATACCGCAGTCAAATGACCTCTGGGTCGTGTTTCTGCCGGAGTAGGGTTTCCGGAGCTCGTGGGGGGTTAGGGTTGGGCCGGCATGGCGGTGCCAACTGACAGGTAACTGACCAGTTACTTGCCCCCTAAGGTTAGAAATTTATTACACAAGAAAAAATCATTTTTCCGTCTATAGAATCCCGAACAAATATTTCTTTACGCAACACAGGAAAAGGAATGTGTTAACGCCACTTTTACAATAGGACGTGAAAACATATACAATGAAAAATCTTGCTTATTAAAATCGTAAAAAGATATATTAACAAAAAGGTCGGCTCATTGATTAAAATTTCATAACGAATGGAAGGGTTCTGGGATTTTTATGTTCTATTTGAAATTTTGCCATGCAAAGGAAAATGTTACTTCTCGGAAATGGGATTTCAACAATCAATTTTTTCGTAAGGGTAATTTGAGTTACGAATATGGGATGTAAGGGAGCGTCCTATATTTTTTTCGCTCCATCCTCACCTGTTTGTGGTACAACCTGCTGAATAACAGACGAGGCGCTGGCAACCGATTGGTGGCGGTATAACCAACACGGTTGAACGCGTAGCTAAATACCACAGGCCGATGACGGGCAGCAGCGTCACCGGAAAGAGGAGCTACACTCTGCGATCACAAACCCGTCCAGCGTGGCGATTATCGGTAAAGCTTTCATGTGTTTTGTTGTAGTTAAAATAAAATAAGCGTTTATTACGGTTTGGACGTTGTTTTATTGTAATATATTCGCACCTTTTACAGATATAAAAAACACGAGGACAGAGAGATTCAGTATAACCATAACCAATACAACGGACATAGTGTTGCCAGGACACAAAGAAAATATTACAACATTTTTTACATTGCTATATTCTAACACCCCTTCTCAATGTAAATATGTTTTCTTTACAGAAATAATATTAGCATATTAACTTAACATAAAAGTAACAAAATTTAACCACAGAACCCTTTAAACATAATTTTAACATTTATTTTTAACACCACACATATTCAAATGTCTTAGGATTAGTTCCTTACATAATGCTTTTGTTAGGATATCTGCTGGTTGCTGACCCGTGCCAATATAATTGATACTGAGCAGATTTTCCCCAACCAAATCCTTGATAAAGTGGTATCGGATATCAACATGCTTCAATCTCTTTATGTTATCCGTTTTTGAGTTTATAATAGCCGATTGATTATCACAATATATGACTGGATGAATGTTCTCACAGTTGAAATCCCTCAGCAAGTTTACCAGCCAACAAGCATCACTTGCGGCCATGCTCATTGATATATATTCTGATTCTGTTGAGGACAAAGAGACTGAAGCCTGTTTCTTTGAACTCCATAAAACTAAACAGTTTGAAAGTAAAAACAAATAACCCGAGGTAGACTTTCTGTCATTGAGGTCAGCTCCCCAGTCAGCATCACAATAACCTTTGAGAGTAAGCCCCTCACATTTATAAATTAACTTATAATTTAAGCTATACTTTACATATCTTAAAACCCTTTTTAATGCACTTAGTAACTCATTATTTGCACATGTCTGATATCTGCTTAACATTGAGATTGGGAAACACAAATCTGGTCTAGTACCTAACGCAGCATACATCAAGCATCCTATAATTTGCCTACATAGTTTCTCAACATTTTTATCTTTAGGTTCAGTATCATTTGTAAATATTTTAGTATTTAGGTTAGGATCCATAGGGGTCAACATTTCCTTACAATTTTCCATATTAAATTTTTGTAACACATTTTCCAAATAATTTCTTTGATCTAGTTCTGTAATGCCAGTTTCCAAATTTTGCTTTACATTTATACCAAGAAAGTTAGATACAGGTCCTAAGTCTTTAATTTTAAATTCTTTATTCAAAGTAGCTTTAAGTTCTGAAATAATTTTCTTATCTGTCCCAAAAAATAATAAATCATCGACATAAAGTAAGAGATATGATTGGTTACTGTCAGTACACCTTATAAATAAACATGAGTCACATTTGGACCTTGTAAACCCTTCTCTAGCCATGACTGAATTAAATTTAGTATTCCAACACTTAGGTGAACTTTTTAGTCCATATAAAGCCTTATTTAATTTTACAATGTTTTTATCCCCAGTGTAGGCCCCTTCTGGTAATCGAATATATACTTCCCTATCTATATCACCATACAAAAATGCCCCAGTGACATCCATTTGATGTATGGGCTGATTTAACTTAGTCGCTATAACTACAAAGACTCTAAAAGTCGATAACTTTGCTACTGGTGCATATAATTCACCCAAATCAAATTCACTATTTTGCTCAAACCCCCTAGCAACTAGTCTAGCTTTATATTGGCTAATATCCTTACCTCCCTTTAATTTGAAGACCCACTTACTGTTTACAATTTCTCCCTTCACTGGTGCACTGCACACAACCCATGTATCATTGTCTCTTAAGTTTTGCAATTCTGTATTCATTGCCTCTTTCCATTTACTTGAATCACTTCTTCCAATAGCCTCTTCATATGTAGCCGGTTCATATTTTTCACTTACTACATTGTTGCAATTATAGTACACTGCTTGTTTCCTTATTCGCTTTGACCTTTCATTTGAAACCTGTAATATTTCATCAACCTCCGACAATTCACCCTCAGAGGGTATGTACTCACTTGAGGACACACTTTTCCTTATAGATGTATTTGTACTATGATCAGTAGGACTATAATTGCTAAGGTTGTGGTGAGTATCATCCCTTTCGGGCATGTCCTGCACTGTCTCTGATTCTATCACATTATCATCCGCACATTGACTATCCAGATCCAGTATTACAGTCTCTTCCTTCTCTTTGTTTTCCTGTTTATTTTCCTCTTCATGTAAGAAAATCACATCTCTCTTTGTTAATACACTATTTTTCTGCGAGAAGTATATTCTATAGCCTTTTGTATCTTCACCATATCCAACCATTAACCCTTTCTCAGCCTTTTCATCCCATTTCCTTCTTTTTTCCTTTGGAATGTGGACATAAACTGATGAACCAAATTCTTGCAGTTGATGAATATCGAAACACTTGTGTGTCCACAATTCAAATGGTGATTTCCCATCTCTTCCTTTACCTGTTCTATTCAGTACGAAAGCAGCAGTGTGAACTGCTTCCGCCCATAGTTTCTTCGGTAAGTTCTTAGCATACAGCATTGTCCTCGCTGCCTCTACAAGTGTTCGATTTTCCCTTTCCGCCTTACCATTTTGCTCGGGAGTGTATGATACTGTTTTCTGGTGAATGATACCCCTTTTAGAGCACAACTCTGCCACCTCTTTGTTCAAAAATTCCAACCCGTTATCCGTTCTAAACATCTTCACCGTGTTACCAGTAATATTTTCAGCTTTATTCAGGAAATCTTCCAGGCAATGCTTAATTTCGTGCTTCGCTTTTACAAAATACACGGTTCGGAAGTTGGAGTAGTCATCTTTCAGGATTACAAAATATCTCGACCCACCAATGGAATCTACTTCCATGGGGCCGCAGGTATCACCATGAATCAATTCACACGTTCTAGTACTTATATTTTCGCTTTTCTTGAATGGTAATCGATGTAACTTTCCTTTTAGGCAACTTTCACATTGAGGCACATTGGTTTGTTTGACAACAATGTTATTTTCCGCCAACACCTTTTTGACATGATCAAAGTTCTGATGCGCTAACTTCTGATGCCATACGCTTAAATCGTTCGTTACTACTTTAGCTATATTCACACGTTCACATTTAAAACGAAACTCCATGTAATATGAGTTCCCAAGTCTATTTGCAGTAGCACAAACCACATTGTTTTTGTAAAATCGACAAGTACTGTCATCTGTCATCATGACATAGCCGCGGTCCGCAGCGCGGTTCACAGAGAATAAATTTGTCCTTAGTTCAGGAACGAACAACACATTATCTATGGTAGTATCAACCCATTTACCGCCATTATTGACTTGCACCGCCATCTGTCCAGATCCTAACACACTAATAACTGCACCGTTCCCTATCACTACGGATTTTTGTGACTCACTCGAAAATGACGAAAACAATGACCGATCACGACACATGTGTTCGCTAGCCCCCGAATCAACTAGCCACTTTGATTTCTCATATTTTTCTTCCACAGAGTTCACCGTAAACGCATTACTTGTGTTCTTACTGTCCTTTGACTTTCTAAAATGACACTGCGCCTTAAAATGTCCCGGTTTACCGCAATAAAAACATTTATTATTGTTCACCTTTTTATCACTGTCTTTAAATCTACACTCAGATTGGAAGTGTCCTGGTTTTCCACATTTAAAACACTTTATGTTTCTCTTGGCTACGAACGCTGATGACGACGACGCCTCCTGGTTTCCTTCAGTCTTTTCCTTCAATCTTTCCTCTTCTACTAAAAGTCTTGCCACTAAGTTTTCATATGTTTGTTTACTATCGGGTGCAGACTCCCAGGCTGATATAAAGTGTTTGTATTCCTCTGGTAAACTCATTAACACTTTAGTTATTGTAAATTTATCTGAAATCTCCTCACCCATTTGTTTCATTTGGCTCTGCATTTCTTGTATTTTAGACAAAAACAGCGACATATCAGTTCCTTTCTCATATTTATACTGAAAGAAACGCTGTTGAATAATGTGAATACTAGTTTCAGACTTGTGCTCGTAGACACTTAACAGCTTTCGCCACATTTCAGCAGCAGATGTACATGTTATGATATGCAGCATGACATCCTCCGTCATCCTAGTTACCAGCAACGATTGAGCCTTGGCATCTTTGGCTTCCCAGGCCGCTAGTGCAGTAGCAGCTTCTGGTTTTGCTGTCCGCCCTTCAACAACGTCCAACCATCCTTGACCTCGCAACAAAACTGTTATTTGGAATTTCCATACATTCCAGTTCTTCGCACCTTCCAGTTTCATCACACCGATAGTATTGTTTGCTTCCATCGCGCTTTACTGCCTTGTTTCACAATCACTTGAACAAGTATTTCGCCTTCCTGACAAATTTTCTTAACCTTACTTTTGCCAGTCTTCAAAACCGCGCGATTAATTATTTTCTTTACTTCTACTAACAGGTGGCCATATCTGGGCCCATAACCTGTTGTAGTTAAAATAAAATAAGCGTTTATTACGGTTTGGACGTTGTTTTATTGTAATATATTCGCACCTTTTACAGATATAAAAAACACGAGGACAGAGAGATTCAGTATAACCATAACCAATACAACGGACATAGTGTTGCCAGGACACAAAGAAAATATTACAACATTTTTTACATTGCTATATTCTAACATGTTTCCTCAAAGCGGCGAATAACTGGAGAGGCCTATGTCCCGCAGTGGACTGCTATGATATGGGAATGAAAAGTTTTACATGGCATGTGTTAGAGTGTTCTTCGTGCCATGATTGGTGAGCGCAGGGAAGCGAACCAGCCAATGGGGCGTAACGGTGTGGTGGGTGCAGCCACACCATTACCTAAATGTGATCTGCCCAGGAAGCACTCTATAGCTTCCCGGAGCTGGAGTAGGAGTACTTGCCTTCGAAGGACCAGTGTCAATCACTGTCATCAAAAACAAAATACAATAAAACTGCATAGTAATTTAAAACCTAGACATTTGTGCTCCAGCAATACAAAAAGGTGTTGGCTCAGCGAGATGTTCGCTCGGTGAGCAAACCGCTGGTTTTTGGAATTAGATGAAAAAGAAAATATGGGTCTATCAGTAAAAGGCCGGTGTTTCAGTCAAAACGTGGAAGCTAGGGGGCTGATGCGGCGTAGTTCCTTTAGATAAAATTCCATTTTCCAAACGTAATTTCATGATATGATTCGTATCTTTTTCACCTCGTCAGAACATTTACGAGTAACTATAAATTAGTTCGACCTTAAAGTTCACTGAACGGTCTAATTAATCCAGATAAGACTGTTTCAAACTAAGTGGGTACCTTCGAGCTCAGGAGTGTTAAATAAAGTATTAGCGGACTTTTGGAGACTTATAGAATTGAAAGGACGAGACGAAAGGGCCTACTGGCGTTATAAATAAACAATTTTACATTAAAGGTATTTTAGTTTATGTGGGAAAATTATTCGAAAATTTATATTCCCTTTTTTGTGAGAAATTATTTAACCTTCAAGTAGAAGCCTTTATCATCATCATCATCATCAGTCTGCAGACATCCGCTACTGAACATCAGCCTCCCCTAATCACAATAGGCCTGTTGCCGTAAAATATGTAATTAGTCCGTCTTTTAGATTGTTCAAAAATAAAAGACACGTATTTTTCATTTGTAAATTAGATCAAAAATGACAAAGATATAGCCCGTTAAAATTACGCGTGACGTCAAAGAGTGGGAGTTTCTTCGCCACTGAGTGACGTCAAAGACCCCCACTCCTACATTTTGATACCTTGTATCTTTGTTATTTTTTGTTTAAATGAAAAAATACGTGTCCAATATATTTTTATAATCTAAAATACGGACTAAATATAATGTAATTATTTTGACCCTGGAAACATCCCAGTTTTGTATGTAGCTCACCTCACCCCCTTTATATTTCAAGTATCCTCTACCCTAAGGTTGTCTGGAAGAGATCGCTTATAGCGATAAGGCCGCCTAAATTGTGCAACGAGTGTCTGTTATACCTAGATCTAAGATTTATTCAATTGTATGGTGCGCAATAAAGAATATCTATCTATCTATCCCTAAAACTAAGTTTAAGTTAGAAAAGCTCGTGGGGGGTTAGGTTTGGGCCGGCAAGGCGATGGCAACTGACTTACTTGCTCGTTGTCACAACTTGGGCTTCTCTTTCGCTTTACATCAGGCGTAGGGAAGCCATTATGTCGAGCTACAAAAAAGTCTGTATTTTTAAGGTTTAACTAGAAATACGTTCTCCAATCTAACGGAACCCGTGTGCCTAGCACGAACACTTTCGAAAAAGTATGCGTAACGTAGCCGTAAACGGGCGATAATTTTCACTACGTTAACGTACGTAAACGTAGTACCTCTTACGCACGATAGGGGCGCTGTACCAAGTTTCATACAAATGTTTACGGTAACGTTACGCATACTTTTTCGAAAATGTTCGTGCTAGGCACACTGATCTAAAAACGTATGCTTACTCATCACACGATGGGGTTCATATGAAAGGGTAGGGTGTCGCCCTGATACGCTCCCGACACGTCACAGGGAAGTTTGCTCACCTAATGGGACAAACTGATTCAACAAACTTGCCTTACCTTGCCTCGCTTCTACCTTTTAACGCGCCTCAGATTTCCCTATACTCGGTCATACTCATTTTCTTTATCTATCGGTTTTATTTATTTATTAGGACTATCAACAAGATAAACACCATTATAAATAAACGATACTTATATTAATTTTATATCGGCAATCAGAAGAAAAAGAAGAAACGGCATCTCAGTGGGCCTTCAGGGTGAGGGCGACAAGCGCAATGGGTTTGTTCTATTGTGCCTGTCGACCTAACTTTTGGACCTCACGACCGCTTACCGTCAGGTGGAGTGAGGTCATCCTGGAAGCTTTCCTTATAAAAAAAATATTGTTGTCATAATCAACATTGATATTATAAAGAAGAAAGAATTGTATTTGTGTGTCATCATCATCATCAGCCTGTCGCAGTCCACTGCTGGACATAGGCCTCTCCAGGTGTTGCTCCCCTTTGAGCAAACACCTGAAGGTTATACGCATAATCGCCACGTTGGGCAGGCGGGTTGGCTATCGCAGGGCGTAGCTTCTCGCTTCGGTGACGCTGCTGCCCGACATTGGCCTGTAGTATTTACCTACGCCTTTAATTGTGATAGTTATACCGCCACCAGTCGGTTGCCAGAGCCTCGTTTTTTATTTAGCAGGATGCACCACGGAAGGTGAGGGTGTCTTAGAGCAAAAAGATGATGCGTCGCTTCCTTACAGCGATCGATATTACATTGTCGTATTAATACACAAAAGGAGAAAGTTATTGCGAAAAAAATGTTACGCTACTGATATTTGTGTGTGTGTGATTGTAATGAATAAACCCAGAAACTACTATGCCGATTCCAAAGATTCCTTCACCATTTTAAAGTTACTTTCATCGAGAGTAACCAAAGCGCTACATAGGGATCCTTAGTAACACGTCAATGATGTATAGCCCAATTATTATGTTTATCTGAAATACCCAAAGCGAAGCGAGGGTCGCTAATTTTAGAAGTTTTATTGCATTAAAAATCACTTTTTCCTTAGGCAAGTTTTAACACATCATCCGCAAGTTGACGGCCTCGGGATCAAACGGCAGGGGTCTCTTCTAAACGAGTTACCAAGCAAGTACGTATATGTTTGAAAAACTCGTTCGTATAAGCAAGCTAAGCTAAGTTATTTAAGCTAGCAGTAGACATTCAGCTTAAGTAAAACATTCAACAAAGGTCGTCTATAAATGTCATAAAGTTTCATGACAGGTACAAACATGTGTTAAAGAAAACTAGAAAAAGTGTAATAAAAGAAGTAAATTGCACTATTAGGAACACTAGAACTAGAACTGCCTTTAATATTCATAGTAACGTACTCGGAGCCTCAGTAGGGTTGCTCACACTCCTACTAATACTTCTAACATGGCTATGCTCTTCTGGTACTTTTTGTTGGATAGATAGATAGATATTCTTTATTGCACACCATACAGTTGAGTTAAAACTAAGTACAACGGTATTATTGATCTCTTTCAGACCACCTTTAGGCAGGCGATAGTTAATTTCCCTCCTCAATGACAATTGTCATTTGGGGCGATTTGCTTTAGTCACCACGCTTGGAAACCGCCGTAGATTTTATTTGTACCGTGTAGAAACTATTGAACAAAAACACAGACATTACAGGAACACATTACAAACAAAAGCAAAGTGCAATTTTTTTTTTCTTTTTTTTATAGTGGCTTGACATAATGGCTTCCCTACGCCTGCTGGAAAGCGAAAGAGAAACTTAATTGCCTGACTAGTTTATTTATTTATTGTTTATGATTTGTATGTATATTATCTATATGTATATATATGTCTATATATGTATGTATATGTCTATGTAATGTTTATAATTTAAGTAATATTTTAAGTACATGGTATATATTTGTCTATTTATGTACGATATGTATATGTCTCTTATATGTTTAAGTATATTATACTTACTTTATTTAGCATATTTCCATATATTAGTTTTTTATATAAATAATGTATTTTCTTTTATTGTGTTTCCATTTGTACACTCACCGCACAACAAATCTGCTCTCTGCATGACCCAAGGGTTGACTGGTAGAGAATGCTCCTAGCATTAAGTTCGCCTTTTGTACCATTTTGTGCAATAAAGTTTAAATAAATAAATAAATAAATAAATAAAGAGAAGCACAAGTCGCTTATATGCAACATTGACAATCGATTTTCTATTGTCTCATTTCTCAGCGGTCAACGGCATAAACGTCGCTGTCCGTTTCCTGATTCCTTTCCTTAGTCGTCTACTAAGACACCCACGGGATGAGATGGTGTGATCCTATTCTAAACCAGAAAACCGCACAGGCTTTAAGAGAGGTAGGGCATAGCGAATCTTCGCTTGATTTGAGCTGCCCATCCAGGGAAGGACCTCCAACCTATAGAATACCGCAGCCAAATGACCTCCGGGTCGTGTTTCTGCTGGTGAGTAGAGTCTCCGGAGCTCGTGGGGGGGTTAAGGTTGGGCCGGCATGGCAGTGGCAACTGACAGATAACTAACCAGTTACTGGCAAGTAACTGGTTAGTTAAGAGAAGCCCAAGTCGCTGTAACAACTGGCAAGTTGTTACAGCGACTTGGGCTTCTCTTTCGCTTTCCATCAAGCACAGGGAAGCCATGTCGAGCTATTATATATAAAAAAGGCTAAAATTAAAGAGATCAGTTGCCATTCATAAAAAGAAACAGTAGGTATACGAATGAAGAAGCACAACCCTATCCTCAAAACTTGGATGGACTTGGAAAATGGATGCCGCGTGAAATGTTTAAAGGCACCGAGAGGTACCAAGCGGCCCTCCGAACGCGTTGGCCTTCATAATAAACTAGCTGTGCTCGCGACTTCGTCCTCGTGGAATAGTTATTTTTCCCCGTTTTTTTTTATATTTTCCAATTATTTCTTCGCTCCTTATCGTTGCAGCGTGATGTTATATAGCCTAAAGCCTTCCTCGATAAATGGTCTATTCAACACAAAAAGAATGTTTCAATTCGGACCAGTAGTTCCTGAGATTAGCGCGTTCAAACAAAGTCTTTAGCTTTTTATTATTAGTATATGTATAGTATAGATAGATGACAGAACAAAACGCCCCATATCATCCCGAGGGTTTCATAACCTGGCCGGTGATAAGTTCAAGAGCAATGGGCGTACACACATTTCGAAGATCCATGTTTTCTGGCTCGCCCAAAGGTTGACTGGTAGAGAATACAACACGGCATTAATTCCGCCATTTGTACTTTCTTTGTAAATGGCATAAATAGCCCATATGAATGTAATCTGGTCCGAAATGACAATTTTCATTTCATTTCATATAGCCAAATTGAATTCCGCTAATCCCATTTAAAATTCCACATCACTTTTATACAAAACAGTACCGCTTCAGCCAAATTTCCATCAAAACGCTCGTATTATCTCTGCTTATCAGTCGGTGCGGGATTTTGAACTGATAGCGTTGCGCATGCAGGTATGACAGCGCTTATCTGCGGTGTATATGGGGGGTAACTGATGTGGAATGTACCAAGACGTCTATTCGTGGCAACTGATATGGATGTATCGGGAAAATTTGGACGTAGTTATGCTACAACGTTCCAATCCACACGCAGATCGAACTGAGAAAATTGCGTTTTTGTGTTTTTGTGGTACGCTTTTTTATGGTAGCGCGTAGAACCGAGTAGTGTGTATCATCTATACTAAATAATTAAATATTATTTTTTCATATACCTTTCAATGCAAAAAAATAATATTACTCATACAAATTTAAAAAAAATTGTACTTGGAACGTTTTTACAAAAAGGCATTTTATATGAAGGTGGCTTTTAAATTAATTTGTGAAAACGTTCCAAAATGTGAAAATTACTATATTTAAGTAATTTATACATATTTTATCTAAAATAAATATTAGACAGTAAAACAACATTATTTATTATTTAAATGTGAATGGATTTATAAAAAGATCGTAAATTAGCCAATTTAGCTGGAGCAATAGGTTTTCCTTTAGGCAACAGCTGTATAAGATTAGATCTATTATTAATCGAAACCTCTCCTTTTACAGTCTTTTTAAGACCTACAATATTGCCACCAGGTCTTACAAAAGAATGATAGCTGCTGCAAATTCCAGCTATATCCGGAGAATTGGTGATGACAATCCAATTCCACGCTTGCCCATACCGCAAAGGAGAAGACTTCTTGGGCTTTCTATTTGCATCTAACTGAATTCTTGATAACCGGGGAGAATTACTCCCTACCATCCATAAACATTCGTTTTCTGCAGGACAATGTTCGTAGACTGCTTTTCTCCCTTGGCATCAATAAGTTGAGTGGGCTTGACGGCATCCCACCAATAGTACTAAAAATCTGTGCCCCTGAGTTAGCACCAGTTCTCACGCGTCTTTTTCGGCTTTCCTATTCTAATGGTATTGTCCCTAAATCCTGGAAGTCTGCGCTTGTCCATCCGATTCCCAAAAAGGGAGACCAATCGGACCCTTCCCACAACAGACCAATTGCCATTACCTCATTGCACTCTAAATTAATGGAGACAATAATAAATCGCCAACTCCTTGGATACTTGGAGGAACACCAGCTGATCTCTGATCGCCAATACGGTTTTCGTCAGGGTCAATCGGCTGGTGACCTACTCGTATACCTCACACACCGCTGGGCGGAGGCGGTTCAGAGCAAGGGCATTGGCTGTTAGTTTGGATATAGCAAAGGCGTTTGATCGTGTTTGGCACAATGAGCTTTTAGCGAAATTTTCTTCATATGGGCTTCCTGAGAGGTTGTGTGGTTGGCTTGCCAGTTTTCTTGCGGAGCGGAGCATCAGTGTCGTTATCGACGGTTCCTGCTCTGAGGCAAAGCCCGTGAATGCTGGTGTGCCACAAGGCTGTGTACTGTCCCCTACCTTATTTCTTCTGCATATAAATGACATGTTGCATATTCGCAGCATACATTATTATGCAGGTGATAGCACAGGGGCGCTTTATACATGGGTAATGTACAAGCCTCTCGGGACGATATCACAGAAAGCCGGAATAACCTAGTGGGTGAAATTGAGGCCTCTCTGGACTCGGTCCTATCATGGGGGAACGAGAATCTGCTCAATTTTAAGCCGAACAAGAGTCAGGGACTCATATGGAATATTGTTCTCATCTGTAGGCCGGGGCGCCTCAGTACCAAATCCTTCCTTTTGACGGTATATAGCGAAGAGTTTCTTCTTTGGATCATATTATTTTAGTGATAACGTTCCAGACATCAGAAGACATTGTATATTTTTAAGTATTGTATTCAAAAATGGGTTTAGTTAATATTTATTTATTTATAAATAGCAAAATATAAACTTATAGCTATATTTCAGCTAATACTGAATCAAAGATAGTGTAAATTTTTCCTGAGAGCACTATGAGCATAATATAACATTGGCAACACAACACTTTTTGAACATTAATAATGTTATTGTTAAGTGATCGATCGTTTCATGATTAGATAAATGTATGATCCTACTAGTATAATATGTTTTGGATCGTTTATTTTTATCATTATAATTTCTTTTCAACATTAGAAAGTACTTGGAACGTTTTATAGAAATAGATATTTTCATAATATATATTTTTATTAAACGTTTCAAGTTCCCTGGATCATTTTGTTTTTCCAAAACGAATTAAAAAATACGATCCAAATGAATTGACACTTTATAAGAATACGATTAGGTCTTTTGGAACGTTTTATCGTTTGGACGGCTTAATTATTTCGGTAATTACTATGGTTAGAGTGCCAGTGTCTTCACCAGTAGATAGAACGGTCCTAAATACGTAGCTTGAGCATGAAAACTCGATTTTGGCCACCTTGTGGATTGGAACGTTGTAGCATAACTACGTCCATTTTGCTTGTAAGTGTCATCATCATCATCAGCCTATTGCAGTCCACTGCTGGACATAGGCCTCTCTAGTTGGAAACTTCTGGAGGATATACCCATGATAGCCACGCTGGGCAGACGGGTTGGTGACCGCAGGGCGTAGCTTCTTGCTCCGGTGACGCTGCTGCCCGTCATTGGCCAGTGGTATGCCGTCTACGCCTTCTATCGTGATGGTTTTACCGCCACCAGTCGGTTTTACAGAGCCTCGTTTGTTGTTCGGCAGGATGCACCACGGGCAGGTGAGGATGGCTCGGAGCGAAAAGGTGATAAGTCTCTCCTTTACAGTTCTCTAATGTCTACCCTTTCATATGAACCCCATCGTGAGTGATGAGAAAGCATACATTGACTGGCTCGATTGCTCATTTGATAGTGACCTCTGCCTTCTGAGCCAAGGGTCGTGGGTTCGATTCCCGCACAGTGCAAATATTTGTGTTCATGAACATGTCTGTTTGTATTGGTCTGGGTGTTTACTATGTATAATATGTATTTATTTACAAAAAAAGAAGTATCTAAGTAAGTTTATCAGTTGTCTAGTATTCGTAGTACAAACTTCGGCTTAGTTTGGGTATAGATGGCGATGTGTGGCCCAGCGAGGCATGTCTTAGGTTATTTATATTCCCGATCGCTTTTTCAAACCGCAATGTGCCGGTTCCGGTTTTCAAGCCAAGTTTATTTTAGCGAAATAACGTTTCCTTTCAAATATACTTATACTTATCGAAGGAAAATAAGAAGAATGCTTGTATTTTTGCTAATAGGGTTATGTTGGGTCCTGAATTTCCTTTGATATGACGTTATTATAATACACAAGTGTGTATTCGAGAAAATGCGCTTATTGTACAAAGGAGACCACAAATAAGCCACAAAGATTTATAAGACTTCGAGACACAGAAGTTAAACAATGGGATTTGAATTTTAAATGGGAATTTGGTCTCAGGATTTTAAGTAGTAAGTGATCCGTCTTTCTTTCTTTGCGGGATGTAGGTAAGGGAAACAACCTATCATCTTTTCGCTGCAAGCCACCCTCACCTGCCCGTGGTGCATCCTGCCGAATAACAAACGAAGCTCTAGCAACCGACTGGTAGCGGTATAACCATTACAATTGAAAGCGTAGCTAAATACCACAGGCCGATTACGGGCAGAAGCGTCACTGGTGCGAGGAGCTACGCGCTGGTTTTTTTTAAGGAAGCGTGAAGAAGCACATTGCGGCCCAGCATAGCTGTGGTGACTGATTAAAGTTTCCTGCCCGTTTTCAGAGCGACTTGGGCTTCCTCTTAGTATACCTACACAGTACATAGACAGATATTACATAGTCGTACTGATACACAAAAGGAGAAAGTAGTTGCGAAAAAGATTTAATTAAAAAACTGTGCTATCCTTATACATTTTTTTTTATAGTAGCTCGACATAATGGCTTCCCTTCGCCTGATGGTAAGCGAAAGAGAAGCCCTAGTCGCTGTGACAACTGGCAAGTAACTGCTTAGTTACCTGTCAGTTGCCACTGCCATGCCGGCCCAACCCTAACCCCCCACGAGCTCCGGATACCCTACTCACCAGCAGAAACACGACCCGGAGGTCATTTGACTGCGGTATTCTATAGGGTGGAGGTCCTTCCCCGGACGGACAGCTCAATACGAGTGAAGATTCGCTATGCCCTACCTCTCAAATTTCTGTGTGGGTCCATTAAAACAGTACAAATATGATTGCCCAATCAAAACAGAACCCGTGTAAACACGAAACTTTAATTGCGTAAAATTAATTTAAACTTTCAGAATTATATCTCAAATTTCTTTTTTATAGGTAGGTACGTTTAATGTCACAAATAAATAAATATAGTTGTTCATATTTCGACTGGCTCGATGGCTCATTTGGTAGTGACCTCTGCCTTCTGGGCCAAGGGTTGTGGGTTCGATTCCCGCACAGTACAAACATTTGTGATTCATGAACATGTCTGTTTGTATTGGTCTGGGTGGTTACTATGTATAATATGTATTTATTTACAAAAAACACCTCTCAAGGGCCGGCAACGCACCTGTGACTCCCCTGGTGTTGCGGTGTCTATGGGCTGAAGTGATCACTTACCATCAGGTGACCTTCAGGCCCGTTTGCCTCCCTATCATAAAGAAAATACCGGCCGAGTGAGAGACGGATTCGCGCACGAAAGGTTCCGTACCAATATGGGGTAAAAATAGGTAGAAAATTGCTTTTTTGTATGGGAGCCACCTTTAAAGAATTATTTTGTTCTGATTTTGTATTTGTTTGGTATAGCGGTAGCAGAAATACATAATCTGTGAAAATTTCAACTCTCTAGCTACCATGGTTCTTGAGATTCAGCCTGATGACAGACAGACAAAAGAGATATAGCGTATCTTCACTCGAATTGAGCTGCCCGTCCGGGAAAGGATCTCCACCATAGAATACCGCAGCCAAATGACCTCCGGGTCGTGTTTCTGCCGGTGAGTAGGGCTTTCGGAGCTCGTGGGGGCAAGGGTTGGGCCGGCATGCCGGTGGCAACTGGCCAGTTACTTGCCCGTTGTCACAGCGACTTGGGCTTCTCTTTCGCTTTTCATAAAACGTAGGGAAGCCATTTTGTCGAGATACTATAAAAAAGAGACTGACAGCAAGGTCTTAGTAGGTAATAGGGTCCCCTTTTTACCCTTTGGATACGGAACCCTAAAAACGACAATATCTTAAGTGATTACGTAAACATGGCGCCTTACCCGTGCGGAACTAAAGTAGGCCAATCGTTGCATTTACAAAGACCATCATTAATGCACTTTACGAGGTTGTCAAGGGACGACGGTCGAATGGTTTATGGTTGAGCGTGTTGTGCATAGACAAATCAAAATGGCGGTCAATATGTCACCTTTACTAGGAAGGTAGTTTCCTTTAGAGACAAGCAGACTAGATTAAAACAGAAAAACATTTAATCAGCGCACATTGAAGAATACAGGGATGTAGTAAATCTAAATAGTAACCTAAGCTACAATATTGTACAATGTGCAGCCAAATTGGTATCCACTCAGTGAATGTCAAGGCATGACACAAAGAGTAGCAACGAAAGTACCAAAAATACATACAGACACGGAACAAACACAAAGGTTTGTCCCGGTGGGAATCGAACCCTTGTTTTATGAGGCACGGGTTGAGTTGAGTCGATTGCGCCACCAAGCACAAAAGTAAAAGTGTAAAAATGTAAAGGATTTAAAATACTTTTTATCTATAGGTACAAGCTGAAATTAACCCTGCTATATCCATTTCTATTTAAAACACTCATAAAGTAAACTTCAGTCATAAAATTCACAAAACACAACTCAAGTTAAAAACGTCATAACTCAAAAAGCTAGCTCAAAAATGCCTTCAATATAAAAACGACAACGGAACGCATAAAAGAATCCATTCTTTCCTTTTTATTTCCGTACCGCGAAAACTTTCTCCGTCTATATTCCTCCCTACCTCTCTCTCTCTCTCTTTATATAACTTTTTAATTATCGCCACGCGGCTATTCTCCCCGGAAACAAAACGTCAGATTTGTTGTCCTTACATTAGGGAATTCAATTAATTTTCCATCAAAGAATTCAGCTTTGCGTCCCGAGAATTTTTTAATGCTCCGTACATTTTATACAAATCTGGAGATTGTAAGATAGATACTATATCTTAACTAATATTATAAAGCTGAAGAGTTTGTTTGTTTGTTTGTTTGAACGCGCTAATCTCAGGAACTACTGGTCCGAATTGAAAAATTCTTTTTGTGTTGAATAGACCATTTATCGAGGAAGGCTTTAGGCTATATAACATCACGCTGCAACTATTAGGAGCGAAGAAATGATGGAAAATGTAAAAAGAACCGGAAAAAAAATAACTATTCCACGCGGACGAAGTCGCGAGCACAGCTAGTTCAGATATACAATTGACATCATCAGCCTATCGCAGTCCACTGCTGGACATGTTTCTGATGCTGGTTATGTTTGATATCATTAGCTACCTGAAGCGAAGCGAGGACGAGTCGCTAGTTTTACTTTTTTATATTAGCTCGAGATAATAGCTTCCCTACGCCTGATGGAAAGCGAAAGAGAAGCCCAAGTAGCTGTGACAACGGGCAAGTAACTGGCCACCGGCATGCCGGCCCAACCCTAACGCCCCCACGAGCTCCGGAAACCCTACTCACCGGCAGAAACACGACCCGGAGGTCATTTGGCTGCGGTATTTTAAAAGGTAGAGGTCTTTCCCCGGACAGGCGGCTCAATTCGAAGATTCGCTATGCCCTACCTCTCGTAAAGTTCTTAGTAGTTAGTTTCTTATAGTTGGCACTGCTGAAAGCAGGCAAAAGTTTGAAAGTACGGATATCGATGAATGTATTCAAAGCTGTCCACGGCAAAGCATTTAATATGGCATCTCAATCATGAAATGCAATAATAAATTACTCGAACGTAATTATTGGACGCACGCGGTTCATTTAATTTCAATAGGGCTTAATTAAGATAAATGAGTATGTTACAATATAATTTGAGTGTAATTAGAGAGAGAATGTCAGCTAAACCAGTACCGTATGTGTGACGAAAACCGAATGTAACCGAAAAATAACCGAAACTGGGCCGAAAACAGTTGAAAACACGTTTGGAAGAAAGAATCGCCGTAGAATATGAGCTATGAAAGGAATAATTATGAGGCAATTTACATATTTTTCATCACCACAGTTCATCACTCAGCAATCCACAAATAGAAGTCCCGGAAATATGACTTTGAATTGAATCCAAAACCTGATTGATTTTCTATTGACCCAAATAAAATATGACCAAAACCGAACGCAAAATGGATCCAACAGCAATTAGCTATTAGGCGAAATAAATAATAGTCAAAACCTAACACAAATAACTAAAAAGCCGAAAAACGTGTCGTACATCATTTGCCATTGGCCGAAACAAAACGGGGTCGAAACTGAACACGAAAAAATAATAGAGAGCCGAAAATCCAAACAATACGTCTCGATTCTGCATCAAATTTCCCATTGGCCGAAACACACGTAGACGAAACCCGCGTTCGGTTAAAATACGAAGCCGAAAAACTTTTCAGGTATTAAGAACTCCATCAATAATACTGTCTTTCGCATCCGAGTGTACGTATTAAATTAACAGAGTTGGGACTGTGACCCATTTTCACAGGTACTGAGACCGAATCACTTCGCCTTAGAAGGGTTGGGCGTAGGGCTGTCGAACTTTAGAGTTGCTTTTGTTGATAAAATATTCAAGGTTTTACAAGTATATTTCAAGTGACATATAAAAAACAGACAATGGTATATACCAAAACAAACTGTTTGCAGTAAAACACTACACTAGCCATTATAATTAATGTGAATGCAACCATCCAATAGTTAAAATCAACAGTTCATTTATAGGAAGGCTTTTTAATCATTATTCAACTGTGCATTTAATATTAATATTAAACCCATTTTTGCAAAATAAAGTAGATCACAATTTCAAAACAAATTGATTCCCGAATCAAATATAAATTTCGTTGTTAGAACAACGCTGTAATGCTATTATCTCATTTCAATATTGTAGTACTGAGTAATGGTAAAAGAATAAATAACTACGTATATAGTGATTATCACAATCACTACATAGTATAAAAGAAAGTCACTTTTGTTGTCTATCTGTCCCTATGTATGTTTACCTATATCCTTAAAACTACGCAACGGATTTTGAAGCGGTAATTTTTAAGATATTTAAGAGGAAGGTTTAACTGTATAATATGTTATGTACCTATATAGTATTGCACCCGTGCAAAGCTCGAGCGGGTCGCTAGTAGATTATAATATCTAAATTTGCATAGTGACTAAAAAAATATTTCAATTTACTATGGATGGCAGACGGGCAAGCGGCCCGTCTGATGTTAAACAGTTTCACCGCTCATAGTCTCTGCAATACCAGGGACACAGCTAAGTAGCGACTTAGCGACTAGCGAGTCGCTACCTTTTTTTTTCTAGAAGGGAATGCATTAGGCACCTTCTTGCCGCCTCCTGGAGAGGGGGGGGCATGGTGTGTGGGACTCGCACCTCCCAAAATGGGAGGGTATACCCACTAAACCACCCGGTGTCGCCAGTGGGCAGCAAGTTGCAGGGACACGGGTAGCGCTGAAGCATACGGCCACATCCCTGCCTGCCCTGGCCAGCCACAGATGATAAGCGGCCGGCACTCCTGGTCCGGGGAAGGCAAATACACCTACCCCCGGATCCGGGGAGCAATCAGCCACATCGACATTTTTATTTCTATTTCCTACCTTTAAAATCCTTCCTCTCTACGTTTGATTCCCGATGTACCTGTAACAAAATACAGAAGAAAAATTATTTCTAACTCTCAGTGGCAACCCTGCCATCTCTCTAGGAAACGGTCCCACAAGAAATCGACTTTGAATTAAGCAGAAATACCTTTGTAATCAATTGGATCCGAACCCGGGACCGCCACAAAACATAGGTCTACTCGGCTCTAAATGTACTTCCAACTAACCACTGACAAAGGTACTTAATTATGTTGTTTTTGTTTTATAAGAACGAGCTTAAAACAGGTTATAATAAAAAATTGGGATGTTTCGGTTCGCTCCCACTAGTACTGCCAAGTCGTTCTACCGTAGGACTACTGGGATTTTTTTCTCATTAGTCCTACTATTTTGAATGTTACAGAATAGTAGGACTAGTCGAAGAGAGATTGGGCACTATTCTGTACTACAGTAAAAAAAAGTCGTCACGTCAAAACGTTTTAGGTAGGATATCCGTAACAAAACAAAGTACTCAAATCCATGACAATTTATTTTAACGAGATTCAAAATGGCGCCCGCTGGAGTTTACAAAATTTTCACGCTATTTCGAGATTATTCGCTACCAGGGAGTATATAACTTTTTATACGGTTGTAAAACTGTGTTTTGGCTTTTTGCCCATCGGTCGTGTTAAAAAGATTCATACAGTTCATTCCATATTGCGTAATGTGTGCACCAGTTATTGTAAAAGTGCACTAAATCGCCCTCCATGGGTCGTCTCGAAAGAGAAAGATAAACAAAAGCATTTAAGTTATGGGTATTGTTATAAATACATACTTAAAAATATATATAATATTTTTATAGTCCCTCTACATAGTGGCTTCCCTACGCCTGATGGAAAGCGAAAGAGAAGCCCAAGTCACTTTGACAACGGACAAGAAACTGATCAGTTACCTATTGCCACTGCCATGCCGGCCCAACCCCAACCCCCCCACGAGCTCCGGAAACCCTACTCACCGGCAGGAACACGGCCTGGAGGTCATTTGGTTGCGGTATTCCATAGGGAGGAAGTCCTTCCCCGGACGGGCAGCTCAATTTGAGCGAAGATTCGCTATGCCTTACCTCTCTATACAAACACCCAGATACGAAACAAACCTTTGTTTAAAAATGGTTCATCACACGAATGTTTGTAGGTATGTGTGGGGGTTAAAACCATGACCCTTGAATCAACTGTCAAGTGAAGTCCAGTGACTTGGCAGTCCAAGTGATCCATCGAGGCAGTTAAAAGTAATGACTATGAGGACGTATCTTAATAACAACGAGAACCGAAGTAATCAATAAAAATTATCTCCTAATTTCGCCCGATCAAGAACGTAACTGGAAAGCCACCCTACACAAATTTCATCAGGCGTTGAGGGCAACATCAAACAGAGACAAGATGAGACAGATTACAAGGGCTACGAAATTCACAAGCGATCATGATCCTCAGTAATAACGGGATCGCTGAGAAGTTTCTATTAACAAAAACGTGGCGGCTACACAAAAAGTTTGAGAACCACTGCTGTATACATTTGTTTTGGTGATGTTTAGATTAATTGCGCCAGTAATTCACTAGTGTACATAAATTAATTAGACCTGGACATTTAACGAGCTCGGCGGCGCTGTGTTTGGGTACGCGGAAGGTTAACGGGTTCAGTTACCGATCGATGTTCTTTTTTAATAGTTACACAAAATTAAATAGTGGCTGATGGAAAATCAAAGAGAAGCCCAATTCATTGCGGTAAAGGACAAGTAACCGCTATCACTTGCAAGTAGCCACCGCATTGCTAGCTTGGCTACCTATATAGCGACTGAAACGCGACCGGACTAACCTCAAGAATGATTTAGCGGAGTTTAGTATAGTTTAAAGACTGAAATAAATTTCTCAATAACATTTAAATAACAAATAAATAACCCCAGACATGTCACGCTGAACCACACATCGCCATCTAGCCCCAAACTAAGCCGAAGCTTGTACTATAGGCACTAGACAACTGATAAACTTACTTAAATACTTTTTGTAAATAAATACATATTTATATATAGTATCTCGATATAATGGCTTCTCTACGGCTGATAGAAAACCAAAGAGAAGGCCAAGTCGCTGTGACAACGGGCAAGTAACTGGTCAGTTACTTGTCAGTTGCCACCGCTATGCCGGCCCGACCCTAACCCCCAACGAGCTCCGGAAATCCTAGTCACCGGCAGAAGCACTACTGAAAAGCTGCGGTATTCTATAGGGTGGAGGTCTTTCCCCGGAAGGGCGGCTCAATTCGAGTGAAGATTCGCTATGCCCTACCTCTCTTAAACTTATTATACAAAGCCAATATATAAGAAAGAGATATACCTATAGATAAGTAGTTTTAAAGGCAGTGATCACTAGATTGACTGGCTCGGTGGCTCAATTGGTAGTGACCCCTGCCTTCTGAACCAAGGGTCGTGGGTTCGATTCCCACCCGGGACAAACATTCGTGTGATGAACACTTGTGTTTGTCCCGTGTCTGGGTGTTTATATTTGTATTAAAGTATTTATTCGTGGTACCTTCGTTGTTCTGATACCCATAACACAAGTGCTTAAGCTACTTACTTTGGGATCGGAGCAATGTATGTGATGTTGTCTAATATGTATGTATGTATATGTACTAGATACTCGTAGACAGATAGATATCTAAATAGGTAGATATAATGTTATACGGCTTTGAGTAATTGTATTCCATTACAGATGTGTTTAATATCAGATCACACGAACTTCCCTGTGATATTTGATCATTATTTATGCATAGTGTTTAATTACAAGATGTATGTATGTAAGGTTAACACCAGGGGGCGTTTAAGTAAGTACCTTAACATAATGACACTTAACATTTGGTGTCTATGTTACAAAGGGGATGTAAGGGAGCGACCTATCATCTTTTCGCTCCAAGCCAACCTCATCTGCCCGTGGTGCATCCTGCCGAACAACAAACGAGGCGCTGGCATCCGACTGGTGGCGGTATAACCATCACATTTGAAGGCGTAGCTAAATACTGTGGTATTTAGCTACTAGGCCTGTGGGCCTATGACGAGCAGCAGCATCACCGGAGCGAGAAGCTACACCCTGCGATACCCAACCCGCCTGCCCAGCCACTATGCTATGCTACTAAAAAGACAGTTTCCAGAACACCCAGACCAGGGACAATTAAGAAAAGTGAATTTCCTAAACTTACCCAAACAAGAACCGAAACCAGAACCTTTAGATCGTCTAAGATTAACCATTGCCACCGAGGCGATCATTATCTTTTTTTTATAGTAACTCAGCGTATGTAATGGCTTTCCTACACCTATTGGAAAGAGAAGCCCAAGTCACTGCGATAACGGGCAAGTTTTTACGCTAGCGAGAATATTTCTATCGTGATTTTTGGTTGATTCATTTTAGGCCTTACACGTGGACTCGCGGGTCCAGTTAGTAAATAAATAAAAAAAAAACATGTCAAAACTCGCCGATATTACGGACCCTTTGAAGATGAAGCCCTAGTCCGCTTTCAAATCATCCCTGTTTACATTCAACCGATTGACCCTCGTTCTCAAAACTGTTTACGAACCAAGGGTCCTAAGTCATAGTAAAATGTAGCTTAAGTAAGGTTTGTCGTGATAGAAGTTAGAATAAGAATAGTTTATTATACCTACTGAGTCATCTCACTAAAACATTAAAAACTCGACTGAGTAAAAAAACATCGATTTTTTTATAATAGCTCGACATAATGGCTTCCCTACGCCTAATTGAAAGCGAAAGAGAAGCCCAAGTCGCTGTGACAACTGGCAAGTAACTGGTTAGTTACCTGTCAGTTGCCACTGCCATGCCGGCTCAACCCTAACCCCCCACGAGCTCCGGAGACCCTACTCACCAGCAAAAACACGACCCAGAGGTCATTTGGCTGCGGTTTTCCATAGGGTTGAGGTCCTTCCCCGGATGGGCAGCTCAATTCGAGCGAAGATTCGCTATGCCCTACCTCTCTTCTATTGATAAATGATACTAAATATATATATTATTTTTTATGCGAGAGACGGCAGATGGCCAATTGTGATGCCTGATGGTAAGCAGTCGACACCGCCCATGGACACCCGCAACTCTAATCGAGTTTAGGGTCGCTGCCAGCCTTTGAAATATGAATACGCTCGTTTCAGCATTCGCAGTCGATTGCCAGAGCCTCGTATTCAGCAGGATGCACCACGGAAGGTTGAGAGTGGCATGGAGTGAAAAGATGATAGGTCGTTCTCATACATCCCCAATAATGTTTCATGTGACATAAAATATTGCGCCGACCACAGATAACGGGATCAGGGCAGGCAAATGATGATGATGATGAATGCTTCATCGGATATTGGATGTGCCAATATATGTAATATGTGCGTAAGTCTCCACGTAAGTCTTCAGGGAGCTACCTATCCCCTTTTCGTTCCAAGCCAACCTCACCTGCCCGTGGTGCATCCTGCCGAATAACAAACGCGGTACTGGCAACCGACGGGTGAAGGTATAACCATCACAATTGAAGACGTAGCGATAAATAACACAGGTCGATGACGAGCAGCATCACCAGAGTGAAAAACTACGCAACCCGCCTGCCCAGCGTGGCTATTATGGTATCCTCCAGATGTTTGCCCTAAGTGTCGAACAACTGGTAGGCCTATGTCCAGCAGTGGACTGCAATAGGCTGATGATGATTATGTGAGTCTCAGTCAGTGAGATTAAAAAGGGTTTATAAAGCTAGCCTACTTCCAACGGTTTTACTTTGCCCAAAACTAACGCCAAGTTGCTCTTCCCATAAAACGCCGTCTCCCCTGATTTCCATAGGGAGAGTCCCATATTGACGCTACAAATGCCACGCTTAGCTCCGATGGGCCGCTGGCTCCTGAGGGTTCGGTCGCAAATCAACTTATGATATCCTGTATAATAAAACTCTCCTAAGACCTCTTTTAAGGAGACGTTACGTAATGTTCTACCGGTTATGACATACGGAGCCGAAACGTGGACAGTCACGGTACGGCTAGTCCACAAGTTGAAAGTCGAGCGAGCTATGGAAAGGGCTATGCTCGGCGTCTCTCTGCGAGATCGGATCCGAAATGAGGTGATCCGGCAGAGAACCAAAGTTACCGACATAGCTCACCGGATCAGTAAGCTAAAGTGGCAGTGGGCTGGCCACATCAGCCGCGGAACCGACAACCGTTGGGGTAAACGAGTTCTGGAGTGGAGACCGCGTCTCGGCAAACGTAGTGTAGGACGCCCCAGGTGGAGTGACGGTTTGCGCAGGACGGCTGGCAAGAGCTGGATGCGAGAGGCCCGGGATCGATCAAAGTGGCGAGTATTGGGAGAGGCCTATGTCCAGCAGTGGACTGATTTGGGCTGATGATGATGATGATACGTAATGGTCTTTTTTACTAAAAATTATAGTATACTAGCGTCCCGCTTTCGCTTCGGAATTATACATAAACCTTCTCTCTTAATAAGGCCATCGATCATATTCTATATCCGGACATCTAAACATAGATAGATATTCTCTATGGTGCACCATACAATTGACTTAAAACTAGGTATAACAGACACTTGTTGCACAATTTCGGCCTTATCGCTATAATAAGGGATCTCTTCCAGATAAACTTAGGAAAGAGGATTGTTGAAAAATAAAGAGTGAGGTAAGCTATCAATTGAATTGGAATTGACGCTAAACAATAAATATAAATATACTAGCTGTGCTCGCGACTTCGTCCGCGTGGAATAGTTATTTTTTCCCCGCTTTTTTTACAATTTCCATTATTTATTCGCTCTTAATAGTTGCAGCGTGATGTTATATAGCCTAAAGCCTTCCTCGATAAATGGTCTATTCAACACAAAAAGAAATTTTCAATTTGGACCAGTAGTTCCTGAGATTAGCGCGTTCAAACAAACAAACAAACTTTTCAGCTTTATAATAGCTTTATCCCGTTGGGGGTAGAATTGATCAAAATCCTTTCTTAGCGAATGCCTCCTTATACCTAAATAACATCTACCTGCATGCCAAATTTCAGCCCGATCGGTCCAGTAGTTTGGGCTGTGCGTTGATAGATCACTATGTCAGTCAGTCAGTCACCTTTGAGTTTTATATATTTAGAAAAGATTAGAAGAAGAAGAAGAAGATAGTATAGATAAATAAAGGTCTAACATTGAATGATATTTATAGATAAAATTACGTTCACATGTTGTTAAATTCTACTAATTTATTTAGTTACATTAAGTATTTATACACAGCGCGAGTTGCACGAATCGAGGATTACTCATCAACACAAAAACCAGATTATTGGATTTGTGAAACCTCAAATTATTGCGTCAATGATTTTCACACTAAGGATTATCGTTTCTGTGTACTAAAATAATTATTTACGTAACTGCATACATAAGGGAGCTTACAGACGAGATATGATAGGCATGTAATGTAAGCATCGTATGCCCTCTGAGCCTCTCCTTCGTGCCCCGAATGCGGGGGCGCGATCCACTCATAGGGGCGTAACGGTGTGGTGGGTGCAGCCACACCGTTGCACGAGGTCCGCCCGGGGAGCACCCTATTGCTCCGTAATTTCCTGGGGTATTTGCCCTCCCTGGACCAGGAGTGCCGGCCGCTTGTCATCTGCGGCTGGCCAGGGCAGGCAGGGATACGGCGGTATGCTTCGGCGTCGCCCGTGTCCCTGCAACTTGCTGCCCACTGGCGACACAGGGGGGTTTAGTGGGTATACCCTCCCATTTCGGAAGGTGTGAGTCCCACACACCATGTCCACCTCCCCCCGGAGGTGGCATGACGGTGCCTAATGCATTCCCCTCTAAAAAAAAAGGCATGTAATGTAAGGGAGAGACCTATTGTCTTTTCGCTCCAAACCACCCTCACCTGCCCGTGGTGCATCCTGTCGAATAACAAACGAGGCGCTGGCAACCGACTGGTGGCGGTATAACCACGATTGAAGGCGTAGGTAGCTAAATACCACAGTCCGATGACGGGTAGCGTCACTGGAGCGAAAAGCCCTGCGATCGCCAACCTGCCTGCCCAGCGTGGCGACTATGGGTAAAGCCTCCAAATGTTTGCAAAGAGATGAGCAACTGGAGAGGCCAATGTCCAGCAGTAACGACAGAATAATACCAAGAGCGAGACATGCCACGCTGGGCCACACAGCGCCATTTAGCCCCAAACTAAGCCGGAGCTTGTACTATGGGTACTAGACAACTGATATCTTTTTTTGCAAATAATAGTAGGAAATTTGATTTCCCAATTGACAATTTTCATTGGTGGAGGATTGGGCCCAGCAGTGGACGTTGGCAGGCTAATGATGACATAGTAAACACCCAGACCAATACAAACAGACATGTTCATGCATTTTCATGTTTGTACTGTGCGGGAATCGAACCCACGACTACTGTATCAAAGGCAGCGTTCACCACTAAATTATTACCATTGAAGCAAACAGGTCGTCAAAATGTTTCATCATCATCATCATCACCAGCCTATCGTAGTCCACTGCTGGACATAGGTCTCTAGGGAGAGGCAAATATTTAACGTCAACACAATTTAAAAGCAAATAAATCCGTTTTAAACTTAAACCTTTGTAGGAAAATCCATGAATGTGGTTTTAAAGTGATAATAATTCTAGGAGGGTATATTATACTGTGGTTAATCCTTAGTAAACGCGAAAATATCCTCTGTCCGTCTGTCCTCTTAACTCTTAAACCTCTGAGAGGATTTGACTAAATGCCACAGATGTACACAGAGGAAATGGTTAAAAGCTTCTTTTGTTACAAAATTAAACCCCTAAAAGGAAGGGATAGAGAGTATGGAGGGAGAGTCAAAATATTAAATTTAGAATTATATAGGAAAAGGCAAGTAATTTAATACCATTGAAATGTAGATGGATTGTAAATTATGATGTAATTCAGTTTCAGTTGATAGCACCAACCCTTCTTTTAACTATTCACTACCCAAAGGTTGTCTGGAAGAGCTTATAAGGTGATAAGGCCGCCTATATTGTACAACAGATGTCTAAGACCTAATTTTAAGTCAAGTGTATGATGTGCAATATAGCATGTCTATCTATCTATGATAGATATTTCTTGTTGCACAGAACACCAAAATTACAGGACAGTACTTTACAATTTTAATATAGCACGATTTAGGTGGCATTATTGCTACTAGCAATCTCTTCCAGACAACCTTTAGGAGGAAACAAATTTAACCAAAAATATTGTGCGAAAAAGTAGGTAGGCCTACCTAAGTAAGTTTATCAGTTGTCTAGTAAGCACACCACAGTACAAGCTTCGGCTTAGTTAAGGACTAGATGGCGCTGTGTCGCCCAGTGTGGCATGTCTTGGATTATTTTATGTATTTATTATGCATTTTGTTACGAGAAAATCCATCATTAAAAAGTGTTGGAAAATAATTCCAGAGTTGTAACCTCCAAATGTAAATTTCGAATCTATTAATATTCAAATGTCAGTAGCCCATTACAAAGTTCAACAAAAACCACAGATCCAAAGTTAATCCTTCTGATTAATGATTCAAGTTTCTCCTGAATGTAAAGTTATCTACACTTAGATTAATGCGGTGTTATGTTAGGTAGCCTACCTACTTGAAAGTCAGGAAAATGACAGTGATAAACCCCCCAGGAGGGATAGCCTATAGGTCACAATCACCGGGACGTAAGAAACGTCGGTGCGTGCGAAATTCGATGTAATGTAATGTAAGGTAATGTATGGTAAAATACCTGAAAGTCATTGCTAGAAGGCTAGATTTTGACAGTGTATTCATGGAACATTGGACAAAGTTGCACACTGACTGTAATTAGGTTAAGATGTATTAATTCATGACATTTTATTTTATTATTTTATTTTTGATGTACTAATGTTATTGTAGGCAATTTAATAATTTATATTGTAATTTCTTTTATTTTTATTTATTTTATGTACGAGTATATTGATCCTATGTGATATGGCTAATAATATGTAATGCTGAAATAAATGAATTGAATTGAATTGAATTGAAAATATTATCTTCAAAACGGACAGTGATGAGGCATGTATACAATATAATGTTTAGTTTGCAAGTCTTACCCGATCCTGTATCAGGTGGGGGTTTAAATGCCGAAATTGTAGACGAAAACGTTTACCTGAGACAAGGAATCCAATTACTTAGATCAGACTTAGAAGGAGGTCAATCTACGAATCCCTACAATTGATTAGGTAGGCAGAGTTCGTGCAACTATGTGCAGGGTGTCATCATCTTAAATAGTACCTTCTAGTGCTCTCGTGACCGAATTTCGCACATCATCATCATCAGCCTATTGCAGTCCACTGCTGGACATAGGCCTCTCCAGGTGTTCACCACTTAGGGCAAACATCTGGAGGATATACCCATAATCGCCACGCTGGGCGGGTTGGCGATCGGAGGCCGTAGCTTCTCGCTCCGGTGACGCTGCTGCCCGTTATCGGTCTGTAGTATTTAGCTACGCCTTCAATTGTGATGGCTATACCGCCACCAGTCGGTTGCTAGTGCCTCGTTTGTCATTCGTCAGGATGCACCACGGGCAGGTGAGGTTGGCTTTGAGCGAAAAGATGATAGGTCGCCCTTACATCCCTAATATTAGTATAAAAGTATACAATAGATAACAATGAAGAAGAAACGAGTCATGTTACTCTAGATACAAGGCTTGGCCCCACGATCAGAAGCGAACATCGCACAGTTTAGCATAATCAATGCTGGCACTAATTGGCCCCGTGTACTACCGAGCGCCTTTACTGAACAACTTGGCTTATCTTTGTTAATAAAAAACTGAAGTGCACACGATTACTCAAAAATACCGAGAGATAAAGGGATTGGAAATCGCAGTTTTTTGTCGGTTCTTCTCGGTAGAATCCACTTTTCGAACACGGCGGTAGCTTAGTCTTTTTACATTTTACTTGACAATTCATATTAAGTACTTTTTTAACCGACTTCGAAAAAGGAGGAGGTTCTCATCTCATCTATTCGTCTGTATGTATAATAAATTTTTTTTTATGTATGTTGACCGATTTTTCCGTCAATTTATAGATGGATTTCAAATTTTTTGTTGTTCGACAGAGGACACTACGGAGGTGGTCCCAGTATCACCAAGTCAGGAGAACCTCCTCTTTTTTGAAGTCGATTAAAAAGCACTAGTCTCAGTTTGAGATCAAAGTGAGGTTTCCCGTTGTAACCTATGACTGGGGCCGCCCGTCTTCTAGAACGCCATTACGAACAGTTTTATGCCTATACCCGACCGGGAATCGAACCCGGAACCTTCGGATGGTCTCCGCTTTAGGCTAAACGCTCTCATCATTTAGCTAATAACGCCGTCAAATTGTTCAAATTCACGGTCTTCGTTGTCAAAATACGCTCTCAACGCAAAAATAATATATTTTACATAAATTTCATATTGTTTACCTCAGACTTACACGGTTAAATTTTAATGTAGGTACCTAAGTAACCCATTCTACTATCCTATCGGTACTAATAATATTAATGCGACAGTTTGTTTTGATGGATAGATGGATATTCGTTGCTCTGTCACGCAAAATCTACTCAACGGATAGTAATGAAAATTTACAGTAATTGTTCATGCCTTGGTATGTCAGTTACATAGGATTTGAATAAATCTATGCACATAGACTATGATTTACATAAGAATTAACGCGGGCAGAGCCGCGGACTGCAATTAGTTCGAAATGAAAACCGTAACAATAGTTAATAAGACCATAATAAGTCAACAAATACACACAACTAACAAGCGCATTAACGAAAATATTAAGGCAATAACACTGTAATATAAAGTACAGGTCATCATCATCATCATCATCAGCCTATTACAGTCCACTGCTGGACAGGCCCCTCCAATTGTTCACCACTTTGGGCAAACACCTGGCTTTACCCATAATCGCCACGCTGGGCAAGCGGGTTGGCGATCGCAGAGCGCAGAAAAATAAATTACAGGTAAAAAATACAAATTACGATTAAAAATGCTCACCTTTTCACCGGATCCCAATGACAGCCTCCAAGTGACAGTAAAAAAAGCAGAATCACACACCAAACTGAATGTTATACCACGCTAAACCGAACAAACTAACCGAAAACGCAAACACATACAAGCGGAATCACACACATTAAATTATTTCGTACCACACGTGTACATGGATATATATTTTGACTATTTTTCTGCGATATCCGTGCGTTTACTAACGCTCGCGACGTCCTCTCGCTTTGGAAGCTACAGGCTGACTGACGGAGTAAACCGAACGGCTGAAAATTAGACGCCCCGCCCCATAGACTGGAAAAATTTCATTGCAACGCATACGATTGAGAGAGCATTTGTCAGTCCTTTGGGCTTAATTAGCTAGACAAAAGAGATTATACTTTTTCTTTCGTAGGTACTTTCGTAATTTTCTTTTTCACAGCTCACGCCTTTTTGCTACAGATGATAAACTTTAATTACTGCCACGTTGTTTTAGTGACAGATTAGAATAATACTGAAAAAATCCCATCAAAAACATTCTGTAAAAAACTAGCCAAGTCTCGATAGAGCTGCTTGTTTATCTCTAAAAAGTAATGAAATCTGGGCAAAGTCGTGCCAAGTCTAAGGTTCTACTGCGATTTCTTACTTACTGTCTGTCTGTATGTTCGTTATAGAAAACAAAACTACTGGACGGATTTCAATGAAACTTGGTACGATTATTCTTCATACTCCTGGGCAGGTTATAGTTTACTTTTTCATAACGCTACAATCAACAGGAGCAGAGCAGTAACGGGAAGTGTTGGGAAAACGGGTCAAATTTTTATCTGTATGTTTGATCGCGCATCACGCGGAAACTACTGTATGGAATTAAACACGGTTTTCACCAATGTATTGCTAGACGTCTAACTTAAAATTTAGGTGCCATTTTGTGGAAGTCCGCTATATTTTAAACCCGATATTCAAGCGTGCGACGCCGCCGGCACAGCTAGTCATTAATATGAAATAGATGCGACCTGCTAACTACCCTCTAAAAGAATCATAATTATTTTTTAATTGAAACATATTTTAATCATAGGGCGGAATCATTAAGCATTATTTAGCAACCATGCTTAGGGAAGCCTACAAAATTAAAATCTTAATTCGCTATGAAATCCCCCATAATAAAGCTTTGTTAGGGAATTTTAAATGGATGTTGGTACTTTGAGAATTTGTATTAAAAATATTAAACCTTGTCTTGGTTTAATTAAGAAGTTTAAACTATGATTACACTAATTAAAATGTTACCAAAAAACAAGGTTCTAATTAATTTTATCAGTTGTTTAGTACCCATAGTACTATCTTTGGCTTAGTTTTGGGACTAGAGGGCGCTGTACGATCATTGTAGCGTATTGGTGGCCTTTTTTGTCCACCCAAAGATTGTTTGGAAGAGATTGCTTACATCTATAAGATCGCAAATTGTACAACAATTGTATACATTTTGTCTAGTTCTTTAGTACATTTTTTGGTACAATAAAAAGCATCTATCCATCTAAATATGTATCTAATCTTATGTTGGGAGAAACGCAGACATGTACACCGCCTAATACAATTTTTATATTATCGATTCACTCTTCTCTATGGTTGATGATTTTGATATAGTGCAATGTCATTGTCTCTGCTAAAACACAAGTTGCAATAAATCGTTTTCTTAAGTTTAAAATCTTGATCTTTTCTTATTTCATCAGGTTATGGGCCTCTCCCTGCCTGTTTAGTATATTATAGTGTAAATTCAAAGTAAATCAGTGGATTTTAGATAATACGTACAGAAAAGAAATACGTGTAACCTAAAAATTGTTCACACGGTCGCCGAAGTTTTTTTAGATTTCAGCTATAAATCTATAAAAAATGTCATCAAACGGATCTTTGATACAAATTGAAAAACTTACTGGCCGAGATAATTGGACAAGCTGGAGTTTCGCAGTACAAGCATACCTGGAACTCGATGATTTATGGGAATGTGTCCAAGGAACAAATAGTGATCCGAAGAAAGAAAAGAAGGCAAAATCCAAACTAATATTATTAGTCGATCCAATAAATTTTATACATATACAGGATGCGACGACATCTAAACAAATTTGGGAAAATTTATCAAAGGCATTTCAAGATTCTGGTTTACTGAGAAAAGTTGGTTTATTGCGAGACTTGATTAACACTAATTTAGAAACAAGCACCAGTGTAGAAGATTACGTCAACAAAATCATGAGCTCAGCTCATAAGCTCAGAAATATAGGATTCAGTGTTGATGATGAATGGCTCGGGACTTTGATGCTAGCAGGTTTACCCGATGAATACAAACCGATGATAATGGGGATTGAAAGCTCAGGAGTAAAAATAAGTGCAGATCTGATTAAAACAAAACTTTTGCAAGAAATAAAAGCTACACCAAATAATTCAGCTCTGTATACAAGTAATAAAAATACTCAAGCTAAGTTCAAAAACACTCAGCATCAGCCAAAGTCAAAAGGTCCTAGATGTTTTAACTGCAACAAATATGGACACCTCGGTAAAAATTGTTGGTTTCTGAAAAATAAATCTCAGAGTAAAGAAAATAATAAAGGTTTTGTGGCAGCTTTCTCAGCGATGCAGCTGAATGACTGTATAAACTGGTATGTAGATTCAGGTGCTTCGATGCACATGACAATGCATAAAGATTTATTAGAGAATGAAACGAAACCACCAATATCCACAATCAAGATTGCAGACAATAAAACTTTACATGTTGAAAGCTGTGGTGATGTGATATTGCATATACCTAATAAAGATGGCAGCAACAGTGAAATATTAGTAAAGAATGTTCTATATGTGCCAAAGTTGTCTACAAAATTTATTATCAGTTAGTAAAATAATAAAATCTGGTTGTACAGTGGAGTTTGATAAAACTGGCTGCTCAGTATATAACTCAAATAATCAAAAAGTAGCCACAGCAAATCTAATAAATGATACATATAGGCTGAACATAAACTACAGTAAAATATTTGCTATGTCGGCAAAAGCAGAATCAAGTACACATCTATGGCATCAACGTTTGGGCCATCTAAATTATAATGATGTTCACAAGTTACCAAACTGCACAACTGGTGTACAACTAATCACACGAAAGAAAAGTATGTATGTATAAGCTGCCTAGAGGGTAAGCAAACAAGGCAATCGTTTCAAGCAATGGCTCCAGGGCAAATGAGTTGCTAGCTGGTCCACACAGATGTATGTGGCCCGATGCAAGTTGCTTCGATCGGCGGTGCCAGGTATTTTACAACTTTTATTGATGATTTTTCAAGAAAAGTCTATGTATACATAATTAAAAGCAAAGCAGAAGTGTTTGAAAAATTAATTGAATATAAAAACAGAGTAGAAAACGAGTTAAATAAAAAAGATTAAAATTTTACGCAGCGATAATGGATTGGAATATACTAATAAAAACTTTGCTAATTATTTAAGAAAAAGCGGAATATTACATCAGACTTCCAATCCTTACACGCCACAACAGAACGGTCTGAGCGAGCGAATGAACCGAACATTGGTTGAACGAGCAAAATGCATGATGCTTAATGCTGATTTATCAAAGAGTTATTGGGCTGAAGCTATAACAACTGCTGCATATATAATCAACCGCTCGCCCACACATTCTTTATCAGATATTACACCTCATGAAGTATGGACTGGACAAAAGCCGGACTTGAGGCAATATCAGAATATTTGGTTGTCCTGCTATGGTGCATATACCCAAGGAAAAGCGCCAAAAATTAGACGTGAAATCTCGTCAGCTAATCTTTGTTGGGTACAGTGAATGCACAAAAGGCTACCGTTTTATAGACCCGAAAACTAATAAAGCAGTGATCAGTCGGGATGTTCATTTTCTGGAAGAAAACATTAAAAGTAAAATTGTAGAATCATCTTCTTTTTCAGCACCTGAAACAAAAATAAATAATATTAATCAAGAAGTACAAGAAACACAACAATACAAAGATAAGAATAATAATGAAAATAATAATAATAAAAAAGAACATAAATTAACACAAATATACTTACCATCGAATGAAAAATCTGACTTATTTACACCAGATGCTGAAAGTACAGTCGAGGAAGAGCAGTCTTCTTCAAATAATTTGAGTAATAGTATCACGGATACTTCAAGTAATTCAGATTATGAAGATCCACTAGATAATACATACTTACCAAGTCAGAGTGTTGACATATCGTCTGCAAATGAAACAGGTGTTAAAACCCGTCGGCAAAGAAAGTTGCAAACAAATAATGGAAGTTCATCTTTATACATTTGCATGAATGGTGAGTCTACTTCAAGCCTTCTTAACAATGACCCCCAGAGCTTAGAAGAAGCTCTTCAAAGTAATGAATCTGAAGAATGGAAACGGGCAATGAAAGAGGAGTATGAGTCTCTCATTCACAATAATACTTGGTCTTTAGTGGACTTACCTGGTGGGAAGAAGGCTATTCCATGCAAATGGGTTTTCAAACGAAAATTTGATCATACTGGACAAATCACTCGATATAAGGCTAGACTTGTAATTAAGGGTTACAAGCAAAAGAAAGGAATAGATTACAATGAGATATATGCACCTGTTGTTCGATACACATCAATTAGATATCTCATAGCTATTGCTGCAAAATACAATCTTGAAATTCATCAAATGGATGCTATTACAGCATTTTTGCAAGGGGATGTTGATGAAGATATTTACATGTCTCAACCACCCAGTTTTGATCGAGGAGAGAAAGTATGCCATTTAAATAAAGCTATATATGGTCTTAAACAGGCCAGCAGACAGTGGAACAAAAAGCTCAACGCTGTCTTGTTAGACATTGGCATGGAACGATCAAAACTGGATCCATGTATTTATTTTCGCATATTGGGCAAAGATGATATTTTATTTATCTCTGTTTATGTTGATGACCTACTTTTATTCTATAATCGTTCTGAAACTGGCAAAGAAACAAAACAAAAACTGAAAGATAACTTTAATATGAAAGACATGGGAAAAGCAAAACAATGTATTGGATTCAAAATAACACATGAAGATCAAAATAAAATATCACTGGATCAGTCATTGTATATTAAAAATATACTTACTCGTTTTGGTATGGATGATTGCAAGCCAGTCTGGACTCCATGTGATCCAAACATTCAATTAAAGAGAGCCGAAAGTGAGGATGATATATTGAGAAACATACCTTATCAAGAAGCTATTGGGTGCTTATTATATTTGTCACAAGGGACAAGACCTGACATAACATATATTGTAAATTCATTAAGTCGATACAATGGGCAACCCACTGCAGAGCATTGGACTACACTGAAGAGAGTCTTAAGATATTTGAAGGCTACCAATGATTATAAATTAACATATGATGGAAACTTAGAAGGCAACATTACTGGCTATTGCGACGCTGATTGGGCCAGTCATTCTGAAGACCGTAGATCCTGCACTGGGTATATATTCATTTTTCAGGGTGCTGCTATAAGTTGGTGTTCCAAAAAACAACTAACTATAGCCTTATCGAGCACAGAGGCTGAATATATGTCTCTGGCCACTGCTGTGCAAGAAGCTATTTGGCTAAAACAATTAGATGAAGACTTTTGGCCTGAATCATCAGCTATTCCTATTGTTGTTTACTGTGATAATCAAAGTGCCATTCGCATTTCAGGAAATGAAAGTTATCATCAACGCAGTAAACACATTGATGTTCGCTATCACTTTATCAGAGAGAGGATTGCTGCCAAACAAGTTCTAGTAAAATACCAAAGGAGTCAAGACATGACTGCGGACATTTTGACCAAAGGACTGCATAGACCAAAACATGAAGCTTTCAGCAGAGCAATGGGTCTGCGTTCAGGAGAGAATGTTGGGAGAAATGCAGACATGTACACCGCCTAATACAATTTTTATATTATCGATTCACTCTTCTTTATGGTTGATGATTTTGATATAGTGCAATGTCATTGTCTCTGCTAAAACACAAGTTGCAATAAATCGTTTTCTTAAGTTTAAAATCTTGATCTTTTCTTATTTCATCATCTTAACTAATATTATAAAGCTGAAGAGTTTGTTTGTTTGTTTGTTTGAACGCGCTAATCTCGACAAAAAGAATTTTTCAATACTGGTCCGAATTGAAAAATTCTTTTTGTGTTGAATAGACCATTTATTGAGGAAGGCTTTAGGCTATATAACATTATGTTGCAACTATTAGGAGCGAAGAAATAAAGGAAAATGTAAAAAAAACGTGTAAAAAATAACTATTCCACGCGGACGAAGTCGCGAGCACAGCTAGTGCATTGATGTAAAGAAGTATATTTTGTACTTATACAGGCCGATGACGGGCAGCTCAGCGTCACCGGAGCGAGAAGCTGCGCCCTGCGATTGCCAACCCGCTTTGGCGGTTATGTGTAAAACCTCCAGATTGACGAAAGTGGCAAACAACTAGAGAGGCCTATGTCCAGCAGTGGACTGCGATAGGCTGATGATGATGATGATACTATGTACATGTTTTATCATCAGTGTAATTGCCTGCCCGTCATCGTTCTATGGCTTTTAGCTTCGCTTTTAATAGTGATGGTTATACCGCCACCAGTCGGTTGCCAGCGCCACGTTTGTTATTCGGCAGGATGCACCTCGGGCAGGTGAGGTTGTCTTCGAGCTAAAAGATGATAGGCCGCTCTCTTACATCCCGTATTTGTTTATTTAGTACCGAAGCCAAAGTCTACTTAAATTAAATAATCTAATTGTATAGTCCGATATTAATTGATAGCCACAAATGCCGGCCAAAGGCTATACGTTGATCTAATCTGTTCGTGAAGCTGACAATCTATGGTCTAGGTTAGGAGAAATGGCGGTGAATCAGACTTATACATATTTATACCTCATCATCATTAGCAATTGCATTGAGCCGTGGTATCCTAGTGGTAAGATCGTCGCTTCACACACGTGAGGTCGTCAGTTCAAATCCGCGCGGGGCACGCACCTCTTGATTTGCAAAAATCTATGTGCGGAATTATACCACTAGCTTGGCGGTGAAGGAAAACATCGTGAGGAAACCTGCACATCCAGTTTAATTCTGAATGTGTAACCATGATCCAAATTTGTCTGGTTCCCCTTTCTGAGGGTTACGAAGGTCAGATGGCAGTCGCTTCAATGTAATAACCAGACTCGCTAAATCTAGGATCATGGTCAAAGTGGACCCTGGGCCTAGAAGCACAAACCGGGACAACGCTAAGGGGATGATGATGATCATCAGCAAATTGCAGTCCATTGCTAGACATAGGTCTCTCCAGTTGTTCGCCACTTAGGGCAAACATGTGGAGGGTATACCCATAATCGCAACGCTGGGCAGGCGGGTTGGAGATCGCAGGGCGTAGCTTCTCGCTCCGGTGACGCTGCTGCCCGTCATCGGCCGGTGGTATTTCTGTCGCCTTCAATTGTGATGGTTATACCGCCACCAGTCGGTTGCCAGCGCCTCGTTTGTTATTTGGCAGGATGCACCACGGGCAGGTTAAGTTGGCTTGGAGCGAAAAGATGATAGGTCGCTCCCTTACATCCCTTACGTCATTATATTATACCTATTCTGTCAGGCTCGGTGGCTCATTTGGTAGTGACCTCTGCCCTCTGAGCCAAGGGTCGTGGGACAGCGAAGTCTTAGTAATCTTCTACTTCGTCGATGTCACTCTTGACAGAATGGTCGTGGTCGCCATTCCAGGCGTTGGTAGCCAGCTTCACAACGCGCCGCCATTTCTCTCTCACAGCTGCCTTTCTCGTGCATTCGAGTAGCGAAGATGAGTCCTTCACTGTTTACTTAGTACTAAGGTTTAAGAGAGGTAGGGCATAGCGAATCTTCGCTCGAATTGAGCCGCCCGTCCGGGGAAGGACCTCCACCCTATAGAATACCGCAGTCAAATGACCTCTGGGTCGTGTGTCTGCCGGTGAGTAGGGTTTCCGGAGCTCGTGGGGGGTTAGGGTTGGGCCGGCATGGCGGTGGCAACTGACAGGTAACTGACCAGTTACTTGCCCGTTGTCACAGTGACTTGGGCTTCTCTTTCGCTTTCCATCAGGCGTAGGAAAGCCATTATGTCGAGCGACTATAAAAAAAAATAAGGTTAAATTTTTACTTTTTGGGTAAGAAACCTTTTAAAAAAATCTCCTTTAACTTGTACCATACATTCAGTTTGAGTACGGACCTCCGCATCGGTCGTAGCCGCATACACAGGCTTGTATTGACACAGACGCCGCAATATATCCCCATGTGTTGCCCCTAATCATCAACAGCTCATGTCCCCATTGAGGGGCTTGAATCAGCCCTGAAATAGGGCGATCATCATCAGCTTATTGCAGTCCACTGCTGGACATAGGTCTCTCCAGGTTGTTCGCAGGCAAACATCTGGAGGATATATCCATAATCGCCACGATGGGCAGGCGAGTTGCCGATCGCATGGCGCAGCTCCTCGCTCCGGTGACGCTGCTGCCCGTCATCGGCCCGTGGTATTTAACTACGCCTTCAATTGTGATGGTTATACCGTCACCCGTCGGTTGAAAGCGCCTCGTTTGTAAACTAGGGCGATAAAGCCTGTTTTATTCAAGGCACCTTCACACCGCCTCCCGGGGGAAACGGTATGGTGTGTGGGACTCACACCTCCCAGAATGGGAATGCGTACCCACTATGCAAGTGTGTCGCCAGTGGGCAGCAAATTGCAGGGATGACACGCAGCGGCGTAGCGTGGGTGTCGGCCGCCCGGGGCGGAAGCTACGCCCTGCGATCGCCAATCCGCCTGCCCAGGGTGGCGATTATGGGTGTATCCTCCAGAAGTTTGCCTTAGGTAGCGAACAACTGGAGAGGCCTATGTCCAACAGTGGACTGCGAAAGGATGATTATAATAATGATGAGTAATGTCCCTTATCATCATCATCATCAGCCTATTGCAGTCCACTGCTGGACATAGGCCTCTCCAGTTGTTCGCTACCTAAGGCAAACTTCTGGAGGATACACCCATAATCGCCACCCTGGGCAGGCGGATTGGCGATCGCAGGGCGTAGCTTCTTGCTCCGGTGACGCTGCTGCCCGTCATCGGCCTGTGGTATTTAGCTACGCCTCCTATCATGATGGTTTTACCGCCACCAGTCGGTTTGCCAGAGCCTCGTTTCTTGTTCGGCAGGATGCACCACGGGCAGGTGAGGATGGCTTGGAGCGAAAAGGTGACAAGTCGCTCCCTTACATCCCTTCCCTTATTTTCCCTTTCCTATCCCTTAATGTCCCCTATACTCTAACCTATTTTCACATCACTTACACACATACATATTATAATCACTTCAGACTATTGTTTGTAAATCTATGTGACTGGGTATGGGTGCATTTCGGGCAGGACAAAATGAATTATTATCGGTCCGATGAACACGCCACAATGTGCACTGTGCAGAATAGTTCTGTTTAATAGGACTGGGGAATCTTATTGTCATACAGTAATAAGATTTAGTGTTAGCTGTGCTAGCAACTTGAATGGAATAGTGACTTTGGGAAAATTTTAATTTATACTAATTTATTATAATCTATACTCGTAATATTATAAAGCTGTAGAGTTTGTTTGAACTCGCTAATCTCAGGAACTACTGTAAATCGCGTTCGCGAGCAATAGCTATTGTTTCCGAATATCCAATTAATTTTTCTTATTCTCTAAATTACCTTGATGTTATGTTGCCTCTGTACCGATATTATCTAAGAATCATTGATCAATAAAGATTTTTATTATTATTTTTCGTTTATCTTTCGATATTTCTCAGCTTGTAATAGCCGGTAACATAGATGCCATTTACGGGCAGAGCCAAGTAAATGACATACGTTTTTGATTAGTTTGTTGGAGGTTCGGGTTGATGGTTATTTTCATCTAACATTATACATTTACGTACTATACGGCAAGTGTTTAATATTGCGGCTTTTTGTAGTTGTATGTAGGTTGTGGGTTTTAAGTCTATAAGTTTTAAACTATGGTGAAGATAATTTGGGATGACGCCTGTGGTTGAAATGACTAGGGGAACAATGTAAACTTTTTGTTGTTTCCAAATTCTGGTGATTTCATCCTTGAGATCTGCGTATTTATGAATCTATGAAGGTTATGGGTGTTGGGTACAGCAACGTCAATGAGGTAAGTAATTTTATTAACTTTGTCTTGTATTATTATTAATAATTTATAGATGTATCATTTTATAATACCTACTTATGCTTCACCAGGACTTCGTGCCGCCTGCGGAGAGACTTCCGCGTGACCGCAAACTTCCTTGGTCCACGTGAAGGTCCTTAAACAGACTCCGAACTCAGCTCGGCCGAAGTAAGGAGAACAGGTGCAGATGGGGATTTACGGACGAGTCTGACCTAGCCTGCGTTTGTGGTGTCACCCCCCAAACCATGGCTCACTTTACATCCTGCCCGGCATGCCCTTTCTTCTGCACACGCGACGAGCTTATGTTGGTCACAGGAGATGCGGTTCGTGTGGCTGAATACTGGTCAGAAATTATTTAGATTGCCATCTAAGAAGATACCTCATCATAAGCTTATAACAATCCACTGTTCACCTTACTGTTTAAGAGAGGTGGGGCATAGCGAATCTTCGCTCGAATTGAGCAGCCCGTCCGAGGAAGGACCTCCACCCTATAGAATACCGCATCCAAATGACCTCTGGGTCGTGTTTCTGCCGGTGAGTAGGGTTTTCGGAGCTCGTGGGGGGTTAGGCCGGCATGGTGGTGGCAACCGACAGGTAACTGACCAGTTACTTGCCCGTTGTCACAGCGACTTGGGCTTCTCGTTCGCTTTCCATCAGGCGTAGGGAAGCCTTAAGTCGAGCCACTACAAAAAAAAACACTTTGGGCACACACAGCTGGAGGCTTTACCCATAATCGTCACGCTGGGCAAGTGGATTGGTGACTGCAGGGCGTAACTCCTCGCTCCGGTGACGCTGCTGCCCGTCATCGACCTGTGCTATTTAGCTACGCCTTCAATCGTTATAACACCACTAGTATCGGTTGCCAGAGAGCCTCATTTGTTATTCAGCAGGATGCACCACGGGCAGGTGAGGGTGGCGTTGACTTGGAGTGAAAACATGATCGGCCGCGTCATTTGCTTCGTGGCCGCGTCCTAGGTCCCATGATCTACATAGTAAAATATATATACATTAAATATATTTATAGTATCATCGCATAGTATAGATTAGCTGTACCTGCGCCTTCGTCAGCGTGGAATAGAGTTTAATCCCCTATTTTATCCCTTTGGGGTAGAATTGATCAAAATCCTTTCTTAGCGAATGCCTACGTCATAACATCTACCTGCATGCCAGATTTCAGCCCGTTCCGTTCAGTGGTTTGGGCTGTGCGTTGATAGATCAGTCAGTCCGTCAGTCAGTCACCTTTGAATTATATATATTTAGATAGATACATATAAGATATGTGTATTTGAAAAGCTTACCTGATCACATATATCAAATGCCTTACCCCTACTTCCAACTATCCTCTTCCCAAAGGTTGTCCGGAAGAGATCGCTGAAAGCGATAAGGCCGCCTTATTTGTACGTCTTGTTGTCATTGTACCTAGTTTTAACTTGCACCATTTTGCTTGCACATTTTAAAGAATATCTATCTAAATGCTGACTGTACATTGAACTTTTTAATAAATACAGGAACGCTTCTGAACACTACGAATCGCTACGGAAGTAAATTAACGAAGTGAACGCTCGCTCCTGTTACTGACAAGGGATTAGGTGCTACCATCCCAGTTTATAGGTGAAATAGATGTGTGCATTCCTGGCTTTCAAAGATAGGGGGAAATTTGTGAGCTTATTGCTGGTTACGTAGTTCACGGGTTGAAGGAAACTTCCTAAAAACTGTTGTACACGACAGATAATTGTGTGCAAATTGTATTATCTTCTCGCTTGGAGCGGATGCACCACGGGCAGGTGAGGGTGGCTTGGAGCGAAAAGATCATAGGTAGATCCCTAACATCCCAGCGTGGCATGTCTTGGTCTATTTATAAAACCCCTATCCAATATACGACAAGCCTTATTCAAAACGGAAGTTCAAGAATTAATTACAGCAGTTTGTTTAACATAACTTGTGTTGTTCTAGGAAGCGATTCTGAATAATACTCACTACGCTTAGTTTGCACTTGGTTGATTGTTTACGCAATAAAATAACTTAATTGAAAACAATAATACAATCTTAGTAACCGTGGAGTTGTTTGCACTAGTAATTATGCAATAACAGACATTTTTTTCGCTGAGCGAGGAGCTGCGCCCTGCGATCGCCAACCCGCCTGCCCACCGTTGCGATTATGAGCAAAGCCTCCAGAAGTTTGCCCAAAGTGGCGAACGACCAGTCGTTCGCCAGAGAGTTCATCTCCAGAGATGTCTATGTCCAGCAGTGGATCAGCAGTTAGTATAATGGGGAGTGTTCCAAGGAGTTGTTTGAGATGATTCCTACGGGGACATTCTACCATCGCACCGCTCGCCGTCGTCAGGGGATTCAGCCTCATACCCTAGAGCCTGTATGGTCACGCAAGGTACGTTTCAACAGAAACTTTTTGCCGCGTACACTCAGGCTGTGGAATGAGCTCCTAGCCGAGGCTCTCCCCCGAGACTACAGTATGGGGTCCTTCAAAAAGGCTGTGAAGAGGTTTTTAAAGGGTCGGCAACGCGCGATACCCCTGGTGTTGCAGATGTCCATAGGCTGCGGTAACCGCTTAATATCAGGCGGGCCTAGTGATATAAAAAAAACTGGACTTTTTTTATTTAGATACCATCATCAGCCTCTCACAGTCCACAGCTAGGACCACACATAGGTGACCTAGGCCTCTCCTACTGTTAGCCAATTTGCTAAATCTTGTGCTTCTTTGTAAGGTACCTATAGTTGCAACACCACTGTAAACTTACCCATGTTTCGCAAATAAAGATATTTGAATTTGAATTCTCGCAGCACAAACTTGCCAGTTATCGTCATCATCAGCCTATTGCAGTCCACTGCTGGACATAGGCCTCACTAGTTGTTCGCCACTTTGGGCAAACATCTGGCGGATATACCCATAATCGCCACGCTGGGCAGGCGGATTGGCGATCGCAGAGCGTAGCTTCTCATCATCGGTCTGTGGTATTTAGCTACGCCTTCAATTGTGATGGTTATACCGCCACCAGTCGGTTGCCAGCGCCTCGTTCGTTATTCGGCAGGATGCACCACGGGCAGGTGAGGTTGGCTTGGAGCGAAAAGATGGTGGGTCGCTCCCTTACATCCCTCTTGCCAGTCATCTTGCGCAAATCGTCGCCACACCTTGCCTGAGGGCATCCTACACTTACACTGACGTGGTCAACTATATTTATATTAATATAGGTTAGGTTTTTAACGATTCAACACGTCACTAATATAATATTTCTCACATTCTCCATGCACCAGACACATCTATCAAAGCCTATTCGGCAGTAGACCTATAACGAGAAGTGACGGTTTTAATCCACTTTCCGCTGACACGACATCGCGCCTCCGCTCCACTCGAGGACAATAAAGTCATAACTCCAATTGTGTGTACCCTCCCCTGATTATACACGCAATATGAAACGAAAATTTGTGGGGAATTCTTATGTATGTAATTACGTTTCGTAACGAATAGGTCTGATGAGGACAAAATGTAATCTATACTTATAATAAATCTGTAGAGAAGTCAATTCTGTACATGAAATATTTTTTCAAAATAACTATCAGGAGGTGATTAGTGATCGATACTGATGCCAAAAATGCAATCAGTAAAATTTTTGTCTGTCTGTCTGTATGTTCGTTATAGAAAAAAAACTACTGGACGGATTTTAACGAAACTTGGTACGATTATTGTTCATACTCCTGGGCAGGTTATAGTATACTTTTCATCACGATAAAATCAATTGGAGCAGAGTGACGGGAAGTGTTGGGAAAACGGGCGAAATTTTTATCTGTATGTTTGATCGCGCATCACGCGAGAACTATTGCATGGAAATAAATGCGGTTGTTACCAATGTATTGCTAGAGGTCTAACTTAAAATTTAGGTACCGTCTTATGGTCGTCCGTTATTTTTGAAACCCGATATCCACGCGTGCGACGCCGCCGGCACAGCTAGTATGTATTAAACTACTAAATTGTGAAACGTCCAAATCATTTCAATGTCATTACCTTAAACATTTTTTTAACTTCACTACCCATAGGTTGTTTGGAAAACAAAATAGCAATAAGAACGTCTAAATATAATAATAAGGATTTAAGGGAGCGGCCTATCATCTTTTCGCTCCAAGCCAACCTCACCTGCCCGTGGTGCATCCTGCCGAATAACAAACGAGGTGCTGGCATCCGACTGGTAGCGGTATAACCATCACAATTGAAGGCGTAGCTCCGATGACGGGCAGCAGCGTCACCGGAACGAGAAAATACACCCTGCGATCGCCAAGTCGCCTGCCCAGGGTGGCGATCATGGGCAAACCCCTCCAGGTATTTGCCCAAAGTGGCAAACAACTGGAGAGGCCTATATCCAGCAGTGGTCTATGATAGGCTGGCAATGATGTTATCTTAAAAGGAAGTCCCAAAGATACCTGTACTAGTTTTTGAAATTTCGTGTTAAGTGAATAAGCGACCTTTTGTTTTTGTTATATTTAGTTAGATAGGTCTATTCTAACTATTGTTTTGTTGCTAGTAGGTACCTACAAGTAATTATTATCAATACCGCCTCTGCTATATTAAAAGAAACAAAGCATTATATTGTGCGCGTTAATTAGGACGAAAAGTTATTTTTTTAATTACTTATCATGTTTTTTTGACCTCAACAAATGCCGTATTAGGCTAAGAATCTTTTCAAATTCATTATTTTTTGTACTGGGCGTTTAGATTTCTTTTGTTCTTTTATTATTATATTTTAATTGTTGAAAAGGTTTATTAATTAAATAGAAAACAAGTTTTTTGTTGTTCTAAGGTAACGAAAGGGTGACTTAAGTCCTTTAGAATCCCAATTTTATTGTTAGATACATAAATAGATATTCTTTATTGCCTTAAAACGAGATACTCGTATATAGACACCATTATTACATGAGGGATCTCTTCCAGACAATTTTAGGGTACCTTAGGTCTTGCAATGATAAAAGAGTTAAATTTACCGAAAAACCCGGACACCATATTTTAGCCCTAGCCAGGATACGAACCCGGGACATCCCGTTGTTTGGCTAGTACATTAGGAACCATTTACTCTCTCCCTGCTATAGTGTCTTAATGCGAATAATGACAAATGTGAATATAACTTTGTTTGTTCCACTTCGGTGTCCCAAATAGAAAGTGTCATTAGATAGACGTTTGCCAAGCTAAGGGCGGTTACAGACTGGCATCTATAATATATTATCAGAGTTACCAGTTTTTTTTAAAATAGTAGCTCGACATAATGGCTTCCCTACGTCTGATGGAAAGCGAAAGAGAAGCCCAAGCTCGCTTTGACGACGGGCAATCAACTGGTCGGTTACCTCTCAAAACAGTGTTTCTTCTAGACATATTCTTATTTAACTTTTCAAACTCGCAAACAAACGTGAAAACAAACAATCTATAACTAACTAGCTTTTGCCCGCGACTTCGTCCGCGTGTTTAAATTTATACATACAAAAGTTTTTTCCCGCTAACTCCCGTTCCCGTGGGAATTTCTCAAAATACAGCCATAACTAAACTTTATATTTACTAAGGTACCTGCATGCCAAATTTCAAGCGTCTAACTTAAGCGGTTTAGATTTTTCATACAAAAGGATTTTCCCGCTAATTCCCGTTCCCGTGGGAATTTCGGGAATTCCTTTCTTAGTGCACCCCTACGGTACCTAAGCTACGTCCCTTCCAAATTTCAAGTGCCTACGTTTAGCCGTTTGGGCTGTGCGTTGATATGTCAGTCAGTCAGTCAGTCAGTCAGTCAGTCAGTCAGTCAGTTTCTCCTTTTATATATATAGATTAACATGAAACAAAACTCAACAAACGAGAACACCGAACGTAGAACGCGTACGCGTAGAACGCGATTGTACTTCGGGCGTTAGCGGGGCGTGGTCGGGTGCGGGGAGCAAGGAACAACTGCACTGGAGAAACTTCGCGCTTGTGCGTAAGCGCATAAGCGCGTAGGGGCATTACGCACAAGCGCCCGCACCCCGTTCCTCCCTCTATAATACCTAAGTTATAACTTGGGCGTTGAAACAGTCAACACTAGACTAGCGTGCTCGTGTCCCAAACAGCAAGTCAAGACCTGTGCGAGACACAAAAAAGACCGCTTCCATGCACACTAGGCTCTGCTCCAGCTCCGCTCAAAGACCGGTGGGACTCCCCGCTACTGCGTCACTGGGCGAAGCTCTACACGGGACATGTTAATAAAATTAACCATTAATATTATTAATTAGATAAATATGAACTAACACCATGGAATCTGGTTCTGATATCATTTTTTTTGTTATTATTATTATTATTTCAGTTAAATTTTAACAATAATAGAGCTTTGTTCTCTCCTCGTGTGTTAGAACCCTAATATGAAATCCATTACAACTTGCGGAATCCCTATAATCAATCTTAATAAAAACTACAGAAGTATATATTAGGTGTAGTCACGGGATCCCGAAATCTTAGACACAAAGTTAGAACAGAATTAAAACTTGGAAGGTAGTCTCTGCAAGATGTCTAGGTAAATACATTACCCAAGACTGCCACGCTGGGCCACACAGCGCCATCTAGTACAAAACTAAGCCGAAGCTTGTACTATGAGTACTAGACAACTGATAAACTCACGACTCATTAGCATTGCAAAGAGACGTTGCATCCATGTGCGTTCTCTACCACATCTATCAAGGGGAATGTTCTGAAGAATTGTTTGGTTTACTGCCTGCAGCTGAGTTTCTTCACCGCACCACACGTGACCGATTAAAATTCCATCTTCATCATCTCAATGGTTGGCGATCCTCGACTGTACGCTTTATGAGGAACTTTTTGCCTCGCGCCTCGGTTTTGTGGAACCAATTTCCTGCGACAGTCTTTCCGAACAGCTACGACTTGGGTACCTTCAAGAAACGAGCGTATTCTTAACTAAAAGGCCGGCAGCGACCCTAAACTCGGTTAGAGTGGGCAATGTCGACTGGCTTACCATCAGGCATCACACTTGCTCATCCGCCGTCTCTCGCATTAAATCAAAACTTAGTTAAATACTTTTTTTTCGTCACAGCTAGTCATAGGCCTCTCCAAACGTTCGCCATTTTGCTCTCGCATCCAGCACTTGCCAGCCATTTGGCGCAATTTGTCCCTCCACCTGCCCTGAGGACATCCTTCCACGTTTACCGAAAATCGGTATCCACTCTAGACCTCGTTTACTCCAACGGTAACCAGTTCTGCGACAGATATTGAAAACCCATTGCCACATAAGCGTACTAATCCTGTATCACCTCATTTTGGATACGATCGCACACGACTTCAATAACAGAACACGGCTCCACTTCAATATAGCCAAGCAATTTGGCCAAAACTCGACCAGTTATACAATACTACAGTAGTACAATACCCCTAAATATCAAACTGCAAAGCCGCGTCCGAACTGCGCGCATTACGGTCGCAAATCAAACAGTGCTATCTGAAAATTGGTCAAAAAGCTGTGTTTCGTTCGTTTTGCGATGTTCCCGGCGCTCGGGGCAGCTAGGAAATTAAACGTTACAACGTAGGTATAGGTATGGGGTTTTACATGGCACGATATAGTACATTGATGGCAACTGGCGACAAATTCCAATGGTAGTGAACCAGTCTCTGACACAGTACATTAAATTTTTGTAGTTTAAATTTCAGTAATTAAATATAAATATCACACAAAATCACATATTATATTGCTCTAATCCCAAAGTAGCTTAAGCACTTGTGTTAGTTATGGGTATCAGAACAACGAAGGTAACCCACAAATATATCGTTTTGTGAAAAAGCTCTAACATAATCTCCGAAAATTATGTGCAACAGTTCCTTAGAATCGGCTTCCCGAAAGGATACGACGTCTTAGGGACCTTCAAAAAGCGAGTCTACCAGTTTTTCAAGGGCCGGCAATGCACCTGTGACTCTGGTGTTGCACCGTCTATGGGCTGAAGTGACCACTTACCATCAAATGACCTTCAAGCCCGTTTGCCCCCTCTGTCATATAAAAAAGAAAAAGAAGTGGCTTCACACCAATCGGACCGTGCAAAGGTATGCTCCTCATCAAAGTGAGCGACAATAGTTCGGCCCAATTGAGCGTGCCCATCGTTCGGCACAGTGCCTCGCGCCGAACTTCGTCTACGTCACTAGGATCGCTCCAGTGACGTCACAAAGGATCGGACGATTGATTTCACCTTTTCACTGTATTTTACCCAAATAACGCCACTCATAATACTCGTATATAAGTTTATTTATTTATTTAAAACTTTATTGCACAAAATGGTACAAAAGGCGAACTTAATGCTAGGAGCATTCTCTACCAGTTAACCTTTGGATCATGCAGGGAGCAAATGTGTGTGCGGTGAGTGTAAAAAGAAACACTGTAAAAGATAATACCTAATATAGAATCAATAAACTAATATGCTAAATATACTACTTATTAAAATGTGCTATAAATACGTATACATACATGGATATATATACACATATAAGCAATTAATATAATAATACATATAAAATAAGTATATACAATAATATATATACACATACATATATATGCAGGACATATATAATAGTGTTGGCCATCAGTTCAGAAGGAGTGGGTTTATGAAAATAAGAACCAAAATACTCAAGATTAAATCACTTTATTCACTATTTTTCATTCAAATACAATACTTCACTGGTATACAAATCCTAATATCCTTAATCCTATCCTAACCTAATCCCTCATAATTAACATTCCTATCAATTCCTACCAATTCAATCAATAATCCTACCAATCCTACCAATATCCTACCAATCCTACCATCCTACCAATAAAATATAAATCTATTAACACTTACTGTTTTACAGGTAATCCACATAATAATGCACATAATCCACATAAATCACTCTATACGTCCGTTCGGTCCGGCGTCTCGTAACAGAATGTCGATAACTGACAACTTGTCTGCCTTTTATACGCTTGGACGTCAGATGTCAATTGAGTGACTATTTAATTTAATTTCCTACTCGCACGCCGGATTTCAACTGAGAGACTATTTTATCAGAGAAATAATAAGCTATGCAATGTATTACCAACTTAAAGGTATAAAATGTATTAATGTGTGTAATAAACGCTAACAGCTCGGCCATCCTGTTCGAAGCGGGTCCTCACGCTTGCTACTAGAAGTTTCAGCTTGGTGTCTTCTTCGCCATAGTCTTCGCCTTAGTTTCAGCTTGGTGTCTTCTTCGCCTTAGTCTTCGCCTTAGTTTCAGCTTGGTGTCTTCTTAGCAGTTTCTTGAGATGTCCTCTTGTCCCATCTGTCCGGTAAGGTCCAGTCCGCTCCAGTCCAGTCAAGTAAAGTCTAGTTTGGCCCTCTCACCTGGGCTCTAGTTATGCCCTCTAACCTGGGCTCTAGTTATGCCCTCTAACCTGGGCTCCAGTCCTGCTTTACCTGGACTCCACTCCTGCCCTGCCTGGGCTCTATTCCTGCCCTACCTGGGCTCCATTCCTTCCTCACTCCTTGCCCTCGACTGTCCATCCATATCCATCTTCTTCCGTAGTAGTGGGTATCTGAAAAACTTTTAAAAGCTTAGTATTGTTATCGTAAAATACACATTCATTGTTGCAAACATGGGCTACATGTACGTATATAGATACTATATTTAGCACCGTACTCGTTTGAATCATCATCATCATCAGCATCATCATCAGCATCTTCATCAGCATCTTCATCAGGTTCATCATCATCAGCCTGTATCAGTCCACTCCTTTGAATATCTACTTATAATGAATGTTTGTTTTTATAGTTTCAATTTTACCTGTACCGTGGTTACCTATAACACATGAAAGCTGTAAAAAGTAATTCAAACTTCCTCCACTTCGTATACAGTCATCTGGTCTAATAGGCATTTCAACTTAAGTATGTAAAGGAAAGACAGATCAGGTGTTGAATAAGATTCATCAAAAACATCGCGTCCTACAAAATCAATACAAAACAGAATATAAAATACTAGCAGCCCGCTTCTCGCTTCGCTTCGGATAAATCAATTAAGTCAGCTAAACATTTCATACATTGTTGGTGTTGTGACGAGTTCCAAAACGAAGAAAAAGGAACACACCCTGGCCCTGAAGAGCCTCTCACCTCAACCATCTCATCGACATATTGCAACGACCACCATAGTGAATGCAACCAGAACTGTTCCCGCCAGCGTGCGATCATAACTTATAGGGAAAAAAAAGGCTTATGAAGTGCCTTCAATGTTCAAAATCCATTAACCATTTAAAATATTACAATGCTCGGACTGACCCACAGTGAGTGTCTAGCACGGACAGAAATGAAAAATTGAAATAATAGGTAATTTCATAAGAATGACTGCAACTCACTGACACTTAATGTATCGAGAGTCTATTTGACAAAAGACATAATATTCTATTCATCCGATTTCAATAGGACAAATAAGTAGTAATATCGCTATCACATTGTATGTGTTCAGCTAAGAATCTGGCCACTTAACCCGCTCTTACTAAGCAGAAAAATCACATTGAGAATGCAAAAGTATTCCATTTTTAGGGTTCCGTACCTCAAAAGTAAAAAAAACTGAACCCTTATAGGATCACTTCGTTGTCCGTCTGTCCGTCCGTCCGTCCATCTGTCAAGACCCTTTTTCTCAGGAACGCGTGGAGGTATGAAGCTGAAATTTATATCAATTACTCAGGTCTACTGTCCCTTGAAGCTGTGAAAAAATCAAACTTCTAAGCGAACGCAATCAAAAGATACAGCCGTTTCTGCCGCAAATTTTTGACACTTGCAAGGGAATCAAAACCTAAAGGGTACTTCCAGTCGACCCAGAATCTTGAAATTTGGCATGAAGCAACGTTTTATAGCACACATGAATGAAATATTCCGAAAACCTTAAATTTTTAGTTACATTACAAAATATATATTTTTTTAATAAATATAAACTTTTTCTTTTTTCCTCATGAACGCGTAGAGCTATCAAGTTGAAATTCATATCAAGTACTTAGTTTTGCCTAGTCGTTGTAGTGTCAAAATCAACTAACAGTGTCCAAGTTCTAATGCATGGAATCACTACTTAGTGTACCAACTCCCAAAAATTTTTATTATTCCTAAACTTTTCTCAAAAATCCCTAAAATCGCCTTAATTATATAGTTTTCTCCTAAAAAATAATTTTGTTTCCTTAAGGCATCATTGACACATTTCTTGTCGACATAGTACGACGTAGATAGTACAAAATTGAATCGTTGAATCACTACTCAGTGTACAATCGTTGTTCAATTTTCTCAAACATTTTTTTTTTTTTTTTTGCCGATTCATATCTGACGTAGTTGGAAACTAAGCACTAGATGTTGTTTTAAGACACTAGGTCAAGAAACTAGTATTGTTAGGATAAAATTCCATTTTAAACAAAACATTTGAAAGAGTCAAAAAGTTCCTGTATATACTCCTAAAAATTTCAGACGCCCAATAATAATCTCATTTCACCTATATACCCTGGGAAGAAAACCCTTAAGTTATGAACCCTGTCCCTACTATAAGAGTATGTTATTTTATTTCTTTACGTATCGCATTTACATATTTATCAACACTAATGCCAGAGAGTAAATTTGCCCACACACCTAACAGACCCTAAAAACACTGATCCGATTTGATATCTCCTTCATGAATCATATCCTGAATTTCGAAAACACTATTTCAACTAGACGTCTCTTCGGACGTACGATGATTCCACAGAACACTGTTTCAACAAATCACATATTCGACAGATTTCTAGTCAGACAAAACACTAGGTACTCCGACAATATTCTATTTCGACAAGCCATATTTCGACAGAACACAACTCACCTATTCGACAGAATACCGTTCAGACAAAATGTTAAATCTTTTGTCAAAACCTAATCAGTTATAAGCCTTTAGGAAGCTACACTATCTTTGGTATACACAGGTCATAATTTTTTTAATATGGGATTCATAATAGAATTTCACTAAAGTTACCCAAGTTTGAATTTTGCATTATATAAACGCAACTTTGCAGTGCATAATAACAATAAAACATTGTAATACAAAAATTGCCGATAGAAAAAGAGTAACATCTTGTTTCCTGCCGGTTCCCCCGGGCAGAATCCACTCTCCGAATATGGCGTTAGCATAACCTTTCCATATTTTACTTGGAGATTAATGAGTACCTCTATTTAAATCTATGTAATTAAAGCTTCTATTTTCATTTCAATTCAAGATATGAACAAAAATCGTCAAAACCCTTCTCTCATCGCGTGCGCGGCGAAACCCATTGATTATAGAACCAAAAAAAAAGTGTACTATGACTCTACAAAAAGCATGTCCGGACCGAATACTGCTATCTGTTCATCTGTTACAGCGTGGCTGTAACAGACAACCTTAAATACTCGAAGGGAGGGAAGGTCGCTTGCTGTTCACATTCATCAATCATCAATTGTAATTCACTCAGTTGATAGATCACCTCATCCTCATCTTTTAACTATCCTCTACCCCAAGATTGTCTGGAAGAGACCGCTCACAGATGCAAGACCCCCTAAACTGCACAACAAGTTCACCATCATCAACATCAGCAGTGTCCACCAAATCACCCGTATAGGATACAGTAATGAATATCTATTCTGATCACAAAATCATTAGGTTAGATCATTCCCTAGGGGCACCGCAGACAGAGACGGGCTACTGATATCAGTTGAAAATGGTTCAAAGTCAAAAGATCGTAATAATGTGATATATCATCGCTCTTCGTTGAGTGCACCGGGCTATGCTCAGAGCTTGAGCAGCACAATGATGATGTAGACCATGATTGCCTATATATAGACCCCGACCTCCGATAATGAAAATTCATCCGAATCCACTATTCTCTCAGACTCCGACCAATTTCCAATGTTATCCATATCCCCTGACCCTTTTGATGAACCCACTTGAATATCACGCACTGGCCCGAAAATATAAATTTTTCTGTTACCTCAAACCTATCAGTAAGTCAACAGCAATAGACATTATAAACCCGAACCAGAGCGACCAAATGGCAGCACCTGGGCGCCTTCACGGGCGCAAACCTCACACATCGATCTAGCCTCGAAAATCGGACTGAGATATAGAAAAAATTGATTATAAAATCCCTCAAGTATCCCACACAGACAATGTTTTCCATCTGACACCATTAAAATTAATTAATCCTTTTACAAATACTGCATGTATGCATTTACTAAGAAATAGGCCAAGGCAGACGAAAGACAAATCTTTGTGACTGGGCCACTCCAGGCATTCACATTATTAACAGAAGGAAATTATTAGAACCTTGTGCAACCCAAGCCAGATCAAAGGATGAGAATATAATGTTTAAAAGTATACGAAACCCCTTTTAAAAAGGCTTGTATAGTGGCGAAGACAAATAACGAGTACTTATCTAAAAGTAATAAAGGACATAGAACCCCGGTTCATTACCACAAGATCTCTAAAGAAAGTGACAATCGTCCCAATTCCGATGCTCAAGCAGCCACTCAATCCAAAACCCACTTTTCTAACATACCTACCCTGAATAACGAGCAAGATAAATCCTTAGCCGAAAACCCTAAGCCCAATCTCCTCCAAAAGCAAATGTGAAAGAATGTCTTCTTAGCCATTCCAAATCATATTTATTGTGTAATAGCGATTCTACAAACCCTCAATGAACTTCATTTATCAAAAATATTTGTAAGGAAATTTCAGCAGTGGTATAATTATTGTTTCACAGAATTTTGCAATAATATTTAACAAGTGTATAGACAGTCATATCCAAATCCAATGAAACAAGTAAGATTATTCCTTTATTTCATCGATTCCTAGGTCTATTTCCATTTTACCAGCGTTAAGTTTTAATCTTATCCCATCAACAAACAGGCAAAAATATGACTAAGCGAACAATACTCTCTCACAGTCTTACATTAGTTTACCACAATTATTTTCTTGTAAATTCCAATGGATATCCGTCCATATAGGACACACACAAATTTAATTTCAGACTCATTTTAATTCAATTTTTTAAATTTTTTATTTTTCTGTGAACCGAGGCTTCGGTCAGTTTATACTACTACCTACTTCACTTCCGTGGGACGATGTAAATATGAATGTGAGTCAAATAAATACTCACATAACCATGAACAGTAAACACACGGAACCCGCTGAATGCACGACCCTTCCAGGGATAACTGCGAACTCTCAAGTTACAACGGGCGGACTCAGTTGTCATAACGTTACCTAATTAAAAAAAACTAGGGAACTGACATCGATACCTCAAGGCTAATTCAATCCAGTCACTTCCACAGCATCATATCCCACAGTTTGCCCTTATGGGAATCAGCCTCACAAACTAACCCTGTATCACAGAAGGGTGCTCCGGTCTACATTACAGACCCCAATCCCGTAAATCACTTAAAGAATTATCCAAAGAAATAAAAATCCTAACCGCGGTGCCCAATACACGTTTGACCGCAACATATTGTTGATCTAAGTATTATATCGATTTAAATCTCGCACAGAGTCATGTACAATTACCAATGGCTACCACAAAGTGCAAGATTACCTAGATCACCAAATCACTAGATCATTAAAGAAGGCCTAGCAGACTACACGTCGAAACGCGGTCATAAAAAGTTATGATATACATTGCGAATCCACTTAAAGAAACACGAGTAAACCATTTTATTTTTCTTGCATGACCATACCTAAAAATAACTTTCCAGTGAATACATATTTAGCAAATATATGATCATTGATATCCCTATATATCATTTATTATTACTTTACCAAATCCTGTAATATATTTGAATACTACTGATAACCGTTAAATTTGTCCAAGCTCTTTTACTTATGTGATTCCTCAATGAATATTTGCACACGTACGTACCTATCACTAATTTTTGTTGTCTCCTATTCAATTCTTATTTTATAATTCTAGATTAGCTTGTTAGGCATTCATTCATGTGACATTTTACCTTAAAATCTGTAACAACGGTATTTAAGAGCTACGCCCTAATCCCAGACTCCAACGACATGTATTCGTTATTGCGTTAAGAGTACATCGTATACACGTTGGGCGATAAAAAAAATAAACCTATGCACGCACAACTCAACAAGTCTATAATATTGAGGTCCGTTTCAATTAGGAATCTACCCCGACTCCCATAATACGTGAAACAATATAATTTAATCTGTTATTTATTTAAGGAATTAAGGATATTACACAGCAAGCAACGAAGTATTGAGTATTTAGTTCTATTTGTGCTAAGAAAATGACTATTACGAAAATAAAATAACTGGGCGTGGTCAAAGAAAAAAATATTCAAACATGTACCGCTTTAGTTATTCTATTATTCACTACTGATTTTACTTCCATTTGCCAGTGGTAACTGGACAGCTATTCACTTTAAAGCCGTACATTATTGCTGAAAAAAAAAGTTCGCCCATTCTCGGTTATTGTGGACGTGAAAAGAAAATTAAGAGAATTTTCTTACGATCCCACTTCTGAACTGTTGGCCATCAGTTCAGAAGGAGTGGGTTTATGAAAATAAGAACCAAAATACTCAAGATTAAATCACTTTATTCACTATTTTTCATTCAAATACAATACTTCACTGGTATACAAATCCTAATATCCTTAATCCTATCCTAACCTAATCCCTCATAATTAACATTCCTATCAATTCCTACCAATTCAATCAATAATCCTACCAATCCTACCAATATCCTACCAATCCTACCATCCTACCAATAAAATATAAATCTATTAACACTTACTGTTTTACAGGTAATCCACATAATAATGCACATAATCCACATAAATCACTCTATACGTCCGTTCGGTCCGGCGTCTCGTAACAGAATGTCGATAACTGACAACTTGTCTGCCTTTTATACGCTTGGACGTCAGATGTCAATTGAGTGACTATTTAATTTAATTTCCTACTCGCACGCCGGATTTCAACTGAGAGACTATTTTATCAGAGAAATAATAAGCTATGCAATGTATTACCAACTTAAAGGTATAAAATGTATTAATGTGTGTAATAAACGCTAACAATAGATAATCTTGATGAGCAATTTATGAATTACGACGAATAATTTAAAAGGTGTTCACGTACCCTCACGTAAGTTGAGTGAGCCAAAAAAGAAATCAATGGATGATATAGGTATGTAATGAGATATCTATATGACATAAATCTACATATAAATATCTGTGCCTATACATACATTTAAGCTTATGCTTATATATTTCCATATATTTAATGTTATCAACTTTAGCATACCCATACATTTGTTCTTTACATATAGGTACATAAGCGCAAGGGAGCTGCATCCTGCTTAGATTCCCTCCTTGACTCACTCCTTGAGTCTCAGGGAGTGAGTGAGTCAGCCTATCGCAGTCCACTGCTGGACATAGGCCTCTCCAGTTGTTCGCCACTTTGGGCAAACACCTGGAAAATATACCCATAATCGCAACGCTGGGCAGGCGGGTTTGGAGATCTCCGTTCTGCTATCCTCGCTACGATGGCGCTGCTGCCTGTCATCGGCCTGTATTATTTAGCTACGCCTTCAATCGTGATGGTTACACCGCCACCAGTCGGTTGCCAGAGCCTTTGTTAATCGGCAGGATGCACCACGGGCAGGTGAGGGTGGCTTGAAGTAAAAAGATGATAGGTCGCTCCCTTACATCCCATCAATTTAACACGTGCATTTAATTAACAACATCATTCCTTTGAGAGTGGCATCACGCGCTTGTATAATTGATTTTGGCGAAGTATGAAATTGAATTTAATCGTTCCAAGCATCTTTTGCAACTCAGTGCAATGAACACAAAAATGTTTTTAGTATTTTTTATTTATATGCTGTCTTTTCAAATGATAACGGTAAGTTATTATTGATTTTTAAATGTTATATAATACAGTACAAACATTTGTCTGCTCGTCTGCATGTAGCTATAATATGTACCTATTTATTTAGAAAAAAAGTATTATCTAAGTAAGTTTATCATTAGTCTAGCACCTATACTACCTACAAGCTATAGCTCCCTTAAAATGTTTTCAGGCTAAATTAATAAGGATATATCCGCGTAGCGTAAGTGGTATATTTATATTTTCATCCTTATTTGAAAGTATATTAAACTAGCCAAACCGCCCTCGCTTCGCTTCGGGTATTTTAGATAAGCGTTAATTAATAACAGTTTAGATTGCTATATAACAGTTTAGGTAACGTTTTCAATACACGTCAGTTTGAAAGATAGCTTTTTGTTAATTTTTTCACACCTTGGATTAATTATTAATCCTTTAGCACGGATCCCTAACTTTTTCTAAATATAATACACCCTATGTTCACCGGGGATAGTGTAGCTTTCCGACAGTGAAAGAATTATTCAAATAGGTCCAGTAGATTCGGAGCCTATTCGTATCAAACAAACAAACAGTCAAATCTTTTCCCTTTATAATATTAGTATTGAGTATAGCATAGATAAATATTTTTTATGTTATACAAGAGAGTAAAAACTGGGACCTATTGAGTCCCAGTTAGGTGGGTCAAAACAGCATTATTTTAATTACATTTTCTAGCTTCAACACAAGAAAAGCAGCCAAAGATCACCGGAAAAATGCCGAAATAAAGTAAGTAAATCAAAAACCAATTATGTATTTTACCTTTCACACCGAAAGTGTATAAGTTGGGAAGTTAAATACAAATTGTATTTAAAATACCTTTTCTCTTCCACTCCAGAGTACTTAGGAAGTTTCTAACCAATATTTCTTCCTGGTAAAATCACTGGAATTAAATTAAATTTCCTTTTTCTTTCCGATATTTTTAGGGTTCCTTACCTCTATAGGAAAATAACCTTTATACGACCACTTTTTTGTCCGTCCATCTGTCTGTGAAGACCCTTTTTCTTAAGAACGTGTGGAGGTATCAAGCTATTTATTACGAGTAATATCAAATATACTCAGGTCTACTGTCCCCTGGAGCTGTGAAAAAATTAAACTTCTAAGCCAATGCAATCAAAAGATACAGAAGCTACGCCGGAGCCGCTGGGATATGCCCATAATCGCCACGCTGGGCAGGCGGGTTGGCGATCGCAGGGCGTAGCTTCTCACTCTGGTGACGCTGCTGCCCATCATCGGTCTGTGGTATTTAGCTACGCCTTCAGCTGTCATGGTTATACCGCCACCAGTCAGTTGCCAGCGCCTTGTTTGTATTCGGCAGGATGCACCACGGGCAGGTGAGGTTGGCTTCGAGCGTAATGATGATAGGTCACTTCCTTACATCCCAAGATAGATATTCTTAATTGCACAAAATACAAACATTTATAAACAAGGTAATACCTACAAACTACTAGTGGTACAATTTAGGCAGTCTAAGCGATCTCTTCCAGACAACCTTCAGATAGAGGAAGTGGCAAGCAAACATTGGAATTGGTCAGGGTTGCCAGATCTCCCGATTTTGGTCAATGTCTCCCGATGTCCCGGATTCCGTCCAAAACTCCCGATTTTTTATAAATATGACCTATAATAAAGTATTGTATTAATATGACCAAACAGAGCAAAATCTCAACCATTTTCTTAGATGGATGACCTTTTTTTTTGCTCTCTAAGCAACTAAATTGGAAAAAATTTAGTTAGTAATCATTATTCTGAGGCAAAAAGAACATCTCCCGATTTTTTTCACAAGTACTGTCATACATCTCCCGGATTTTGATTATACATCTCCCGAAAAGTCAACATTTTGATCTGGCAACCCTGGAATCTATATATATAAAAGGAGAAACTGACTGACTGACTGACTGACTGACTGACTGACATATCAACGCACAGCCCAAACGGCTAAACGTAGGCACTTGAAATTTGGAAGGGACGTAGCTTAGGTACCGTAGGGGTGCACTAAGAAAGGAATTCCCGAAATTCCCACGGGAACGGGAATTAGCGGGAAAATCCTTTTGTATGAAAAATCTAAACCGCTTAAGTTAGACGCTTGAAATTTGGCATGCAGGTACCTTAGTAAATATAAAGTTTAGTTATGGCTGTATTTTGAGAAATTCCCACGGGAACGGGAGTTAGCGGGAAAAAACTTTTGTATGTATAAATTTAAACACGCGGACGAAGTCGCGGGCAAAAGCTAGTTGGTCCATAAAACGTTAACTTATGGTTCAGACAAAAAAAAACGACGAAACTACCACAGACTAAAAACTCAAATCCTATTCATTTCCAGTGCCATGTTGCAAACTGCCACGCAGAGGTAAGTTAAATGGAGTTTCATAGTAATATTGTTCCTTCTGTTACAATTAAGGGACTGTCTTTCTGTACAAATCTTTTTTCTAAGCAATTAAACTCTGTAAAGTAACTTTCATAGTTAAATTGATTCGGTTAATTGAAATAGGGATGTAACGGAGTTTTATGATTATGACTGCTGTCCCGGAAATATTTCAGCTTTGAATTGATTTTATTAATTTTTCGGGATTTAGTTTAGTTTTCAAATATTGAGTGCAGTAATTGTTAATTAAAAATACAGACTTGCAGATAATAATGATTATCAGTTGTCTAGTACCCATAGTACAAGCTTCGGCTTAGTTTGGGGTTAGATGGCGCTGTGTGGCCCAGCGTGGCATGTCTTGGGTTATTTTTATTTATTTATTTATATGTATATTGTTGTGCGAAACATGTAAAATAGGTACTTGTATCTTTACTGCTTGCACCACACTAACAAATTTTAATTTTTTTTAGTATTAGGTATATAGTTTTAATTAAGAAATAGGTCGAAAAGAAATGTACAAATAATATTGTCAAATGCATTGAAACAACATTACTAATTTTTTAGTTATAAATTGATATCCTTTACCGGTTTCGGTAAACCGTTTCCATAACAACACTAATTTGATCCCGGGAGCTAGTGAGTTTATTAGGTAAATTAGTGAATTTTCGGTCGAGAACTTTTTCTGAATTGTTAAAAATTGTATTCAGAAGTCGTTCACCTAAGTTTTCCCGTCGGGTAAGTTTGTGCTGACCACAGAGTAATAAAAATGCAGTGATTGAATTTCGACCAGTACCCTAAACCGACGAGCATGTATGAAGAGATTGATGAATGTGGACGAAGGAAAAGTTGTGTGCCAGGATCGTAGCAAATGGAAGGACATGGTCTCTGCTTATCCCTCTGGGAGAAAGGCGTGACGTTATGTATGTGTATGAAGAATTTCTGCGTTATCGAATTTTGAAGATCCTGAATTAATTTTCACTTGGTGGCACAATGGCTAAGCGTTCAATTAAAAGCGCGGAAATGGGAAGATTCGGGTTAGATTCCTGGTCGGATCAATCCTAACATAAGTATTTACTTATTTAGGTAAACCTGGAGTAAGTACATCGGATACCTAGTGTGTGAAGCCGTTGGTACTGTGCTTGTCGTACTGACCTGCTATTTTTTACCTGGATTATAGGAATAAAGGAACAGACTAGAGGGTGCACAAGTATTTATATACACACTTATACTCGTACTAATAATATCGCCTGCATATGTATATAGCAGTATGTACCCGTAAATTTTTTTTATAGTAGCTCGACATAATGGCTTCCCTACGCCTGATGGAAAGCGAAAGAGAAGCCCAAGTCGCTGTGACAACTGGCAAGTATCTGGTCAGTTACCTGTCAGTTGCCACTGCCATGCCGGCCCAACCCTTACCCCCCCATGAGCTCCGGAAACCCTACTCACCGGCAGAAACTCGACCCGGAGGTCATTTGGCTGCGGTATTCTATAGGGTGGAGGTCCTTCCCCGGACGGGCGGCTCAATACGAGCGAAGATTCGCTATGCCCTACCTCTCTTAAATATAAGCCAGACAGATAAATATAATAATGTTAATCTCTAATTTAAGTGCATAGGACAAGAAGGAGAAGCGGAGGTAAGTTCGCTTAAAATTAATAATTACTATCATCGACATAGCTCTGATTAATAAGCTGAGATGGCCACATCAGCCGCAGAACCGATAACCGTTGGGGTAAACGAGTTCTAAAGTGGAGAACGGCAAACTTACGTACCTAGTGTAGGACGTCCCACCTGAGTGCTCAGTAAAGATAGACGGCCGTATTCCCAAACGTTACTATGCTACGCACGGACGCACAGTGTCCAAAATCCTATAGGTATTTGGGTACCTGTGCGTTCGCGTGACGCATAGTACGACATGAATACGACCGAGAGTGACGATTTACGGGGAATGGTTGGCAAGTGCTGAATGCGAGAAGCTCGAGATCGATCAAAGAGGCCTATGCCCAGCGGTGGACTACGAGAAGATTATGATAATGACGATATTTATTTATTAAGGTTCGTTTAAATGAGGCCTTAGGTTTTTATATAGAGTATTATATAGCGAGACACAGTTATGACACAACAGCATTTGAATTTAAGCACTCTACATTGGCAGAAAAAGACCTCGTTAAGAGACTGGTCGCTATTATTGAAAAGGCCCTTGACAATCAATCAGTAGTTAGGTACATTTATATTAAAAGAGGCTCGTTTTGACATTATTTGTAAACTTTTATATTCGGTGTGAAATAAATATGGCATAAGCTTCCTTGGAGCAATATAAGAAATAAATATGACATGATCGGTGGAATGAGAAAGTTCTACAGTGGATACCGCGTGCAGGCAAGCGCAGTGTGGGACGGCCCTCAGCTAGGTGGAGCGACGATCTGCGCAGGGCGGCCGGCATCAACTGGATGAGTGTTGCTGCCGATCGAGCAGAATGGCGCAGTTTGGGAGAGGCCTACGTCCAGCAGTAAACTGCCGCAGGCTACCGATGATGATGAAGCTTCCTTGAAAACTTAAAATTAACTCAGTTACGATTCGATATATTTTAAAACTTATATCATCTAAGTAACAGATTAAACATAAGATTCGGATTAATCTAACTAAGTTACTGTCCATTTTTCAGTGTCATGGGGCGTACTGTTCATCAGCGGTGAGTATTTCTTTTAGGGTTCCGCATCAAAATAGTCTGTCCGAGTGGTTTGCGGATTTAGAATATGATCATGGACACCCCATCTCATCTCGCGGGTGTCGTAAAAGACGACTAAGGGAATATCAGGAAACGATTTTTAAGAGAGGTAGGGCATGGCGAATCTTCGCTCGAATTGAGCTGCCCGTCCGGGGAAGGACCTCCACCCTATAGAATACCGCAGCCAAATGACCTCCGCGTCATGTTCCTGTCGGTGAGTAGGGTTTCCGGAGCTCGTGGGGGGTTGGGGTTGGGCCGACATGGCAGTGGCAACTGACAGGTAACTAAACAGTAACTTGCCCGTTGTCACAGCGACTTTTTTTTTTATATAGTGTCTCGACATAATGACTTCCCTACGCCTGATGGAAAGCGAAAGAGAAGCCCAAGTCGCTGTGACAACGGGCAAGTAACTGGTCAGTTACCTGTCAGTTGCCACCGCCATGCCGGCCCAACCCCAGCCCCCCCACGAGCTCCGGAGCACTTCTGGCGGTCTGGAGGCGTTACTCATAATCGCCACGCTGGGCAAGCCGGTTGGCCCTCGCAGGGCGTAGCTTCTTGCTCCGGTGACGCTGCTGCCCGTCATCGGCCCGTGGTATTTAGCTACGCCTTCAATCATGATGGTTATACCGCCACCATTCGGTTGTCAGAGCCTCGTTTGTTCAGCAGGATGCACCACGGGCAGGTGAGGGTGGCTTGGAGCGAAAAGAAGATAGATCACTCCCTTACATATATATATAGGATAATAATATGGAATATTATTTCTCCAATCAAAACCTTACTGTTTTAGACAGAACTCATTTCTTAATTAAGCAACCTTTGAAATCTTTCTCGGCAACAAAGTGTTAAATGGTGTTTTAACTCGCAGCTTAATTTAACGAATAACTTCCATTAATATTTCAGACAAGAGGACAATCGTCAAAGTCGCAGGTACTTTTTGAAAGAGCCTTTTTTAGCTTGTTCACGGATTAATTGTATTCGGGGTGAGAGCTTTCCACTTCCCCATTTGTCCAGCTATGACAAGGCTGCTTTGAACTCTTATTTACGGGACTTATGCAAACTCAAGTAATATTTATAAAAAACTATAAATATCGTCATAACTACCACCGGTTCGGAATACTTATAATCAAATTCAATTCAAATGATTTATTCAGTATCTATATTACAATATTAAATTGTTTTTCTTCTTTTTTACTTAAAATTTTGTTGCATTTGTTTTTTTTACATTTATTTTGTTTGTGTTCTTTCTTATTTTTTTTGTCAATGTGGTGTACACCTGTCGTTGATATTATGTTCAAGCATCTTTTTATATATAATTATCTTTTCTTTCTTTAGTGTTTTCTTCGCTTTACTGAATATTGCTTAAACAAAAAAACGACAGGAATCTCAAGTAGTTGTTTTTTTCAAATTAAGCATTTATGACCAATGAGTCCGCTTTTACGCCAAAACTACAGGGCCCCTACCAACAAAATCAAAAACGATCGTTCGTTGAACGGATCGCGTAATACGTTTTCGATTTTGGTGGTAGGGGACTCAGAGCCGAATGAATAAATCATGTAACTTGCAAGTGATCACATTGTGTTTCCTTAGCTGTCCTGTCGACCTTACACACCACTTGATTTTCTGTCAATAAATAAAGCGATCAAACAAACGTATGCCTTATAATATTTTCTTTATTCCTACGCAATCATTTCATTAATAATAAATCGCGTATTCGTATTTTCAGTGCCGCGGGGGAAAATGTAGTTCACTGGTAAGGAAAACATACGACGAATGATGCTTCCATAATTGAAGTGGTTTTTTGTTAAACCCTCAATAGGAGAACCCTTTTTTAAATACGAATGTTTGGTCAAAGTAACATAAGCACAATGGCTTTGAAAAAAATCGTTAAAGCCAAAAAGGGACCTTTGCAAAACCCTATTGGAAAAGCCCAAGAAAGAACTTTATTCATTACGAATCTATCTCTTAGGGTTTCGAAAGTTTGATGAAATGAAATGTAGGATAAAGGAATCTTTTTCAAAATGGCTGCTATCAAACTTAGGTAGGTACGCTTAAAATTGGCCTATTTACATTGAAATTGTGTTTTTCAAACATCTCCAATACCAGATTGAAAAATCCGTAATTTTTGAAACTAAGCAACCCATCTCCTACTTAAAATCGAATGACCTTAGCTGGAATATTATAAATTCGAAAGCTTAATCGTCGAAGAACCATAAAATCGACAAATAATGAGGTAGACAGTTTGCTACATGTATGAGCTCGATGGACCGATGTTCTTGTTCGATGGATATATTAAATAGTGCGTTTATGTTATGGGTTTCATATCAAAATAATTATGTTTTAATTAATGTACCTTAAACAGTGTTATAATGATTCTTGATTAATGTTTCACTTTTGAATTTGACTTTCCCGATGAACTTTGAAGGCCTGTCGCGCTCTCAATTTGCAAAACAATTAAATAAATAATAATAAATATCAGACAACATCACATACATTGCTCCGATCCTAAAGTAAGTAGCTTAAGCACTTGTGTTATGGGTATCAGAACAACGAAAGTACCACAAATAATTACTTAAATACATAATAAACACTCAGACACGGAACAAACACAAGTGTTCATCACACGAATGTTTGTCCCGGGTGGGAATCGAACCCACGACCCTTGATTCAGAAGGCAGGGGTCACTACCTATTGAGCCACTGAGCCAGTCATTTTTTGTTGTGATTTCTCAAATAAGTGTCATTTTAATGGTTCTTTCTGGCAACCATCAAATAACATGGAAATTCAACCATGGTCGTCTCCCCTATTCATTCAAACCACTAAGGTAGTAAACAAGCCTACGGCCCGCCTGGTGTTGAGCGGTTACCGCACCCCATGGAACATACCAGGGAACAAAAGCGTACCTATCTATCTCGGGTGATATATCATATTTCAACAGAGCTCCCGCGTAACTAGTTTACTCTAGTTGTATCTAGTTATAACCGGTTTTAACACGTTCGCACGCGTCTAATCCGATTTGTGCAGCGCACAATTGTCGAGTTAGCCAGCGCTGGGGACAAGGATCTAGGTTCGAACCTGGAAATGCATTTAGCTTATTCTCATAAGTTAGGAAAGCTTTAGTAATTAATTCACTCTAGGTAATACCCGTGAAGCTTCAGGATCAGTGGGGTTCTAAAGTGAATATCACGCCCATATACGACACGTATCACACACACGCACACACACACACATATAACATATACACGGGCACACACGACACGCTTCACACGCACACCGTCTGCGTGTGTGTCACACACACACACACACACATCTATAAAACTACATGTACCACTTCTAGCTAAGCTAAAATTTAATTAATTTTAATTAATAAAGCTTTAATTAAATTCACAAGTGTCCCCAGAAGGGAATACAATTTGTCCCGCCAATACTCCGCTCCTTCGTCTTAGAGCAGATTGTTTGACAGACACATATCTCACACACACGCAGACACACACTCACACACACATACACGCACACACCCAACAACATGTACCACTTCTAGCCAAGCTAACTTCACGACTTCATCGTACAAAATGTACAAGTGTGCACAGAACGGAACACAATTTGTCCCGCCAATACTCCGCTCCTTCGTCTTACAGCTATTGTTTGACAGACAAATTAAGTTTGCTCAGTGTCAAACAAGATTGTTTAAACAATTATTTAGTACGTAATGTTAAATTTATCATTTCCAAAAGCAACGGTTGTCTGCTTTCTCTTTGAAGAATTTAGCTGTACCTACAAGACTGAAAATAAATGAATAGTTTGTCTAGTTAAAATGAATGAATGTATACCAGCGCCGTTATGGTGTCCTGGACGCCATAACGGCACAAAGCTGAGGTTGGGGCCTGGTTGGCTGCGCAAACACTAAATGTTAATGTTCATTTTATTTGTTTTTCTTATTTCCCTTCTGTTTATGTGTTCTGTGTATATTTAATAACTGTGTATTTGTGTTGCCAATAAATGTATTTCATTCATTCATTCAATGTGATGAATGAAAATGAATCAAGTTTCTTATAAAATATGATACTATTATTCCTAATTGGTTTGATCATCTATCAACGATAATATAATTTATGAAATCATGTTGTTTGTACAGCAACATTTTACATAACATTTTGATGTAAAAAGATCGAATCTATACGAGATTGCATTTTTTATAGTGTTACGAATCCAACTGCACGTCGGTGGTAAGATTTTTTGTTACATTATAGTACTCGTAATGACGACATGTTAGGTTCAGTGGTAGGTTTTAAGAGAGGTAGGGCATGGCGAATCTTCGCTCGAATTGAGCTGCCCGTCCGGGGAAGGACCTCTACCCTATAGAATACCGCAGCCAAATGACCTCCGCGTCATGTTCCTGTCGGTGAGTAGAGTTTCCGGAGCTCGTGGGGGGTTGTGGTTGGGCCGACATGGCGGTGGCAACTGACAGGTAACTGACCAGTTACTTGCCCGTTTTCAAAGCGACTTGGACTTCTCTTTCGCTTTCCATCAGGCATAAGGAAGCCATTATATCGAACTAATATAAAAAAAAAGGTAGTGAAGGCTACATCCGACGCTGGTCGCAGGTCGAACCTCTTTTTTTTTCTAAATGACTACGATGATGGCCAGGGCGGCCTTTTCATCATCACTGGACTATTGGGGGCGAGGTAGACTCTCACTCCTAGAGCGGAAAGCTCTCACCCGTTGGAGTTCGATCGTCGCACCCCGCGCAAAAATGTACTGCAAGTTTTTTTATAAGAAGAGGATACAGGATGACCTCACTCCACCTGATGTTAAGCGGTAGGTTCAAAAGTTAGGTCGACAGGCATAATAGTTGTAGATTTTGTTAAACGAATAAAAACACTTAAAATAATGATGCTAATATATTTTCAGTGTGAAGGCGGTATATGCTCGTCAACTGTAAGTTTTTAATCTGAGTTCATGATCCTTATTGGAATACTAGCTGTGCCCACGACTTCGTCCGTGTGGAAAAGAGTTTACTCCCCTATTTTATCCCCTTGGGGGTGGAATTGATCATAATCCTTTCTTAGCAGATGCCTAGGTCATAACATCTACCTGCATCCCAAATTTTAGCCCGATCCGTCCAGTGGTTTGGGCTGTGCGTTGATAGATCACTATGTCACCTTTGAGTTTTATATATAGATAAATAGATATAGATAGATACTGTGTGACATTTTCACTTTTTATTTTTACCCTCGTTGCAGTGCTCGGGGCCATCTTGTTTTTCACACGTAAGTTTATTAAAACTTTATCATGTTTACACGTTACACGTTTATCGTGTTAAGGGTTAAAATGTTAACGTATTTTTCTTTAGTGTCGTGGTGGAGTTTGTCAATCTAAGGTATAGTAGACATTTTATTTTTAAATTACACAAGCGACCCGCCTCCCGCTTCGCTTTGGCTATATTTCAGATCAAGACACGCGAAAGCGTGTCAGCCAAGTTCCACTACACTACTAAATAACTTGTCTTGACTAAATAAAATGTAATAATTTTGAACCTGAAAACATCCTTATTGTCATTAGGGAGTCCAGAAACAAAATTTACATAATACAAAGAAACGCAGTCGGGTTTTTTAATGTTTTAAATTAATGTGTTTTTACTTTCTATCATATAAAAGGAAGTCCCTGTGTACAAAAACATAAAAAAGGGAAAATTAAGTCATACAACGAAGCCATTATGAAACAATTGACGCTTATCGTGTTTTTACGCGCGAAAACATTTTTTAACACCAACGCGTCAAAGTTATTTAAGCTCGTAAAAACGCGCGTGAACCTTAATTTTTTAGCTAAAGTATTTTAATTTTCAGTGCGACGGACCCGGGTGTAAGTCGTTGGTAAGGCATTTTAAACATAATTCAAGCTTGTATAATAAAAATTTTGCCAACATTTTTTTATGAGAATAAATATTATAATAACCCATGGCATGCTGAACCTTGTCGATTCTAGATTTAGGGTAGAACCAGTCCATCTCATCCCATGGGTCATGGAAGACGACTAGCGGCCGTTTTCACAAACGTTACTATGCGTCGCGGGAACACACAGGTACCCAAAAACGTATAGGATTTTGGGCACTGTGCGTCCGCGCGTCGCATAGTATCGTTTGTGAATACGGCCGTAAGGGAATACCAGAGAACGGGCAGCAACGTTTACCTGGGTACAAATAAAACCTACTGCGGTCACCAACCCGCCTGCCTAGCGTGGTGACTAGGCCAAATCCCGCCAATTTTTTTAAATAACCCAATACGAATCTTCGCTCGAATTGAGCCGCCCGTCCGGGGAAGGACCTCCACCCTACAGAATACCGCAGTCAAATGACCTCTGGGTCGTGTTTCTGCCGGTTAGTAGGGTTTCCGGAGCTCGTGGGGGGTTAGGGTTGTGTCGGCATGGCGGTGGCAACTGACAGGTAACTGACCAGTTACTTGCTTCGCGGGCTTCTTTTTCGCTTTCCATCAGGCGTAGGGAAGCCATTATGTCAAGCCACTATAAAAAAAAATACATGCCACACTGGGCCACACATCGCCATCTAGCCCCAAACTAAGCCAAAGCTTGTACTATGGGTGCTAGACAACTGATAAACTTACTTAGATACTTTTTTTCTGTTAATAAATACATATTAAACACCCAGACCAATACAAACAGACATGTCTATTAACACAAATGTTTGTACTATGCGGGAATCGAACCCACGACCCTCGGCTCAGAAGGCAGAGGAAAGAGGCACTACCAAATGAGCCAGTTATCGTCAATTTACAAATGACATTGGGGGAGGCCTATGTCCAGCAGTGGAGTAGACATATACATAGCAAACACCCAGACCAATACAAACAGACATGTTCATGCACATAAATGATTGTCACCAGCAATAAGTTGCTTTTGCTGAACCAAACTGGTTGTCAAATTTTTTTTTTTTTATAGTGGCTCGACATAATGGCTTCCCTACGCCTGATGGAAAGCGAAAGAGAGGCCCAAGTCGCTGTGACAACTGGCAAGTAACTGGTTAGTTACCTGTCAGTTGCCACTGCCATGCCGGCCCAACCCTTACCCCCCACGAGCTCCGGAGACCCTACTCACCAGCAGAAACACGACCCGGAGGTCATTTGGCTGCGGTATTTTATAGGGTGGAGGTCCTTCCCCGGACGGGCAGCTCAATTCGAGCGAAGATTCGCTATGCCCTACCTCTCTAAATATATCTTGCTTAATATGTTTGTAGTGTACTGCCGGCGCATGTACTTCGGAAGTAAGTTAATTTATTTTCAACGTGTCTTTAGCATTTAGGCTCAACAATCAATCAATATTATAATGCACAGGCATATTTTTTGATTATATTCAATGTACTTATAGATGAACATTGAATATTATAAAAAAAAGGGGAAGAGAAACAGCAATGGAACAGGAATTTCAATAAAAAAGGCCAAGTGCGAATGAATGTCTGTTTAAAAAAGTTATATTATTTACCTATTTATTTAATCTTTATTGCACATAAAATTTGTACAAAAGGCGGACTTAATGCCGCGTAGGCATTCTCTACCAGTCAACCATTGGGCTAAGCAGAAACAGTAAGAAGGCTATGCGGTTCTAATCTCACAGAAGTATTGGACATATATTTGAACGAAACTTTTTCATTTTATAACACCTTTTAATCAATTTATGTGCAATAAACATACATTGTTTAGGTTTTTTACAATTTGTTGATTTTTGTAGACCAAAGGCGAGAAAACTAGTGCTATCGTAAGTATTCGACTTTAATTTACAATAATTTGTAACTTTTACAACAGTAGTTGGTCAACTTTTGCTGTCTTTTTTTCATACAGTGTGATGGAGAAGCCTGTCAAGTTACTGTAAGTTATCAATATACAAGTTTTATACTAAGTAAAGAATTCACCTGGTGATTCAATCAATCAACAGCCTCGGTCCGGCACTGAACCTAGGCCTCCTTTATTTCACTCCACATTTCTGTATCCGGGCTTTCTGCCATCCAGCCAATATCACCTAAGATGGTTATGACAGTGGTCATATCCCAGAACATCCATATTCGAATAATAATTATTATCTTATATAATTATAAACACACTTATATTTTCTATTCATGTCTCCTTTGCTACAGTGCGATGGACGCGAATGCGTTGCAAAAGTAAGTATTGCAAAAATCTTAACTAATATTATAAAGCTGAAGAGTTTGTTTGTTTGTTTGAACGCGCTAATCTCAGGAAGTACTGGCCCGAATTGAAAAATTATTTTTGTGTTGAATAGACCATTTATCGAGGAAGGCTTTAGGCTATATAACATCACACTGCAACTATTAGGAGCGAAGAAATAATGGAAAATGTAAAAAGAAAACGGGGAAAAAATGACTATTCCACGCGGACGAAGTCGCGAGCACAGCTAGTACAAAATAAAATACAATAAATTTCAGTTCGTAAATGCATTTCATACAGAGGGTGCCTTAATTTATTTAAGTAGGGTTTACGAGTACAATCTTCGTTGATATTATTATTTATTTTTATTGTAGGTATATCTAAGCTACATACTTTTAACTTTAGGTTAAATCCGATCCGTTAAACGAACGATCGTTTTCGATTTTGATGGTGTAGGTCAATTTATGTCATGTTGTTTTGATATTGTTTATTTAAAATACTCAAATATATAAATAAATACTTTATGTAATTAAGTTTCCCTCTCTTGATTATTTAAAATACAAATCTTCTGTGCAGAATTAATTACTACCTACCTTACAATGAAGTAAACAATCTAACAGCAAGATTGTTTTTTAAATACCGCATTCATTTCCATGTTTTTAATTAAAATACACTTCTATATGTAATTACGAGAATAGAATAAGTAATTTTCTTGCGTCTATCGCTCTTGAAAAACAAGCCGCAAATGTTTTTATAATACGCAAGCTAATTACTCTTCAATTTCAGTGTAATGGAGAAGATTGTATGGCAGAAGTAAGTACTTGGTGATTAATAGTGCCAACAATGTAGTTCGGGTTCGGATTAGTGTAGGACCTAGTTCAGATTTTGACGTTAACAGTTGACTACATAGACACAAAGACCACTTCTACACCGAAAGGTGCTGAACATGTGCTGGTGAATGCGCCCCTTTAACAAGATTGTTGAAAATATTTAACAATAATTTTAATCATTTAGATTTCTGTAATAGCCCCAGTTCCTTTAAAAAGCTAGTCATAGCATAGACTCTCTACAGTCATTAGGATAACGTCGTATGTTTACCGTTATCGTATTCTTCATCCATAAACATGTTCTTAATGTTATAAGTTTTAAATTATGTAAGCAAAAAGAATCCCTGATTGGAACTTACACAATTTTTTTATACTTAATCGGTGGATAACGCTGTTGGTTGTACATTTGATTCATTAGTTCAATTCCGTCCGGGGAAGGACCTCCACCCTATAGAATACCGCAGCCAAATGACCTCCGGGGTCCGGGGTCATGTTTCTGCTGGTGAATAGGGTCTCCGGAGCTCGTGGGGGTTGGGCCGGCATGGCAGTGGCAACTGACCAGTCACTTGCCCGTTGTCACAGCGACTTGGTTTCTCTTTCGCTTTCCATCAGGCGTAGGGAATCCATTATGTCGAACTACTATATAAAAAATAGCTCCGTGGTATTCCGTACGAAGGATATTTTTATGTTATTATAACGTGAGAGTTTAAAAGTAACTTGTCATTTCATTTTGTGTTTTTTTCAGTGTTCAGGAATTGAATGTACCGCAGTGGTAAGTCAAAAAGATGGCAATCAAAATAAATCTCAAAAATCACTACTAGGGGAGACCGGGGAAAAGTAACGGCGGGTCGAAAGTAACAAAATGCTCTCTAGATTTATCCAATGGGCGAAAGGTCGCTTTACCGTCTTCAGGTGATAGTCACAGGACTATCACGGGGTTCAGGTTATAGTCTGGACACAGGTCTAGACTATAACCTGAACCCGCCATTACTTTTGTACCCGGTCTCCCCTACATCATCAGCCTATTGCAGTCCACTGCTGGACATAGGCCTCTCCAGTTGTTCGCCACCTAGGGCAAACTTCTGGAGGATATACCCATAATCGCCACGCTGGGCAGGCGGGTTGGCGATCGCAGGGCGTAGCTCCTTGCTCCGGTGACGCTGCTGCCCGTCATCGGCCTGGGTATTTAGCTACGCCTTCTATCGTGATGGTTTTACCGCCACCAGTCGGTTTGCCAGAGCCTCGTTTGTTGTTCGGCAAGATGCACCACGGGCAGGTGAGGATGGCTTGGAGCGAAAAGGTGATAGGTCGCTCCCTTACTCCCATACATTGATCTCTAATAGAATTAAGCTGCTTAAAAATCCATGGCCTCGAATCGACATGTTTTGGAATCTGCTTGTCATTTGAAATGTTAACCTCAAATGCAACAAATTGATCAAGGAAATGAATTACAAATTACTCGGCGGACGCGTTTCATCAGCGGGGTTAATTAGCGGCGTCCCCCAGGGAGGCGTCCTGGCCGCTTCACTATTCAATATGTACGTTAACGATCAACAACTCCCAATAGTTTCGCCAACGCTTGACCTTATGTGGCTATGTAATCAGAGGCGTTCGATTACCTAAGTGAAGGGACCTTAGCCCGAAAGCTCATTTGGTAGTGACCATTGTCTTCTTAACCAAAGGTTGTGGATTCAATTCGGGAATGCCCGCACAGTACAAACATTTGTGTGCATGATCATGTCTGTTTGTATTGATCAAACACCCAGTTTGCTATGTATATGTATTTAATTTTTTTAAAAAGTATCTAAGTAAGTTTATCAGTTATCTAGTACCCATAGTATAAGCTTCGGCTTAATTTGGAGCTAGGTGGCGCTGTGTGGCAGTCTTAGGGTATTAATTTATTTTGATTGTTTATTTGGTTAGTTAAAACGAGCAACTTTTTCCGGCAACGTGTTTAACGAAAGCTATTTTACGAACAATTCTATCTAAATTTCTGTCTTCAATCTTTCGCTACCTAATAGAAATACCCTTATTTTTAATTATAAATCTATATACATATAAATATTAATATCGTCATATTTTTCGTAGCCTTCCTAACACTGGAGACCCATTTACAATAGAAAATATTATTATCGAAAAGATATAACTATATTCCCCTGCTCTGGGCGGAAAAGAACTTAATATACCGATTTGGAAAATGTTAAAAAAATACGCATAAAGGGCCGTTCCAAAGGGATTTATAGACTGCTATTAACCTATGGGTGGGGGCCATTAGCTGCCCGAATGGTTCGGTGACGATGACAAAGTTACAAAGAGTACCTATCTATAGGTACATGAGTATCATTCGATATATAAGAGATGTAGGGCATAGCGAATCTTCGCTCGAATTGAGCCGCCCGTCCGGGGAAGGACCTCCACCCTATATAATACCGCAGCGAAATGACCTCCGGGTCGTGTTTCTACCGGTGAGTAGGGTTTCCGGAGCTCTGACACTGACAGGTAACTGATCAGATACTTGCCCGTTGTCACAGCGACTTAGGCTCTTCTTTCGCTTTCCATCTTTGCGTAAGGAAGCCATTTAGTCCAGCTACTATAAAAAAAACAATTGATGTAGGGAGGCTACAAGCCACCCTTACATGCCCGTGGCACCACTCATAGATGCATATCCAGCTGAATAACAAACGAGGCTCTGGCAAAAAGGCGGTATAACCATCAAGACAGGTCTATGACATGCAGCAGCGTCACCGGAGCGATAAGCTATGCCCTGCGATCGTCAACCCGCCTGCCCAGCGTGGCGGTTATGGGTAAAGCCTCCAGATGTTTGCCCAAAGTGGCGAACAACTGGAGAGGACTATGTCCAGCTTTGGACTGCAATAGTTATTTTGTCGAAAGTTGCTCTGAAATTATTCCCAAATGCATATAGATACATTTAGTTTCCTAAGAATCACGCAAACACTCCGAGGCTCTATAAATAGCTTGCACTGCACTTGCAGCTTGAAATAACAAAATTGTATTTACAGTTAGCGTGTACTTATTCGCAAAGACATTCGAAACGTGGCTTCAATTTGAATCTCCCTCGTACCCGTACGTTGCTGCAGTCCTGTTTGCTTTGGCTATGTTAACAATCTTGTATCGTATACATTTAACCGATAGGAATTGTGTTTTCGGCAAGATTTAATACTTAGTATACAATCTTATTTTCATTACAAATGTATCTATAGGCTTGGTAGACGGAGCTGTAATGGGATGTAAGGGAGCGGCCAATCATCTTTTCGCTTCAAGCCAACCTCACCTGCCCGTGGTGCATCCTGCCAAATAACAAACGAGGCGCTGGCAATCGACTGGCGGTATAATTGAAGGTCCACTGCTGGACATAGGCCTCTCCATTTGTTCACCACTTAGGGCATACATCTGGAGGATATACCCATAATCGCAGGGCGTAGCTTCTCGCTCCGGTGACGCTGCTGCCCGTCATCAGCCTGTGGTATTTAAGTACGCCTTCATACTTTTAATTGTTTCTCCATATTCCAGTGCACCGGCCCCCGTTGCCAGAAATCCCAGAAACAGGATGGTGTCCGGATGGGATACGGTCTTGGCAGTGTTTTCACAGTCAACTTTGAAGCTGGGACGGATTAATAAAGATTTGCAAGTGTTTTTATGTCAATGTGTTCGATGTTTATTTGAAACGATAAATGCGCTAGATAATATATGATCACATGTTCATCATCAACCTGCAAACGTCTTCTATTGAGCGGCAGCAACTGCACCTTCTATTATGCATTAGCAGATACAGCGCCATCTATTGAGCAGCAGCAACTACACCTTCTATTATGCATTAGCAGATACAGCGTCATCTATTGAGCAGCAGCAACTGCACCTTCTATTATGCATTAGCAGATACAGCGCCATCTATTGAGCAGCAGCAACTACACCTTCTATTATGCATTAGCAGATACAGCGCCATCTATTGAGCAGCAGCAGCTACACCTTCTATTATGCATTAGCAGATACAGCGCCATCTATTGAGCAACAGCAGCCACACCTTCTATTATGCATTAGCAGATACAGCGCCATCTATTGAGCAGCAGCAACTGCACCTTCTATTATGCATTAGCAGATACAGCGCCATCTATTGAGCAGCAGCAACTACACCTTCTATTATGCTTTAGCAGATACAGCGGCATGTATTGAGCGGCGGCAACTGCATCTTTTATCGAGCTATAACGGATACAGCGCTTTCTATCTTTGCGTAGTGACAAATGTATGGTGTTATATTAATAAATAGACTTCTTTATTCTTTATTCATTCGTATATTGCACAGAGGGTAGATTCTTAGAGTCGTATTGAGGGTAGTTATGTTCCCACAGACCGCCTCCGATCCTAAACGCTCCGTTTGTGGTGAGGTGACAGGAGAATTTGTGACACTAGAAACAAAAGGTCACTTGTTACATTAGAAATGTAAGGTCATTTTTGACAGTAAAATAGTTAGTTTAAACAGGTCTTTTTTTCTAAATGACTACGATGATGGCCAGGCCGGCCTTGTCATCATCACCAGACTGTTGGGGGAGCGGAAGGCTCTCACCCTTATTTAAACAGGCATTCTTAAGTTAAAATGTAAAGTCATTTGTGACACCAGAAATAGATAAGAACGGGTCTGTGATGTGGAAACACCACTCGACGTCTTTTATTTTGAATATTCTGTACCTTGGATTCACATCCTGCCCCAAAACACTGAAAAGAAATAGTGGGAACTTTAAGATTCTAAGCTTTCGCGTTCAGTAGGAATGTTTCCAGGGTCAAAATAATTACATTATATTTAGTCCGTATTTTAGATTATCAAAACATGTTGGACACATATTTAAACAAAATACAAGGCATCAAAATGTAGGTCTTTAGTAGGGGGTCTTTGACAGTGGCGAAATAAATCCCACTCTTTGACGTCACACATAATTTGAACGGGCTATGTCTTTGTCATCACACAACCTTTTTTAATACCGAAGAGATGCGTTTATGCATCCCCGTCACCGCTGGAAGTCATCTGAGAATCATACCCTGGACCAAAATTTGATCGGCAACCCAAATGCATAGTATTGACAATCGAACAGAACTTACGCCCCGGCCCGACCAAAGTTCGGCTGTACGCTATAAAGCGACGTAATTACGGTATGGTGTCTCATCAGTAATTTAAAATACATTGCAGGTAGTGACGCCGAACTTCGGTCACGTATTTTCGGCATAGTGTGTTTAAACACTTAGCCTAATCTTGTTATGTTTCTCGGGCCCCCACGCATAAAAATCTAAACAAGGCTACCTATAGTACAACACCACACAAACAAATCCAATATCTGACAATCGGCAGACAATACGAACACAATTCGGGTACAAAAACAGTTGAAACGTTTGTCCAAAACTTACCCTGGCGTCACACGAGAGACCCTCGCACTGTGAAATTGCATTCCGTATACAAATGTGCAACAAATCGACTTGCAGGCCGCAATTGCAGTGAGTGAAACCGTCTGCTCACTGCCTGGCACAGGGCCGGATCGGGTGCGCTTACGAGTATAAGAAATAAACCTTTAGCCATATCTTAGGAAAGTGCACATTTCGCGAAGTGCACATTTTGCCAAGTGCGCATTTTGCGAAATGATCATTTTGAGAAATGCCTTGCCTATTTTATATCCCACATTATGAAGTATTTTTGTTTATATAAATAAATATTTATACATACCCAGATATATATTTTGTAACCTTTCTATGATATCAGTATTCTTATATTCTAATATGTAGCAACCCATACATCCGTGGGCTTCACTCAGCAGGACTCACTGAAAACCAGCGCCGTGGCTTCTACGCGGGCCACGGCTCAATGCTGAGTGGGGCCCTTTTATATTGGACGTCACAACACCACGTCCGGTCTGACTGCTATACATATACCTATATGTGTTGTTATGTTCTATTTTTGTGAAGTTTGAAATGTACGTGTCTAGATATTGTTATGTAGTGATTGTATATTGTATGTTATCATTGTTATGTTGTGATGTCCCAATATAATAAAGATTCTTATTCTTATTCTAGAAATGCACATTCTGAGAAGTGCCCCATTTGAGAAATGCACGTTCTGCGAAATTTGCATTTTTGGGTAAGTGCTCAATTCGCGAAATGCACATTTTTGCGTCAGACCCTATTTAGTGTTTATTAACTTTTGTAGATAAAGGTCAAAGGTTTTTTTTAAGAGAGAGGGGGCAAACGGGCCTGAAGTTTACCTGATGGTAAGTGATCACTTGAGCCCATAGACACCGCAACACCAGGGGAGTCACAGGTGCGTTGCCGGTCCTTGAGAAATATATAGGTTCGCTACTTGCAGGTCAAAGGTCGTACTGCGTTGCGCTGTCCTAATAGCTCGGCGCGCGTAGGCGCGTTTAGGGATGTACCGAAAACACGGACCACATCCCTACTTAAACGTAAAGAGTAAAAAGGCAGAGTTAGAGTAAAAAAAAAACTTGTACATAATTCTTTATCATCCATCCTGTCGCGCATTCTCCTTCTTTTCTTTTATATAACACGTTCTTTTTTGTGTTATGTGTCCAAATAAAGGTTTTTCTATTCTTTTCTATTCTAAAGCCATTCAAAACTGAACACGGCCCTGTTCCGTTCCCTTTTGAGTTTCAAACCTGAGCTTGGAAACAGAATATTGTATAAAACCATTGTTTACTTGGCTATTGTAAGCCGTTCGATAGAAAAGCTGCCAAATTTTTATAAAAGCAGTTTCTATTTACGACACAATGATATTATAAGTACGTAACTATACGATAATGTTATACCTACATCTTCGTAAGTATAAATAGGTAGCCTTTATATATACTTAGATAGATATTATATGGAACCACAGTGTACACCAAACAGTTAAGATATAAATAGAATAAAAGTAGACATAACAAATGCATTTAGTTAACGCTATAAGCTCTTTCAGCGATCTTTGAGTAGTGTTTTTCTAATTTTACAAGGATGTACCATATTGTTTATCTTCAAAATATATATTATTGAGCATTTCATATAAGATGTATAAAAAAATAAATAAAAAATACTAATTTGAGTCAATAACTTAGGTCTTACCCTAGCATTACAGTTTTCACCTATACACTGAAATGAAATATTAAAAAAATATATCAGACAACTTCACATTCATTGCTCCGATCCCAAAGCACTTAATAATCTCAAGTATAGCTTAAGTAGGTACTTGTGATGAGTATCAAAATAAAAAAGTTACCACAAATTCATACTTAAACACAAATCTAAACACCCAGACACGGAACAAATACAAATGTTTGTCGCACTAATGTTTGTCCCGGATGAAGATCAAACCCTTATAAAAATTATTAAAAATTATGTCTTAATATCTGTCAACCACATTACCATGGCGTAGCAACCCGCTCCTTTACACTGTAGGTATATAATGAAATATGTGTTATTAAAAATATAGATATCAAATAAAATGTTTTTAAGGCAATAAAAAAATTGTCTTACAAATGCCGTACAAGAGTTTGCAACACACTGTAAGTTAAGAAAAGTATTGAATTATGTACCTATATATTTTTTATTTATAATACAATTTAAATAATTTCTATTAAAATTTATTTGTTAACTAGCTGTGCCGGCGGCGTCGCACGCGTGGGTATCGGGTTTCAAAAATAACACACTTCCATAAAATGGTACCTACATTTAAAGTTACACTTCTAGCAATACATTGGTGAAAACCGCATTTAATTCCATGCAAAAGTTTTCGCGTGATGCGCGATCAAACATACAGATAAAATAATCTCCCGTTTTCCCATCACTGCTCTGCTCGTATTCATTGTAGCGTGATGAAAAGTATACTATGACCCGCCCAGGAGTATGAAGAATATTTGTGCCAAGTTCCGTCAAAATCCGTCCAGGAGTTTTTTTTCTATAACAAACATACAGACAGACAGACAAAAATTTCACTGATTACATTTTTGGCATCAGTATCGATTACTAATCACCCCCTAATAGTTATTTTGAAAATATATTTCATGTACAGAATTCCTACAGACTTCTCTACAGATTTATTATAAGTATAGATATACCTAGATAGGCTAAATTACGAATGCCAGCGTGACCTAGTACATCATTTACCTATCTCTCGTGTTTATTTTCTCGCTATAAGTAATAGGTAAAGTTGCATATTCCCACTGTCCTGATACGGACAACCCTATATACCACGACCCAACTTTACCAATAAAGGTAGATACGTAATTTTCCAATAGCGGTGCTTAATTCCAGGAATTCCCTGAACAAGTTTTCGTATAAGGTACCCACATGACCCTCCCAGAACGGAATGAAATTAAACATTGAACGAGGGGTGCTTTTCCACGAGAGAAATGCTATGATAATATTATCTTGGTGTCGCCTGTAAAGGTATTTAGGTATATCTTATCCATATGTATATAAGAGAGGTAGGGCATAGCGAATCTTCGCTCGAATTGAGCCGCCCGTCCGGGGAAGGACCTCCACCCTATAGAATACCGCAGTCAAATGACCTCTGGGTCGTGTTTCTGCCGGTGAGTAGGGTTTCCGGAGCTCGTGGGGGGTTAGGGTTGGGCCGGCATGGCGGTGGCAACTGACAAGTAACTGACCAGTTACTTGCCCGTTGTCACAGCGACTTGGGCTTCTCTTTCGCTTTCCATCAGGCGTAGGGAAGCCATTATGTCGAGCCACTATAAAAAAAAATATAAATTAATCAACAGCCTTGATCCATCCACTGCTGAACGTAGGCCTCCTTTAATTCGCGCCACATTTCTCTATCCCGGGCTTCCCCCGCCCAGTAACTGTCAGCAGTTCTTCTAAGTCCATCCGCCCGGCGGGTTGCGGGGCGTCCTACTACGTTTGCCTAAACGCGATGTCCACTCCAAGACTCGTCTGCTCCACCTTTTGTCGGCTCTGCGGCAGACATGACCGGCCCATTGCCACTTCAGCGTGCTAATCCTTCGGGCTATCCTTAGGTATCTTATATTTATTTAAGACTAGAATAAAGCGTGACTTACCCCTGAGGCACAGTTTTCTCCATTGCACTGTAACAAATAGAAAATAGGCTATTATGGTTAAAAATTGTAATTAGTCCGTCTTTTAGCTTATTCAAAAATAAAAGACACGATATTCGAGATATTTTTCTTTTCTTCATTCAAATAAACAATAGCAAAGATACAAGGCATCAAAAGTTAGGAGTGGGAGACTTTGACGTCCCTCGCTCCCGTAAAAATGCCTCACCGAGTTACGTCACGCGTAATTTCAACGGGCTATAACTTTGTAATTTTTATTCTAATTAACAAATAAAGAAAATATTTTTAAATAAGCTAAAAGACGGACTAATTACAATTTATAGCCATAGATAATAGCCTATTAATTTTTCAGATAATATTTACTTCTACCGAATTCGAAACCTTCAATCAATTAATCCTTGGTCCATCCACTGCTGAACCTACTTTGATTTGCGTCCCATTTTTCTATCCCAGACTTCTATCCAGCCCATGCCAACAGTTCTTCTAAGGTCCTTAGCCCAATGGGTTCGGAAACCTTAGAATCTTATCCCGTGGGTATCGTAGAAGACGGCTAAGGGAATAACGGGCAGCAGCGTTGACCTGGGTACAAATAAAGCCTACTGCGATCACCAACCCTCCTGCCAAGTGTGGTGACTAAGGCAATTGCCCGAAATGACATTGCACATAAACATAATTTGCCTGAATAATATACAACTATCTCTTACGATCTTTGAGTTATTTTCAATTTCCATAAAAAGCGGTTAAAAATTTTTAATAAATTCAAAAAATCATATACAATCCTAAAACAAAATTTAGTGATTGGTCTACCAAAGGTATTTATACAAGCAGAAGAAAGTTATTTGATCTATATGAATCCAAGGCTCATTCCAAGGATGACAGATTCATAGAATATGTTAGAAATTACTCAAAATTATTTAAAAAGGTTTGTGCTATAGCCAAAAGAAATTATTTGAAAGAAAAAATTAGAAATTCCAATAATAAAGTTAAAGCCACTTGGAAAATAATTAATAAAGAGACTTGTAAAATAAAATCACATAATAACAAGATCTCTCTTAAAGTAGGTAGTAATCACCTTAGAACTGATGCAGAAGTAGCAAATGAATTTGAAAACTACTTCTCTAATATACCTATATCAGTTACAAGTAAAGTTAAGTCATGTGTACATCTGGCTCAGTCTTTCCTTAAGGTCAAAGTAAATACATGCCAAATCTCATTTAAATTTTCTCATATAGATTTCATCACTATATTAGAGACCTTTAAAGAATTAAATTTAAAAAAGACTGAAGACTTATGGGGAATCTCAGTTGTGGTTTTAAAAACAATTATACCCACTATCGCCCCACATTTGGCTATAATATTTAACGAGTGCGTAAATTTAGGCCAGTTTCCAAATTTAATGAAGTGTAGCAAAATTGTTCCATTATTTAAATCGGGACAAAAAAGTGACCCTTCAAATTTTCGACCTATTTCTATATTGCCAGCACTTAGCAAAATCTTTGAGAAAATAATTTTTAACCAGCTTGTATCTCACTTTAAGGAAAATAAATTGTTGCATGAAAAACAATTTGGCTTCACTAGAGGTAAGTCCACTACCGATGCAGGAGTGGCTCTCATGAAACATATCTTTGACGCATGGGAAAGAAAGCAGGATGCCATAGGTATTTTCTGCGATTTGTCAAAAGCATTCGATTGTGTTGAACATACTACTTTACTTATGAAATTACAGCATTATGGTGTCTCAGATGTTGCGCTAAATTTGTTGCAGTCTTACCTTACAGACAGAATACAGAAGGTTGTAGTAAATGGAGTTGAGTCTCCAGGCGCCCTTCTACGTATGGGGGTGCCCCAAGGCTCAATATTAGGACCCTTACTTTTTTTAATATATATTAATGACCTTCCATATTTTGTTGAAGGTTTATGCGAAACAGTGCTGTTTGCTGACGGTACTTCTTTGATTTTCAAAGTTGACAGACACAAGGAGGTTTCCGTCGAAGTGAATAGTGCTCTTTCCCAAGTTCTGCTTTGGTTTGATACGAATAATCTTTTGTTAAATTCTAATAAAACCAAATGCGTTAAATTCACAATGCCAAATGTGAGGCAAAGTAATACTAATATAGTTATAAATAATGAACAAATTGAATGTGTCAACTCGACCACTTTTCTGGGTGTAACGTTAGATTATAAATTACAGTGGGCTCCTCATATAACCGCCTTGGCTGGAAGACTCAGTTCGGCTGCATATGCTGTTAAAAAAATTAGGAACCTAACAGACATTGAAACAGCAAGACTTGTTTATTTTAGTTATTTCCATAGTATCATGGCGTATGGTCTGCTTCTGTGGGGATCAGCTGCTGATATCCAAACCATTTTTGTGTTGCAGAAGAGGGCCATTCGTTTCTTGTATGGACTTAACTCGCGTGCTTCACTTAGAGAATTATTTAAAGAAATTAATGTTTTGACTGTAGTATCACAATACATATTTGACTGTATTGTGCACGTACGAAAGAATATTCATCTTTACAAAAGAAATGCTGATTGCCATAAATTTAACACGAGAAACAAGAACAAACTTGCTGTTCCAAATCTCAGGCTGCATAAGACTGGCAATTCGTTTGCTGGGCTAAGTGTAAAATTCTTTAACAAAGTACCACAGAATATTGTTGAATTACCAATACATAGGTTTAAGTCTCATATTAAGTCATGTCTTATGAAAAAAGGATATTATAAAATACAAGACTTCCTAGACGATAATATTACATGGACATAATGAGCTGCTCGCCTGTACTTAACAAATATTGTATTAATGTATGACATCAACAGTATAATGATTATGTATATTTTTGAAAAAAGCCAAAATTGATGAGTTTCTTGCGGCACTTCTTCTCATCAGGCCTCATCCTTATCACGTCGAAGTGCTAGTAGGGAAAAAAAAGTTTGACGTGCAAAAGAATTTACTTGTAAATCTACTTGCAGAAATAAATTATTTTATTTTATTTATTTTATTTTATTTATTTCATATTTCCAAAATTAAGTACCCATTATTGCTACATGGGAGTTCGACTATCACATTTCTTATGATGTAATCTACCAAATTTTCAAATAAAAAGATGATGTCCATCTTTGAAGCTCCAAATCACACTGTGCATTGGGGAAAGCCAATGTCCAGCAGTGTTGATGATGATGATTACATAACTTATCTCAAAGTAGCAAAAGACAGGTAGGGCATAGCGAATCTTCGCTCGAATTGAGCCGCCCGTCCGGGGAAGGAACTCCACCCTATAGAATACCGCAGCCAAATGACTTCCGGGTCGTGTTTCTGCTGGTGAGTAGGGTCTCCGGAGCTCGTGGGGGGGGTTAGGGTTTGGCCTGCATGGCGGTGGCAACTGACAGGTAGCTAACCAGTTACTCGCCAATTGTCACAGCGACTTGGGCTTCTCTTTCGCTGTCCATCAGGCGTAGGGAAGCCATTATGTCGAGCTAATATAAAAAAAGCACTTGTGTTAAGGAAAACACAAAAGCTCCAGGAACACAATAAGAAGCCAAAATACGAACGAATCCAGCGGCCATAACTAGTCTTAAACAATTACAATGATTACAGATCAGTTCGAGTTTACATCTCCTTTATCGGCGCTAAAACAATGGGCCCCATTGTAGGTCTAATGAAGGCGTTTTGTTATCAAAAACATCGGACCCCATCGGTCTACTCATTAAATTCTGGCACAGTAAAAAACGATGGCAGTAGGCAGCTCTCACGGAGAACTGATTGCTTTTTAGGCTTCCGTAGCCAAATGGCAAAAACAGGACCCCTAAAGATGTGTCATGTTTGTCTGTCTGTCCGTCCGTATGTCACAGCCAGTTTATTCCGAAACTATAAGAGCTACATTATTGAAATTTGGTGCAAAGATGTATTTGGTTAACCGCATTATGATTTTAAAATAAAATCAGAAAAAATCCAAAACTGTTGGGGTTCCCCATACATAGAACTGAAAATCTTAAAAAAAAATTCATCCAACCTATACGTGTGGGGTATCTATGGATAGGTATTTGAAAATAATGTTGAGGTTTCTAACATCATTTTTTTCTAAACTGAATAGTTTGCGCGAGAGACTCTTCCAAAGTGGTAAAATGTGGTCCAGTGAAGCCATTAGGCTACCCTACAAGTGTCTTGTATTAGTTGTATTATACTAAATGTGCGAAAAAAAACTGTTCTGTTTTTGTACCTATGTATTTACGAAAAGGCATGGCAAAGTCATATTATGAAAAAGAACTAAACTTATATTAAACTAGCTTTTGCCCGCGACTTCGTCCGCGTGTTTAAATTTATACATACAAAAGTTTTTTCCCGCTAACTCCCGTTCCCGTGGGAATTTCTCAAAATACAGCCATAACTAAACTTTATATTTACTGAGGTACCTGCATGCCAAATTTCAAGCGTCTAACTTAAGCGGTTTAGATTTTTCATACAAAAGGATTTTCCCGCTAATTCCCGTTCCCGTGGGAATTTCGGGAATTCCTTTCTTAGTGCACCCCTACGGTACCTAAGCTACGTCCCTTCCAAATTTCAAGTGCCTACGTTTAGCCGTTTGGGCTGTGCGTTGATATGTCAGTCAGTCAGTCAGTCAGTCAGTCAGTCAGTCAGTTTCTCCTTTTATATATATAGATATACATGTGTGCTTATAATAGGATGGATATATTCTAAACAGTTACACATGCAACTTTAACAGTCCTCACTGTCATTAATTTAACTGTTCCTAATCGCACCTTTAGTAGAGAAACCCTAATAAAACTTTATTTAAAATGTGCGCTGTATAAACTAACTGGCAACCCTTTTCGACGAGCAAACAGGATTTAATCTACATTTATCTAATTTTAATTATAACTAGCTGTGCCAGCGGCGTCGCACGCGTGGATATCGGGTTTCAAAACTAACGGACTTCCATAAAATGATGCCCAAATCTTAAGTTAGACCTCTAGCAATACATTGGTGAAAACCACATTCAATTCCATGCAGTACTTTTTGCGTGATGCTCAATCAAACATTCAGATAAAAAATTCTCCCGTTTTCCCAACACTTCCCTTCACTGCTCTGCTCCTATTGATTGTAGCGTGATGAAACGTATCATATAACCTGCACAGGAGTATGATGAATAATTGTACCAAGTTTCGTTAAAACCCGTTGAGTAGGTAATTTTTGTTTCTATAACGAACATACAGACAGACAGAAAGACAGACGGACAGACAGACAGTCAGATAAAAATTTTACTGATTGCATTTTTGGCATCAGTATCGATCACTAATCACCCCCTGATACTTTTTTTGTAAATATATTTTTGAAGCTGAAACGCCTGTGCAAAACTATCTACCTATACCTACTTCACTTAAAAATAAATACTTATAACTACTTTAATTAATAAAAGTACCTACGCTTAATAATTTTTAATTTGAACGAATATTTTACAATATAACAACAACAGAAATTCAAATAAACTATTTAAAAACTAAAAGTCGCGCTGGCACGGTTACTCAATATCAATTATTGTCTGTCAATAAGGTCGATCGCTCCGAACGCATCAACAGCCAAATATTGAATGAAGCTAGCTCTCGGACCTCCCGCCTTTTTATACCCTACCGCCGCCGCGACCCGTGTCGAGCGCGGCAACCGTTACACAAAAATAATCCTTATAGCATGATTCAGTATTCACGTGCGACGGCGCGATGGCTTATTTCATGTATAAGTTTGGTGTTTCTATACCGATTTCTATGATTCTTTTTTTATTGAATAGGTAATAATGATAACTTTTTTAAATTAGGGATGAATGAGAGTATTATAAACGTAAGAGTAAACAAATATAATCAGAATGCTCCGAACTGCTAAGCTATCAGGAGTTACACGTGTTATTGTGAGTCAACCATAAAAGATAGACATATGCTGTTGCGGGATATTTTTTAGTCAATTTTATGTAAAATATTTCTGTCATACATAATTTCTATGTAACTTTAACCATTAAGGCTACACACGCGACGGAAGCTTAAAAAATGGAGTAACTTCTCCCGTTTTCCCAACATTTCCCTTCACTACTCTGCTCCTATTGATAGTAGCGTGATGAAAAGTACCCTATAACCTGCCCAGGAGTATGAAGAATAATTGTACCAAGTTTCGTTAAAATCCGTCGAGTAGTTTTTGTTTCTATAAGGAACATACAGACAGACAGACAGACAGACAGACAGACAGACAGACAGACAGACAAAAATTTTACTGATTGCATTTTTGGCATCAGTATCGATCACTAATCACCCCCTGATAGTTATTTTGAAAATATATTTCATGTACAGAATTGACCTCTCTACAGATTTATTATAAGTATAGATAGGTATAGTTATTTAACTTTATGAGAATAGAGTTTGGTATTCATTCATTTGGTCGACTGGCTCGATGGTTCATTTGGTAGTGAGCACTGCCCTCTGAGCCAAGGGTCGTGGGTTCGATTCCCGCACAGTACAAACATTTGTGTTCATAAACATGTCTGTTTGTATTGGTCTGGGTGTTTACTATGTATAATATGTATTTATTTACAAATAAAAAAGTTAGTAAGTTTATCAGTTGTCTAGTACTAGCTTGGGCTTAGTTTGGGGCTAGATGTGTGGCCCAGCGTGGCATGTCTTGGGTTATTTATTATTTATTTATTTATGTGATGTGGTTTCATATTTTTTAACCAAATTCATTTTTATATATTAAAGAAGTTTTTCACTTTATTCTCGCCTTATGTAAAGCGAAAAAGCCCAAGCCACTGCCACAACAGAGATAAGTTCATGGCTTACTTATGTAAAATATGTATGTCTGAAAAGAAATATTTGAAGCCCTTAACTGAATTTCATTCTATTTGCCGGGTGGGAGCAGTGTGCTATGACCCCACAGTTGAAAATTAGTAGGTAAAGGTTTAAGAGAGCGAATTGAGCTGCCCGTCCGGGGAAGGACCTCCACCCTATAGAATACCGCAGCCAAATGACCTCCGGGTCGTGTTTCTGCTGGTGAGTAGGGTTTCCGGAGCTTGTGGGGGGTTAGGGTTGGGCCGGCATGGCAGTGGCAACTGACAGGTAACTAACCAGTTACTTGCCAGTTGTCACAGCGACTTGGGCTTCTCTTTCGCTTTCCATCAGGCGTAGGGAAGCCATTATCTCGAGCTACTATAAAAAAAAAAGGAAACATTTATAAACTACAGCATACCTGTGTTTGACACGCTAAAGTTCTGCACTGGAATAATTAATAAGTAGGTATTTTAATTAGTAAGTATTTAATATGGACATGTGCCTAAATTAAACGATTTTTATTTTATTGGAATAAATATAATTTCCAAAACAACTTACTCTCGACTGACAAGCATCTCCATCACACTGTGTAAAATAATAGAAATATTTTATTTATAAGAATATATAAAGAACCGAGTTTTATTTAATTGAAATTCATGAATTACTATGCGACAAAAAGCCCCGTTCGTTTCAGACCGAATGATCAAAAGAACAAATCGACAGTGTTTAAAATCGAACGAAAATACCTATGGAATTCGGTAAGCAAAGTAGCACTATTTTTATTATATGAACTGTTTGGCACATTTACTTCTATCTAGGGATGTAACTTACATCATGTAAGGGAGCGAATCATCTTTTCTAGCCTCATAGCCTTCCTCGATAAATGGTCTGTTCAACACAAAAAGAATTTTTCAATTCGGACCAGTAGTTCCTGAGATTCAATGCGCGTTCAAACAAACAAACAAACTCTTCAGCTTTATAATATTATATTATAGTAATAATAATCATCATCATCCTAGCCTTTTTCCCGATTGTCTCAGGGCGGCTTCCCAAACTAAGAGATTTGGCGAGGGCTAAGCTTTTACACAGAGCGACTGCCATCAGACCTCCGCAACACTTAGGGTAAGCTATACCCTTTCCCAGTTTAGGCGTCAGAGTAATAATAATATAGTATAGTATATATAGTATAGATAAGACCTGCTGGCATCGTGAAATCCTATTCCCGTTTCCCTCCCGTTCTTAATAAGTGCAATTACCTGTTCCTCACGGTCCAACCCTCGGCCCAAGGCGACTTCCACAGCGAGCCAATCCCGCTCGTCCAGCTTCTCGACATCCAAGTTGTCTGTCAAGGTCTTCTGCACCGCTTGCTCCTGAGCTGGTAAATGAGGCTTCGTCACGGTAGGTGGTTTGAGCGTCTGCGAAAGGAAACAATCCACTGTAACTTTGGCATCAAAACTCGATCTCGATTTGAGTTGCCATGTCTGGTGGGGTGGTGTCCATGGGCGGTGTTGACTGCTTACCATCAGGCATCACATTTGCTCCTCTCGCATTAAAAATACACTTAATTAACGGGACAGAGGCAAAGATTCAAAATGGGGGCGCTTCTAAACGAAGCGCTCATAAAATACTTCTCTAAGAGCTGATAATGACTGGCTCGGTGGCTCAATTGGTAGTGACCTCTGCCTTCTGAGCCAAGGGTCGTGGGTTCGATCCCCACACAGTACAAACATTTGTGTGCATGAACATGTCTGTTTGTATCGGTCTGGGTGTTTTCTATGTATAATATGTATTTATTTACAAAAAAAAATGTATCTAAGTAAGTTTATCAGTTGTCTAGTACCCATAGTACAAGCTTCGGCTTAGTTTGGGGCTAGACGGCGCTGTGTGGCCCAGCGTGGCAAGTCTTGGGTTATTATTTATTTATTTTTATTTAATTAAAATCCTAGATTTATTGTACAACAAAAGGAACACAGGAACACCGTATAAATAGAAACGAATACGTACCGTCAAACCTAACCTTTCAATATTGTAGTCTATCACAGGAACATAGATGGTTCCCTAGGATGAGATAAAAACATTCTTATATTAGAAATTCACTTTAGATATGTCACCGGAAAATAGCAAGAATCGTAAGTTGATCAATTTCCTAGGTAGTTGATTAACTTTCGGAATATAACAAACGGTAGTTGAAATGTATTATTTAACGCAATGGATTTCAGTTAGTTGATCAATTTACGGTAGCCTGACAGTCATTTAATAATTTACGATTTTGACACAAGTGAAATCGTCCTCAAATGGGCCAATCGTTGCTCAATGTACCATTTAACGGTGCACTATTACCCGTAACTTAATACACTGTTCCCTGATTGGTTGCCGGGATAACGCCACGTAAGCCATTGAACCAATCAACGTTCACCTCACCTTCGTCGGATGATTTTACGGCAAGACCCCGTAAAATGATCAATTTACTAAAATACATACGTTAAATAATACATTTCAACTGCCGTTTATCATTTTCCGGAAGTTGATCAACTACCTAGGAAATTGATCAACTTACGATTCTTGCTATTTTCCGGTGACAGATACAAGACACTTTTTAAAACTATCACTACTTATTTATAAAGACACGGACCACCAAGGATGATTTGGCGCGCGATCGAAATCGGAACTAACGTGCGGCCTCATTAGAAATGTCACTTTTGAATTTGATTTTTGACATTTTTGTTTTACGGTAGCGCCCTCATGTCAATGTAAGTAATAATTAGTATACTTAATACTTCCATGGTCCAAACATTCTTGTTGATTTTTGTACAAATTGTTTTAATTAACTTTATGAATAAAATAGATCTTCGAAATAATACGAGTAAATTGTAATACCAGTTTTGCAACCAAATAAAAAATAATGAAAATGTATGTGCGTCCATAACTTTTAAATGACAGCACCAGATTAGATGATTCTTGGTTTTATGTGTTCGTTATAGATAGGACAAATTTCGTGTACCTAATAATTGTAATGTTGTTATTGTTAACAACAAAAAAAATAGTTAAAAAACATGGTATTAATAAGTACCCCGGGTCAGCTTGTTCGTAATATAAAGTATGACTACAAATATACATAACATACGTTTATCAAAGCTTTCCGATTTCCACCTCTTATACGATCCTATAAAATAATAATGAAATGTACGTAAATATAATTATATTTCAACAAAAGTAATTTTCTTGGCGCTTGAAATCTAGTCGAGTTTAGGTACGCTTTATGAGGAACTTCTTGCCTCGCGCCCCGGTTTTGTGAAACCAACTTCCTGCGACAATCATTCCGAACAGCTACGACTTGGGAACCTTCAAGAAACGAGCGTATTCATATTTAAGAGGCCTGCAGCCACCCTCTAAACTCGATTTGGGGGTGTCCATGGGCGGTGTCGACTGCTTACCATCAGGCATCAAACTTACACGTCTGCCGCCTCTGGCATAAAAAAAAATATGTAAGTCCGAACCCTACGTGCATGAGTCCAACTCGCACTTGACCGGTTTTATATTCCATCAGGTTCTAAGAAGCCACTATTTATGAGCCAACATAAAAAAGACCAAAAAAACAAGGATGACACTTATGACGATAAAATAAACATTAATTGAATACTTTACCGCAACTCTGGCCAGGCCATCTTTAGTTAGTTTCTGCAAAGTTTAACAGATATTTCTATTAACTAAAAGGAAGTAAGGGAGCGACCCATCATCTTTTCGATCTAAGCCACCATCACCTGCGCGTGGTGCATCCTGCCGAATATCAAACGAGGCGCTGGCAACCGACTGGTGGCGGTATACCCATTACAATTGAAGGAGTAGCTAAGTACCACAGGCCGATGACGGGCAGCAGCGTTACCGGAGCAAGAAGCTATGCCCAGCGATCGCCAACCCACCTACCAAGCGTGGCGATTATGTTTGTGTAAAACCTCCAGATGTTTGCCCTAGTGGCGAACAACTGGAGAGGCCTATGTCCAGCAGTGGACTGCGATAGGCTGATGATAATGATGATGAAAGGTCTAAAATTATAAGGAGTCGGATTTGTAAAGGATTGTCGGTGATCCTGATCTCACTAACAACTTGGAGACGTTAGCCCTGCGTAGAGACTTTTGCTCCCTTTGTGTCTTCCACAGACTCTTTCACGGAGAGTGCTCTGAAGAGCTGTTTCAAATTATGCCAGTGTCACCATTTTACCCTTGCCGAGGGCCCCTTATCCTCAGAGGGCCCCGAAAGACTGTTAATTTATTTCTGTTGATGCAGCGATTCTATTTTTTATATAATAAGAGCGTTCAGGATGACCTCACTCCACCTGATGGTAAGCGGTCGTGAGATCCAAAAGTAAGGTCGACAGGCACATTAGGGCACCCTCCGCGCCTGTCGCCCTCGCCCTGAAATCCCACTGAGATACCGCTTCACGCCCCTCCTTAAAACGCCGAATTATAAGAGGAAGGAAACATATGAACTGGAAGGGCATTCCACGACTTAATGATTCATCTCGGTAGAAATCTACTTTCCAAACACGGCGGTAGCTTCTTTTTCTTTTAAATTACTTTTATTCACATTTTTACATTATTTGTTGCTAACTTGACGATTATTCATAAGTACATTTTAAGTTTATGTGAATAAAGGTATTTTCGTTTTATTTTGTTTCATTTCATTTAATCTCATGCGACTTAGAAGTTGAAACGTCATTGTACAATCAAGTTTCAAATCAATATTAATTACCGAATTCCAGATCTACTGAAATGCTCAACACTTTATTGCATGCTTATGCAAATTAGATTTCAATATACGGCACTCAAACAGCTTAGCTTCGCGAAATCAGATCGAGGGAATTCTACGCTAAAGCATTTAGGATTTGCAATTCAACCTTAGGGTTAAATCTTGATTATATCACTGCTCATGTTATTATGGTGGACCTACTCTTTTTTTAGAGGGCAATGTATTAATCACCGTCATGCCAAACCTCCCGAAACGGGAGGGTATATCCACTAAACCCCCCTGTGTCGCCAGTGGGCAGGAAGTTGCAGGGACACGGGTAACGCCGAAGCATACCGCCGCATCCCTGCATGCCCTGGCCAGCCGCAGATGACAAGCGGCCGGCACTCCTGGTCCGGAGAGGGCAAATACCCCTACCCTCGGCGTGATGAACCTACTCTAAAGTAAGGCCATATTAAGGCCTTTTTCGTTCGGAATGCTTTTACGCATACACCAGGGCTCTGAATACGGGACACTTAGGTTATGTGGGGTCCACTCCCATCTAGCGGAGAATACACCCGACGCGCGGGGTGATTCGTGATACCTAGAGGGAGTCTACTAAATTCCCCGAGGCGTACCAGTGACCTTACGGTGCATGACGCTACTGACCACTGTTACCCGGAGCTCCCCCCCCCCCCCTCTTTTAGTCGCCTCTTACAACAGGCAAAGATACCTCGGTAAGTACTCTTACGTCCCATATCGCAGGTACGTAAGAGTACTTACCGCTGCCCTTTCCTGCCCGTACCTCGGGAAAAAGAAAAAAAATGCTTAAATACATTTTTTTTAATACTTACTGAACTAAATTTCACCCACTGGATAGGGCTATTATAATCATCCTGCAAAGAAAACAAAACACTATAAGCGGCTATTACCTATTATAATTATTAGGGTTCCGTACCTCGAAAGGAAAGGAAAGAAAAGAATCCTCATAGGATCACTCCGTTGTCCGTTTATTTATCTGTCAAGACCCTTTTTCTCATGAACGCGAGGAGGTATCAAGCTGAAATTCTGACTTCTAAGCCAACGCAATCAAAAAATTTATGCCGCAAATTGTAGATACTCGCATGGGAATTAAAATGTACAGTTTAGTCGTCTCCTAATAGTTGCAGCGTGATGTTATATAGCCTAAAGCCTTCCTCGATAAATGGTTTATTCAACACAAAAAGAATTTTTCAATTCGGACGAGTAGTTCCTGAGATTAGCGCGTACAAACAAACTCTTCAGCTTTAGATAACCTGTGTATAGAGGATAGTAAATAAAAGTTAAGGTAATGAATAGGTACGTACTACTAAGGGTAAGTCGCTCAATGTTTCTGCTTTCCTAGGAGGCTTCTTAAGCCTGGCGGCATTCTTCGATAGAGTCACATTTTTCAATAGTAACCTTGGTGGCAACTAAAATTAAAGTTTTGTATTTTAATGTTTATATACTACTTCAAATTATATAAAAAAAAAATATTAACCAATTTCCATGATTCTCCATATAGTTTATTTGATATAATTTTAATATTCTTTCGCCAATCAAAAGCTAACTTCATAAATGACATATTATTACCTTCAAGAAGCGAGCCTATAGATTTCTCAAGGGCTGGCAACGCACCTGTGACTCCCTTGCTGTTGCGGTGTCTATGGGCTGAAGTGATAACTTACCATCAGGGGACCTTCAGGACCTTTTGCCCTCTATATCATCCTCTTAGCGTTGTCCCGGTTTGTGCCTCTAGGCCCAAGGTCCGCTTTGAACATGAGCCTAGATTTAGCGAGTCTGATTATTACATTGAAGCGTCTGCCATCTGACCTTCGTAACCCTCAGAAGGAGGAACCAGACAAATTTGGATCATGGTTACACATTCAGAATTAAACTGGATGTGCAGGTTTCCTCACGCAGTTTTGCTTCAACGCTAAGCTAGTGGTATAATGGTGGTTTGCCCTCTATATCATAAAAAAAAATTAAAATACCTTTAATTTTTACCTTTATAGCTTTTGCCCTTACTGCCCATGGCTCCTCCGTCTAAAATATATATATTTTTATCAAAAAATTGCACTGTTGTTACCTCATGAACTAACAGTCAACACCACAAACATAGCTCGGATCCCCAATCAAGTTGCTTATGCATAATACATGACTGGCTCGGTGGCTCAATTGGTAGTGACCCCTGCCTTCTGAACCAAGGGTCGTTGGTTCGATTCCCACCCGGGACAAACATTCGTGTGATGAACACTTGTGTTTGTTTCGTGTCTGGGTGTTGGTTGGTTGTGTTGGCTGATGATGATGATGATGATAAAATATGGATATTATACTTATAAAAATATAGCCATTGTATCAATATTGTTAAACTTAATTATTTTTTCATTTTTCATTTCCTTACTATTGACAGATTTCCTTTATTTAACCCTAGATAGCTAACGTTCCGGTGTACCCCGTTTAAGCTAACCATCCGTCGAAACGACGGTCATTTTTAAATAATTTTTTTTCGCGTGAATACTTATGTAAACGTATTATTTGTGTGAAATTAAATTAAAATGCATTGTTATAAATTGAAAAATATTAATTTTTATATAAATTTTACTTAAGTAGGTACTATAACTTAAATGCTAGTGAGATCTTAAAAAAAGAAGGAAATTTTACTACTATCAACTTTGACATAGAAAAACAACTAGTATTTTTTAAATTATTTAACTTTTTGGCTTTTGTGGCACTTAAAGGCATTATAAACTATTGTAAAAACAACAAAATAATTATATTTCGTTGGCGCATATAACAAAAAAAAAACAATTTTATGTTCACCACATATCGCAACCTTACAATTTGCAAAAAACGCATTTGTCATGAGCTTTTTCTAGTAATGGCACTACTTGTACGTCTTCTTTTTGCGGCTTTCTCTACCACAAGATGTCAAAGGTTCTTCTCCATGTTCTGGTCTTTGAAGTGAAGCATTATCTGGCGGACCTGATGCCTGTTGGCCTTGACTAGTGGCCGGTTGCGGAAAAAGGACATTCCAGATTTTAACCTGGTCTGGCATCGTGGTTTTAGTCAATCTTCTGCACTTATTATACCTCTACCTGAACGTGTAGGTCCCCTCAAGAGTGCACGATATTAGAAGTAGAAGTTCTGGTTGATTCCCTTTAGTGGTAGCCCAAACATGTCGGTTTTTACCTGAGACAGTTGAATGGTACTGATAGTACGGTTTCAGGAGTCACAGTTCTGAAGTTTGATTCAGGAACTTGTTGTAGGGAAGGAGGTAGATCTTGGGGTGTACTCATATTATTTTTTTCGGAACCGAAAAGTTCGTAATTTTCGTCACTATGAAGATTGTCATTCTCGACTATATCTTCGGTCTCACTGGCAGAAAACATCGTCCAAGTCATCACTAAACTCCTGGTTTATAAGATTAGATATATCATCTTCAATTAACACTGAAATTGTACAAATTTATAACAAAAACAATTCTACATCACTAATAAATGCACTATGAAGCAAAACAAACCAATGTTAAGTAAAGCTAACCATCCGTCGAAACGACGGGCAAATCTTAAGTATCTCAATAATAATAAAACTTACCTATGCGATACAAGCACCACTGCAGAGAACTCGACAGCAACTATGTTGGCTAGCTGAGACAAAACACTCGGACGCACCGTTAAAAAAAAAACAGCGATATTTTTATTCGTTGCCCGTCGAATCGACGGAGGTTAGCTATCTAGGGTTAAAGCTGGAGGAGTCACCCTTGACTTGTGAAACTGTAAGAAAAACATAGAATAAGCTGCACGGAACGCAAGTACCGAATGAAGAGTGTCAGGTGAGAATCAAGGTGCTGGCGGAGTCCAGGGAAGAGTGCAAATTTGCTTCACCAAAAAGAGCGAAGCTCTCCGAAGCTTTCCGAACAGCTACGACTTGGGAGCCTTCAAGAAACGAGCGTACTCCTATTTACAAGGCCGGCAGCGACCCCAGAACTCGATTTGAGTTGCGGTGTCCATGGGCGGTGATGACTGCTTACCATCAGGCATCATATTACGGCGTCTGCCGCATCTTGCATAAATAAAAAAATGATAAATAAAGAATTACCCTTTCAGGAAGATCCTCTCCATCATTGGTGCGTGGCGGAGGAGGCAGCGCAGGCCTCATTTGGGGGTACCTGTGTGAGAAGATAAAAAACAGATCAAACCGATCACTCAATTTTATGATTACTACTAGCTGCTGCCCGCGGCTCTGCCCGCGTGAATATTCGTATAAAAACATAGCCTATGTTTTAATCTGATGTACAAACTATATTCCTGTAAAGTTTCATTGAATTCCGTTCAGTAGTTTTTGCTTGAAAGTGGAACAAACATCCATCCATCATCTATCCATCCATCTATCCAAACAAACTTTCGCGTTTATATATTAGTAGGATAGTCAAAGCTGGTTGCATCCGACGTAATGTCTTTACCTATATATTAACGTCCATATAATGGATACTAAATATTCTAAAACTTGCAACCCCCGTTTAACCCCTTAAGTTAGCAGATCTCTACCTTTGTTCCCACTAGTACTACGAAGTAGTTCTACGGTAGGACTACTAAGATTTTTTTCTCATTAGTCCTACGATTTTGCATGTTACAGAATTTAGGACAGGAATATAGTAGTGAAACTTTTTATACCCGCTGTACTACCTGTTTTTAACGGTAGGTATAAACCCTTCCTTTAAAGTACCTACCTGACAAATTTGAAGTTTGTAGGTAGTAGGTATAGGTAGTTTCTAAGATTTCGTGATTAACCACATAAATAAGCTACATCAATAAGTATTTATTTTTATGAACCTATTCATACTAAGACTAAAATTTAAATACATAGTTACTTAAGGATTTTTATTTCAACGCAAATGTTTCGCACAAATAAAATTTATTTTCCACTGTACCCTTAAGGGAACCCATAACGGGACACAAAGGGAAAAAGGGCAAAATCCTATGGGATTTAATATCTGTTCGCCTGCACTTACAAATATATCAGTAATTCTGACAAACATTGAGGCATAAAAATGTATGTTTTATTGTTTTATTAAAAGGCTAACTGTTAAGTTTCTTGTTCTCTTCTCTAAGGTGCAGCGCAGACGGCACACTTTGTGCGATAGAGTCTGCGTCTGAGATATTTAAAAAGAGCGTCACCTAGACGCCAACAGAATGATCGAAATGTGCGTCGTGTGCATTGAGTCTGTGAAATAGCCGCGACAGATTTTTGCGCGTCGTGTGCGTTACTGCATATAATTGCAAAATAGTGCGTCACGGATAGTCTGTCGTCTGCGATGCCCCTAAATAGACATAAATAACAACGATATTTGCATTTTTAATACAATGTTTAATAAGATTCAGAAGATTAAAGACAAAACGCCAGTATTTAACGTATTGTTTTTAGATTGATACCATTCTACGATAGTAATTTACCCCTTGAGGCATTCCTGGTCCTGGAGGAGACGGCATTCCAGGTCCCATCTACGAAATTAAACGAAACAATTAGAAAATGAGGCAATGAAATATTATGCTGTACGTAAGTATAAACTTAATTTTAAATGACGGTTTTTTTCGTAGGGAAAATATTGTGTCACGGTAGAATTTTTTTATAGTGAGTAGGTAGTACATAATAGCTTCCCTACGCCTGATGGAAGCGAAAGAGAAGCCCAAGTCGCTGTGACAACGGGCAAGTAACTAGTCAGTTAAATACCTGTCCTAATCCTGTTACTAAGCCTTCGGGCTATGTCGGTGACTTTCGTCCTTCATCATCATCAGCCTATATACCACTGCTGGACTAGGCCTTATCATCATCATCATCATAACCAGCCTATTGTTGTCCACTGCTGGACACAGGCCTCTCCGGTTGCTCGCCACTCAGGGCAAACATCTGGAGGATATGCCCATAATCGCAACGCTGGGCAGGCGGGTTGGCGATCGCAGGACGTATCTTCTCGCTCCGATGACGCTGCTGCCCATCATTGGCCTGTGGTATTTAGCTACGCCTTTAATTATGATGGTTATATCGCCATCAGTCGGTTGCCAGCGCCTCGTAGTGTTGTTCGGCAGGATGCACCACGGGCAGGTGAGGTTGGCTTGGAGCGAAAAGATGATAAGCCGCTCCCTTAATGCCCCTTTCGTCCTTACAAATAGTAAATACGTGAAAGTTTACACTGGCTAGAAACTTCTCGGCCTGTTGTTGCAAAGAAGGGACACCTCGCATCGCGCCTTGGATTTGCTAGAAAAAAGAATTCATGGCTCTCAAATAAGTAAAATTTTACTTCTTCTTTAAGGTGATCAGAATGTAATATAGAAAAGCAAACAGTCGGTATCCTATTCCCGAAAACAGAGTAAATAAAGTCACATACAAAAGTTGATTTAATCATCTTTAAAGCGATTATCGATGATTAGATTGTAAGTTCATTTGGTGCTTGAATCCATTTATTCTCACTAAGAATCAACAATTATAATCAACAATTATCTATAGCCGATCATCGATTTACAACACTATCAGCTGCCGAACCGCAAAACCGCCGGGGTGTTCACACATGCGGTCGCGGTTTATCGGCGGTCGATTTGCGGCCGCCGCCGGTCAGTCTGAACGCAAAAACCGCATGTCTGAACAGGCGGTAAGGCTTGATTTACTTGACAAGAATGTCAAGCGATGACATTGACATCTGTCATCGCTTGAGAGTGGTCTATGCCTTGTTTAAAATGGCAGTTTAAAGTGTAACGGTGACCGCCATAGTGAACGGACGCAGACGTAGAACTCTCCGCGTTTCGTATTGCAATCCGTTTACATCGTATTTTGTGTGAATTAATTAGTAAATAACTACTGAACTCTTTAGTGATTTCTATTAACTAGTGATTGACCTACGAAGAAAATGTCACCTCCCTAAGATGGTTTTTTTTATTTCAAAATGAGATTGCGCTTGACTGCGATTCGCCTGATGGTAAGCGATATCGTGGTCTACGATGGAACGCGCTCACCCAGCAAAAACCGGTTCACTCTCGCCTTGAACATCGGAAGATTATATCTCTCGGGGAACAAGGAGCCCGGCAAAGAGTTCCATAGTTTAGCCGTTCGCAATATAAAGGTAGAGGCGAAACGTGTTGTGCTAGTGTGTGATACCTGGATGATTCGAGCTATCCACCAACCCGCACGTCCCTCCGACATATGATGTAGGTAAGTAAACAAATAATTTAATAACTTTTATTCCAATAGATTTCAACTGCACTTTTTTTATATAGTGGCTCGACATAATGGCTTCCCTACGCCTGATGGAAAGCGAAAGAGAAGCCCAAGTCGCCGTGACAACGGGCAAGTAACTAGTCAGTTACCTGTCAGTTGCCACCGCCATGCCGGCCCAATCCTAGCCCCCCACGAGCTCCGGAAACCCTACTCACCGGCAGAAACACGACCCAGAGGTCATTTGACTGCGGTATTGAGGTCCTTCCCCGGAATCTCAATTCGAGCGAAGATTCGCTATGCCCTACCTCTCTTTCACTTACCGCTTCTGCGAATCTTTTTTCTTGGTTCATTGCAAATGGAGAGTTGTAGTTATCTTCTGGTGGTGGCTAGGATAAACAGATATTCTTTATGGCACACCAAACATTTATTTTTAATAAGTGAATGGGTAGCGCTTGACCCCAACTGGCCTGATTGACTTGCCTTAACTTCCCTTGGCTTGAAACTAGGTAATAGTAGACATTTGTAGTACAATATAGGCGGCCTTATCGCTATAAGCGATCTCTTCCAGACAACCTTAGGATAGAGGATAGATCAAAAGTAATATTAAATCCGACTCCATTTTTGCTATGGTCTGCACTTGGTTCATTTTAGGTTGGGGATGTAAGGGAGTGGCCTATTATCATGTCGCTCCAAGCCAACCTCACCTGCCCGCGGTGCATCCTGCCGAATAACAAACGAGGCGCTGGCAACCTACTGGTAGCGGTATAACTGTCACAATTGAAGGCGAAGCTACATACCACAGACCGATGACGGTCAGCAGCGTAACCGGAGCGAGGAGCTACGCCCTGCGATCGCTAACCCGCCTGCCCAGCGTGGCGATTATGGGTATATCCTTCAGACGTTTGCCCTAAGTGGCGAATAATAACAGGGGCCTATGTCCAGCAGTGGACTGCAATAGGCTGATTATGATGATGATGGTTCAGAAGACAGGGGTTACCTCCTACCAAGGCCAGTCACAAACCAAGATCTTACCCGGTTAAACGCTGGAAATTTTCCCTATAACAACACAGACACAAGTTAGGATGGGAAAATAATATGCGTGCTTATTTTTGCATCGTTGTCAAACTTACATAATTATTGTAATGTGTAACTTAAAAATACCACAGGCCGATGACGGGCAGCAGCGTCACCGGAGCGAAGAGCTACGCCCTGTGATCGCTAATCTGCCTGCCCAGCGTAGCGATTAAGGGTTAATCTTCCATATGTTCGCCCAAAGTCGCGAACAACTGGAGAGGCCTATGTCCTGCAGTGGACTGCGATAGGCTGATGATGATGATGAACTTAAAGATAAGGACACGGAATCAAACATCAAAGCTCACCGGTTGCCTTTGCTCCTCATAATCAGCTTGAGATGGAAAGTTATAAAAGTTTCCAGGTCCTGGAGGCTATAGAAAGTAAAGAAATTATAAAAACACATTAAACTTATACAAGATCGATCGGCGGAGAGATCTCGGGTCTCATTACTCTTATTGCACTCTCCCCTCGGATTGTAAGAGGGAAGGAACAAAGATACCAGTCACCAGACACCAATTCAAGATTTCATCCTTATCATCTTGATAGTTGGAAATCTTCCACAATGCGTTTTGCGCGCAATTTTCTGCCTCGTGCAGCTGTTCTTTGAAATCAGCTTCCGGCTGCAATTTTCCCGAATGGATACGACCTAGGGACCTTCAAGAAGCGAGCATACAGATTTCTCAAGGGCCGGCAACGCACCTGTGACTCCCCTGGTGTTGCGGTGTCTGTGGGCTGAAGTGATCACTTACCATCAGGTGACCTTCAGGCCCGTTTGCCCTCTCTGTCATAGAAAGAGTGCATGTCTGTTTGCACACACACGTGTACATATTTAAGTGAGTAATCTCTTTAGTAATTGGACTTTGTGGCCGAAATCCAGTAAGGATAGTTAGTAGTGCCGCTTCAGCGTACTCTATCGGGCTATAGGGACAACTTTCGTCCTCCGGCGTAGGTATATGCTTTCGTACCCTATCAATACACTATCAATGGCTTTCAATATCGGTATTATCAAAATCTACAATAACAATTTAAATTCACAATTAGAGTTGAGCCGGCATGGCGGTGGCAACTGACATGTCTCTAACCAGTTACTTGCCCGTTATCACAACGACTTGGGGTACCTTTTCGGTTCCCATCAGGTGTAGGGAAGCCATTATGTCGTGCTACTATAGAAAAAAGTTACCCGTGTATCCGGTGGGGGTTTGGGAATACGAGATTCGTCTGGACCTAGATCATTTTGGGGGGGACCTTCATTGCCGTGTTTCCCGTATGCCTGAAACAAAATTTGGAAAATTTTGAATTCTCTGCCAGGTAACGTTACAACTTAGAAATATTAAAAGCTAGAGTAAGTAGGCTTAGAATAAGTAAGCAAGCTCCATCCTAGATCATATCATCACATAACATCAGGTGTTATTGATGATATGATCTAGGATGGAGCTTGCTTACTTATTCTAAGCCTACTTACTCTAGCTTTTAATATTTCTAAGTTGTAACGTTACCTGGCAGAGAATTCAAAATTTTCCAATTTTGTTTCAGGCATACGGGAAACACGGCAATGAAGGTCCCCCCCAAAATGATCTAGGTCCAGACGAATCTCGTATTCCCAAACCCC
>CM062103.1:10620661-10652942 GCA_031163375.1 Conogethes punctiferalis
ACGTAGGTAGTTAAAAAAACAATGTTGTATATATGATACCTCGTGAGTTGATAAAACCCATTAGGTGTAATATACCGGTGAGTTTCTCATAAAATGTACGCTATAAATCGTTTGAACCACGTTCTGTTTATGTATATGTCGTGGCCACATCGTAGAATTTGCCATTTCATGAAATGTTCAATGGTCTATTGGCCATATCATAATGTGCCCAGGCCAGATCAATGATAAGAAATCGTTCGACGATAGGGCCAGCTAGACTGCTATTTCATATATATTCTATATCCTCGGCCTATGTCCAGGCAGTCCACTGCTGGACATGGTCTCTCCAGTTGCCACTTTGGGTAAACATCTGGAGGAAATACCCATAATCGCCACGCTGGGCAGGCGGGTTGGCGATCGCTAGGGCGTAGCTCCTCGCTCTTTTAGTCGTTCTTCACGACACCCCACGGTATAAAATTGTTTGTAACGTTAAAAAGGTTGCAAGAAGCAAACAGCTTATGACATATACCACTCGTGACATGTCAGTTACGACCTTTGACCACTGACCTTACTCCTACTGCATCCGGTTGGGTCACAAAACGATTGTAATTAACGCATTCGAGAAGCATAAATATTTGTAGGTGTTTTAATAGAATCTATTTGGTACAGCATTAATGATACCATTAAAGTAAAGCGCATTTGATTGGAAATGGTTTTTAAGACACTATAATGAATGAAAATAACCCAAGACATGCCACGCTGGGCCACACAGCACCACCTAGCCCCAAAATAAGCCGAAGCTTGTACTATGAGTACTAGATAACTGATATAACGTACTTAGATACTTTTTAAATAAAAACATATACATAAAACACACCCAGACAAATTACGAACAGACCATGTTTATGCTCACAAATGTTTGTACTTTGCGGGAATCGAACCAACGACCCTTGGCTCAGAAGGCAGAGTTCACTACTAAATGAACCATCGAGCAGTCAAAATAGATATAGAATCTAAAAGATTATCAGAGTCTAAAAGAAACCACTTCAGTGATAATCCAATAATAAGTCGAGAACTTACCCAAATCAAATTTCTCAAACCGATATTAAAACAAGCTCTCTCGAACAACTAACCGCTAATGTATTTTAAATACAAATGCGAGCATCATACGTTGCTAATAAATGCCACGGGTTACCAAAACAAAATGGCTGCCACCGGCCAACTCTACACGCGACCGCAGCGCCTCTATACCGGGATACTGCGTGGACCATGCCACCATAGATGTAGGCCTTTTGGAAGGGCCCAAACAATATTAATAATTGTTTAACCATTATGTTTCGGCTCTAAGTCATCCTAACCTCCCGTGGTGCATCCTGCTGAATAACAAACGAGGCTCTGGCATCCGACTGGTGGTAGTATAACCATCACGATTGAAGGTGTAGCTAATACCACCGGCCGATGACGGGCAGCAGTGTCACCGGAGCGAGAGGCCACGCCATGCGATCGACAACACGCCTGCCCAACGTGGTGATTATAGGCAAAGCCCCAGATGTTTGACCAAAATGGCGAACTACTGCGGAAGCCTATGTCAGCAGTGGACTGCAATAGGTTGATGATGATTTGATGCAATATTATAGGGGGATGCAAGGGAGCAACCCATCATGTTTTCGCTCAGAGCAACCCTCACCTGCCGTGGTGCATCCTGAGTTCCTGACGAATAACAAACGTGGCTCTGGCAACCGACTTAGACGTATTTAGCTACACCTTCAATTGTGATCGTTATACCGCCACCAGTCGGTTGCCAGCGCCTCGTTCTAGATTCGGCAGGATGCACCACGGGCAGGTGTGGTTGTTTAGTGGTATAAAAAAGCGGAATATTATCACGTCCAGCTTCATCCTACATCTATGTTGTTTTCTAAAATACAATGGAGGCAATTCAGCTCGGATACGGTTTAGTTTACACGAAATTAAATTTTGGTTTTCTGCTAACCTTTTATATACCCATATCGGTGAGGTTTGGGTCCCTCCGTAATTAGTGAGAGGAATTTTAAACTTATTTAGCTGAGGGGTAACGAGGTCCCAATCCACTTTCAGTTTAATAGTGAACTATAAATTAGGTAATTTCGTAGTGAGTTAGTAGTAATATAGTTATTGTAAATGGGACACCTATGACTGAAAACTAGGTCAAACGGTGCTTTTGATTAACTCTTTTATCGGTAATGCCTTTACGTATATGACACCTTATCTTTAAATCTGTAAATACGTTATATTACAATACTAGCTGTGCCGGCGGCGTCGCCCGCGTGTATATCGGGTTTCAAAAATAACGACTTCCATAAAATGATGCCTTAATTTTAAGTTGACATCTCTAGCCAAACATTGGTGAAAACCGCATTCAATTCCATGCAGTAGTTTTTGCGCGTTCAAACATACAGATAAAAATTTCTCCCGTTTTCCCAACACTTCCCATCACTGCTCTATCTCATCCAGTAGTTTTTTTCTATAGCGAACATACAGACAGACAGACAGACAAAAATTTTACTGATTGCATTTTTGCATCAGTATCGATCACTAATCACCCCCTGATAGTTATTTTGAAAAAAATATTTAATGTACAGAATTGACCTCTACAGATTTCTTATAATATAGATATAGATAGAAGATTATGGGACTCTGTCGTGTGCGCCCTTGTGAATCGCAAACCTTTGACAGCCAACCAGCCACCTTAGTAAATCTTTCGCGAACCCCCTACAGTCTAAAGGGATCCCCTAGGGAATCGCGAACCCCACTTTGAGAACCCTGGACTAGATGAATCAGTAAATCTGCTATAGCATTTCCTCCTTACGATGTACTTCATTCCCCTCTAGATCCTAACCAAACATCGGAAGTTGATGTCACGACGAACTTCGATCTACGCGCGTTGTTCGTGAAACTTAAATCACCGACAGTTTCGACTTAAGGCCGGCTATGGACGGGAGACTAGTGGTAGTGGGCAGTGAAATGTTTGCAGAAACAAGCACATTTAACTGCACATACATCACTATCACGTATACCTACACTAAGTAGATAGTTAGATAGAAACTCTTTATTGCACAAGAAACACAGACATTACCGGAAAACACTTACAACCAACACAAGTATAATCTGGGTGGTCTTATCGCTTATAGCGATCATCTTCCAGCCTTCAGGTAGAGGAATCAGATTGACTAAGAAAAATGTGTGATGTGAAAATAATGCCTAAAAAATCGCACTTCATTAGTCGTACCGTGTACAGCTTTCCATAACATAGCGGATGCCACCATAAATTTATGAATGAGCTTGCCCAGTGAATGGACACTGACGTAACATACAGACAGCTTTGCGTATATATTATTTTATTTTATATACATATATAGACATGTATCGTAATGACCATACTCGGCCCACGGGGTCAAGATTAAAAACATAGATTGAGATTGGTGTAGTAGCAAGAAAGTTTGAATCTTAATTTGATTGTTGTAAAGTCTATTTTAAAATGCATTTGGTGTTAAGATTTTGCTGTTGACAGTACTGGGTGTGGTATAAAGAAGAACGGACATGTTTTGTGTATGGTTATCTACCTACTTCGTTTTTTTAGCATTAGGAATTAGTAAGCAAAAAAAAAAAAGTGATAACTAATACCGCGGTGTTTGGCGGTGTCGACTGCTTACCATCAGGCATCACACTTGATGGTCTGCCACCTCTTGCGTAAAAAAACGTGTTTGCCTAGCACTACGCTCACAGAGCCAGACGGTAAACCCTACTTACTGGCCGAGTTGAGAAATCTCAGAGCTCCCTTAACGAGACTCTGCAGGCAAGGGAGAGTCTGTGATTGGTATTTCTTATCCGTTACCGCACAGACAATAGGCTTATTTGGCTAAAAACTTGTAATTAGTCCGAATTTTAGCTTATTCAATACTAGCTGTGCTCGCGACTTCGTCCGCGTGGAATAGTTATTTTTTCCCCGTTTTTTTTTACATTTTCCATTATTTCTTCGCTCCGCATAGTTTGCAACGTGATGTATATATATCCAAAAGCCTTCCTCGATAAATGGTCTATTCAACACAAAAAGAATTTTTTAATTCGGACCAGTAGTTCCTGAGATTAGCGCGTTCAAACAAACAAACAAACAAACTCTTCAGCTTTATAATATTAGTTAAGATAAAAGACTCGTATTTTTTATTTGTAAATTAGACTAAAAATTACAAAGTTATAGCCCGTTGAAATTACGCGTGACGTCGGCATTTTTACCGGACGGAGTGACGTCAAAGACTCTCACTCCTAACTTTGATGCCATGTATCTATGCTAGTTTTTTATTGAATGAAAAAAGAACAAATACGTGTCCAATACATTTTTATGATCTTAAATACGGACTCAATATAATGTAATTATTTTGACCCCAAACATCATTATTACTACACTTTTGATTCGTCGAATATGGAGGTTGATAGTTAGGCGGTTTAAACTCTACAGCATCATCATCAACCTATCGCAGTCCACTGCTGGACATAGGCCCTCTCCAGTTTGCTCGCCATTAGCAACACCTAAGGGCATAGGGTACCATAATCACCACGCTGGCAGGTGGGTTGGCGATCGCAGGTGGTACTAGTCTACTAGTTGAGAACCTGAAACCTCAAAAAGTGTCTTAGACGACTCTCAGAAAAGAGATGAGTCGGTTATCCATATCCTTTATCCGTCACCACAAGGATCTCCAGACCAAAGAGGACAATTGGTCTATATTTGGTGTGACAATGACCATAAACACACTACTCACACGTTTTCATACAAAGCTAACCCAACCGCAAACGACGCCTTGGGTCCAAGAAATCTGTACGCTTCCATAATTAGTGGACCTATCCCATAGACCAAACGCTTATAATTACTACTGACCCGTCCCCAAATGGGGGACATCCCGTATATGTATAGGTACTTGTAAAAACATTAAACACCGACCAAGTATGTGAAGACAATGGCTGGCAAGTTCAACATCGAAATTGGTTATATTGTACAGTGTAGTGCAAGATATTTGGATTATTGTAAATCAATTTACTTTAAATAGCGACTCGCTTCGCTTCGGTATTAATATTATTAGTAAATAACTAGCTGTGCTTCGCGACTTCGTCCGCGTGGAATAGTTATTTTTTTCCCCTTTTTTTTTTACATTTTCTATTATTTCTTCGCTCCTAATAGTTACAGCGTGATGTTATATAGCCTATAGCCTTCCTCGATAAATGGTCTATTCAAACACAAAAGAATTTTTCAATTCGGACTAGTAGTTCCTGAGATAAGCGCGTTCAACAAACAAACAAACTCTTCCGCTTTATAATAATTAAGTAAGATAATAATAGATTTATTGACGGACAACATGATCCAAAGTGTTAGTACAATTGTCTAAGTTACTATGTTAGTACGCTGAGAACAATTATTACCTATGCTACAAACAAATCTATAACTATATTGCGACGTTATTGCGACGTAATATAGATAGATAGACATTCGTAGCAACGTTTTTTGGTGATAATTATAGGTATGTTCTGCGAAAAACCCTAAACCGACGATGTATGAAGAGAATGATGAATGTGGACGAAGCAAAAGTTGTGGGCCAGGATCGTAGCAAATGGAAGGACTGGTATCTGCCTACCCCTCTGGGAGAAGGCGTGACGGTATGTATGTATTTACAAAGAAAAGTATTTAAGTAGTTTATCAGTTGTCTAGTACCCATAGTACATAGCTTCGGCTTAGTTTGGTGCTAGATGGCGCCTGTGTGGCCCAGCGTGGCCCAGCGTGGCATGTCTTGGGTAATCTATCTATTTATCTAAATAACCTTATTTATTTTTTAAAGCGAAAAAATAGTATAGAATAAGATATAAGAACGTGATGTCAAACACCTTCCTATATTATCTTGATCTCCTAGGTCCTATTCTATAACTATAATGAAACAAGATCAATAAATCTTCAGCGGCCATCTTGCCCCGGCCGCAAGTGTACAGGCAAAGTAATTAATTAAACTTGGATAAGTTTGGTGGCTGTTTGTACTTTGTAGCCGGCAAACTTGAGACGCGTAATTAGCTGGAAGTGACACGATTATAAGCGTGGTTTGACTGAAGAAGAAGTCTGTATTTCTATGAGTACGTACAATATGAAAATACCGAGAAATACACAGTCAGAGTCAAAATAATCTATAATTGTATTAGGTTTTTAAAAAAAAGCACTTACAAATCGTCGAAGCTACCACCGGTTCGGAAAGCAGCATTCTACCGAGAAGACACCGGCGAAAAGCTCGTGTAGTTGCTCTTTTCAATATAGTGTTTACAATATTATCATCACATTTATACTTTTAACTACGACCACGTCATACAGTCTAGGCCCTCTTATAAATTTAATTTAACTATGAATGAGATAAGAATTAGAAAAGATAAATTAACTCTTTAAAGGGCAATCAGGAGTCAAAATCTTACTAATATTATAAACGCGAAATTTGGTACTTTTTCTCGCAAAAACTACTAAATATTTGACTGAATCTTTACAGTAATATCATGCATTCGATTATTACACAGGCTTTAATTTATATAGGGATGCCAAGGAGCGATCATCCTTGCGCTCCAAGCCACCCTCACCTGCTCGTGGTGCATCCTGCCGAATAACAAAAGAGGCGCTGGCAACCGACTGGTGGCGGTATAACCATCACAATTGAAGGCGTAGCTAAATACCGCAAACCGATGACGGGCAGCAGCGTCACCGGAGCAAGTCAACCCGCTGCCAGAATGGCGATTATAGGTAGGTATATCCCCCAGATGTTTGCCCTAAATGGCGAATAACCCCACGCAAAATAGACGCTCAGATGTCATGTTGCGGAAACCGGCCCGTTCTTACTAAGTGGCGAACAGCTGGAGAAGCCTATGTCCTGCAGTGGACTGCTATAGGCTGATGATGATGATTTAGGACGCTGGGTCCAGTCTAGAGTCTAACTTTCCACTGTATTCGCCTTTGACCAACAAACTGTTTTATGAGGAACTTCTTGCCTCGCGCCTCGGTTTTGTGGAACCAACTTCCTGCGGCAGTCTTTCCGAACAGCTACGACTTGGGAACCTTCAAGAAACGAGCGTATTCATATTTAAAAGGCCGGCAGCGACCCTAAACTCGGTTAGAGCTGCGGGTGTCCATGAGCGGTGTCGACTGCTTACCATCCGGCATCACACTTGCTCGTCTGCCGCCTCTCGCATAAAAAAAAAAACTGCCGCTTCCTGCGTCTCTACATCCAGGGTCCAGGCTGACGCTGACCTATCCTCGCTGTACATAACGGATCAGCTCCGGCAAGATCATGTTAGAAGGTGACTATGAGTGTGGACTCTTTAATATTGAGCAGTTAATGTCATTATGAGGGTCTGTCTTTGTCAGTTGTCTAGTACCCATAGTACAAGCTTCGGCTTAGTTTGGGGCTAGATGGTGCTGTGTGGCCCAGCGTGGCATGTGTCGGGTTATTTATTTATTTATTTGCGACAGAGGCAAATATCATTGCCGCGAATCCTTTTGTAGCTCAGATACACAGTGCGGAATCGACTTAGTAATGAGGTGATCCAATAGAGAACCAAACTCATAGACATAGCTCGTATCCGTAAGTTCAAGCCACAGTGGGCTGGCCATATCAGCCTCAGAACCGACAACCGTCGGGATAAACGAGTTCTTTTCTTTTTTTTATAGTGGCTCGACATAATGGCTTCCCTACGCCTATGAAAGCGAAAGAGAGGCCCAAGTCGCTGTGACAACTGGCAAGTAACTGGTCAGTTACCTGTCAGTTGCCACTGCCATGCCGGCCCAACCCTAACCCCCCACGAGCTCCGGACACCCTACTCACCAGCAGAAACACGACCCAAAGGTCATTTTGCTGCGGTATTTTATAGGGTGGAGGTCCTTCCCCGGACGGGCAGCTCAATTCGAGCGAAGATTCGCTATGCCCTACCTCTTTAAAAAATCGTTCTTGAATGGATACTAATTCTTGGGAACAGTAATGCACGCACTCAGGTTATGTGGAGTGACGTTTTAACAGCTGGCAAGAGCTAGATACGAGAGGTCTAATATCAAGAAAAATGGAGAAGTATAGGAGAAGCCTATATCCAGCAGTGGACTGTAAGAGGCTAATGATAACACACGGCAATGACATAAGCAGTGAATCCTTTTATAGCTCATATACGATGGACTAGTGAGATACCGCGGGATACGCCGCGATCAGCGCTCGTCAGTTACTGGTGCACTTATGACGTGTACCATTAGCTGATTTAGTGTGGACATGGCAATTTATCTTAAATCCTTAAAAAACTGCGAGTAATATTTACGCACGAAAGGTTTTTTAAAAAAAAAGAAAAATATACTTAGTCTCTCCCGGGTGGGAATCGAACTCACAACCAGAACGCCTTATCTTAATCTTAACTAATCTATCTATACTTATAACTAGCTGTGCCAGCGGCGTCGCTCGCGTGGATATCGGGTTTCAAAAATAACGGACTTCCATATAATACCCATCTATACCTTGTGCCTAAGTTTTAAGTTAGACCTCTAGCAATACATTGGTGAAAACCGCATTCAATTCTATGCAGTAGTTTTCGCGTAATGCGCGTTCAAACATACAGGTTTAAATTTCTCGCGTTTTCCCAACACTTCCCGTCACTGCTCCGCTCCTATTGATTGTAGCGTGATGAAAAGTATCCTATAACCTGCCCAGGAGTATGAAGAATAATTGTACCAAGTTTCGTCAAAATCTGTTCAGTAGTTTTTTTTTCTATAACGAACATACAGACAGACAGACATACAGACAGACAGACAGACAGACAGACAGACAAAAATTTTACTGATTGCATTTTTGGTATCAGTATCGATCACTTATCACCCCCTGATAGTTATTTTGAAAAAATATTTTATGTACAGAATTGACCTCTCTACAGATTTATTATAAGTATAGATAAATCTGTAGAGAAGTCAATTCTGTACATTGTATATATTTTCAAATTAACTATCAGGGGATGATTAGTGATCGATACTGATGCCAAAAATGCAATCAGTAAAATTTTTGTCTGTCTGTCTGTCTGTCTGTCTGTCTGTCTGTATGTTCCTTATAGAAACAAAAACTACTCAACGGATTTTAACGAAACTTGGTACAATTATTCTTCATACTCCTGGGCAGGTTATAGGGTACTTTTCATCACGCTACTATCAATAGGAGCAGAGCAGTGAAGGGAAATGTTAGGAAAACGGGAGAATTTTTTGGAACGCGCATCTCTCATAAACTACTGCATGAAATTGAATACTGTTTTCACCAATGTATTGCTAGAGGTTTAACTTAAAACTTAGGCACTATGTATAGATAGGTATTTTATGGAAGTCCGTTATTTTTCAAACCCGATATCCACGCGTGCGACGCCGCTGGCACAGCTAGTCTTAACTAATATTATAAAACTGAAGAGTTTGTTTGTTTGTTTGTTTGAACGCGCTAATCTCAGGGACTACTGGTCCGAGTTGAAAAATTCTTTTTGTGTTGAATAGACCATTTATCGAGGAAGGCTTTAGGCTATATAACATCATCCTACAACTATTAGGAGCGAAGAAATAATAGGAAATGTAAAAAAAAAACGGGGAAAACATAACTATTCCACGCGGACGAAGTCGCGAGCACAGCTAGTTATATATAGAAACGCATTAATAATAATTAAAACTCTATTATGAGTACCCTCATTTACTAAATTGACTCGCCCGGAAATCGATTCCGGGAATTCAAACCACGTCAAACAACGCTCCACTAAGATCTACGAGGAATGACATTTAAATTTAACATTTATATCATCTCGACGAGACGAGTTTGGTTCCTTAAAGAACGCTACCTCTTACAGAGTGGTCGAGGATTCGATACAGTACAAAAAAATTTGAGTACATGAGCATGTATGTTTGTATTGGTCTGGATGTATGGTATGTGTATAATATTTATATTAATTTCGCCCCATGGGGGCGCTGCACCACTCAGGCTCCATCTTGGAAGATTGGATGCGGCGCCCTCACGGGATGGTGACGTACCGGCTGACCCAGGTCCTCACGGGACATGGATATTTCAGCCGGTACTTATGGGCGTCACTGCGATAGTGGCTCGGAGGACACAGGGGGGTTTAGAGGGTATGCCCTCCCATTTTGGGAGGCGTGTGTCCCATACACCATGCCGCCTCCCCGCGGAGGCGGCACGAAGGTGCCTAATGCATTCCCCTCTAGTAAAAAAAATTTATAATTATTTATTTATGTAGTCTTATCCCTATTAAACCATTGCCTAAGCCAAATTCACGTCTCATTACCGATGTTGCAGCGAATGCGAGGAAACGGTCCATTTTAATTGTTCCACCAAGAGCCATTAGCCGGTCGGACATTCCGCAGAATGGCGGATATTCTTGATGGCGACGGCAAATCGACCGGACATTGATTTGGCCAAATGAACGACCGATGACATTTGTGTTTGGTGCTCCGTACGTTTGGTTTCGGTTTGTACGGGAATTTCCGTGGAAAGACATTTTTGTGATTATTAAGTACTAGCAGCTCGCTCCTCGCATCGCTTCGGATAAATCAATTATTTCAGCTAAAAATTTCATACACATTGTTGGTGTTTTAGGAAGGACCTCTCATATTTTCTATCAATTAATCAATATAACCGCACACGCTTATGCTAAAAACAAAATAAAGATATAATCGATTCGAAGGCTAAGAAATGAACATAGTTTGACACATAACAAACGCAATACGTGATGCAGTACGTTTGTTTATATTGCACAAAATGGTACAAAAGGCGAAATTAATGCTAGGAGCATTCTCTTCCCGTTAACCCTTGGGTCATGTAGATGTACATCATGTTGGCCTCTGGTTGGATTTAAAGCGATGGCCCTTTTTCAGGAACCACCAGCTTTTAGCTAACATTCACTTAACTGTTAGTTCAGATGAATACTATATCTAGGCAAAGGGCAAAGCGCAGTCAAATAACCTCTGGGTCGTGTTTTTGCCGGTGAGTAGGGTTTCGTCTGTAGTGGCAACTGACAGGTACCTGACCAGTTACTTGCCCGTTGTCACAGCGACTTGAACGAAAGAGGAGCCCTCTTTCGCTTTCCATCAGGCGTAGGGAAGCCATTAGTCCATTTTTCAATCGAACCTGAAACTTTCGAACATCACGCCATTATACAGAGGTCACTAAAGTAATCAAACTGCACGCATATCGTAATCAAATCCCAAATCTGTGTATCTGTTATCTGACACATCAATAACTGTCGCAGTCTCTTTTCAACGATACGTCACCGGGAGTATCGGACGTCAGGCATGTGTGACATGCAGCCTTCTATCCGGTATATTACAACCGGTAGGGTTGCTACTGCGCACATCTTCTTAAATCTGTAGAGAGGTCAATTCTGTACATGAAATATATTTTCAAAATAACTATCAGGGGGTGATTAGTGATCGATACTGATGCCAAAAATGCAATCAGTAAAATTTGCTCGTTATAAAAAAAAAACTACTGGACGGATTTTAACAAAACTTCTTCATACTCCTAAGCAGGTTATAGTATACTTTTCATCACGCTACAATCAATAGGAGCAGAGCAGTGACGGGAAGTGTTTGGGAAACGGGAGAAATGTTTATCTGTATGTTTGATCGCACATCACGCGAGAACTACTGCATGGAATTAAATGCGGTTTTTACCAATGTATTGCTAGAAGTCTAACTTAAAATTAGGCACCATTTTATGGGAGTCCGTTATTTTTGAAACCCGATATCCATGCGTGATAAATAAGCAAATACAATTTTTTCGCAGGGAATGCTGTGAAATTCGTGCGATGCAATGGAGCGAACTATCATCTTCTCACTCCAAGCCACCCTCACCTGCCCGTGGTGCATCCTGATGAATCACGATAGAGGCTCTGGCAACAGAATGGTGGCGGTACAACCGTCATGATTGAAGGCGTAACTAAATAAATACCACAGGCCTATGACGGGCAGCAGCGTCACCGGAGCGAGAAGCTATGCCCTGAAATCGCTAGCCCGTCTGCCCAGGGTGGTGATTATAGGTATATCCTCCAGATGTTTGCCCTAAAAGGAGAACAACTAGGGAGGCCTATGCCCGGGCGGGGGCAGTGGTCCGCCGGATCCGCGCCTTGGGCCTCAAAGTGGCCCTAGAGAAGACCGAGGCCATATGTTTCCATGGGCCTCGGCGCGCGCCTCCCACCGACTCTGTCGTGATGGTAGAAGGCGCGCGGATTCCCGTCGGCACAATCCTGAAATATTTGGGATTGTGGCTCGACGGGCGGTGGACGTTTAGGGGCCACTTCGAAAAGCTGTGGCCCAAGTTGGCGGGGACAGCGGGCGCATTAAGCGGACTGCTGCCCAATGTGGGGGGGCCCTCTGCAGCGTGCCGGCGGCTCTACCTAGGCGTCCTCAGATCGATGGCCCTTTATGGGTCGCCGGTCTGGGCTGGCGCCATTACGGTGGAGACTTCCAGCGCGCTGTGGAGGGCCCAACGCCCCCTGGCGTTGAGGGCCATCCGCGGATATAGAACTATATCCGCGGATGCCGCCACTGCGATTGCCGGGTCCCTTCCGTGGGACCTGGACGCTGCCGTACTCGCCGCAGTCTACCTGTGGCGAGCCGAGCAGCGGTCGCGGGGCCTCCGGCCAGCGCCCGCCGAAGTCGGAGCGCAGAAAGAGGCCGTTGAGGCGGAGGCGCTCACAGTATGGCGTGAGCGCCTCGAGGCTGCCCCGTGGGGGCGCCGCACCACTCAGGCCATTGGCCCCATCTTGGAAGAGTGGATGCGGCGCCCCCACGGGGTGGTGACGTACCGGCTGACCCAGGTCCTCACGGGACATGGATGTTTCGGCCGGTACTTATGGAGGATCAGGCGAGAGCCTGATCCTCTATGCCGTCACTGCGACAGTGGCTCGGAGGACACGGCAGAGCATACGCTTCAGCATTGCCCTGCCTGGGCCAATGAGCGCTCCGTCCTCGTCACTGTCGCACAGGACCTCGACCTGCCGCAACTCTTGCGGCAGATGACGGCGTCGAAGGAGGTCTGGCGAGCGATGCTCGCATTCTGCGAGACAGTGATCTCGCAGAAGGAGGCGGCGGAAAGAGAGCGTGAGGCTGCGGTAGACGCGCCCGCTCTACGCCGCCCCCGGCCCGGGCATCGCCGGAGGGCATACAACGCATCGTATGCCCTCTGAGCCTCTCCTTCGTGCCCCGAGTGGTGAGTGCGGGGGCGCGATCCACTCATAGGGGCGTAACGGTGTGGTGGGTGCAGCCACACCGTTGCACGAGGTCCGCCCGGGGAGCACTCTACTGCTCCCCGGATCCGGTGGTAGGGTTATTTGCCCTCTCCGGACCAGGAGTGCCGGCCGCTTATCATCTGCGGCTGGCCAGGGCAGGCAGGGATATGGCCGTATGCTTCGGCGCTACCCGTGTCCCTGCAACTTGCTGCCCACTGGCGACACAGGGGGGTTTAGTGGGTATGCCCTCCCTTTTGGGAGGTGTGAGTCCCACACACCATGCCGCCTCCCCCCGGAGACGGCATGAAGGTGCCTAATGCATTCCCCTCTTAAAAAAAAAAAAAAAAAAAAAAAAAAGGGAGGCCTATGCCCAGCAGTGGACATAAATATTCGATAGGATAATGATGATTATGAACGTTTCTTTTACTATGTTCCGATTTTCTCTCTCAGAAAAAGTAAACGCTGCTGTTTTTTTATATTCCCTAAGTCCTTATCAAAATCTTAATGCTTAATGCAGAGCCGTTAGATATAAGTTCTTCACTACTTGTTACATGGAAATAAAAACTTCATTATTATTACATAAACCAACATGTTTTTCAAAAACACTAATAAAGATTATTCTATTATTTTTAGGTATACTACAATTTGTCAGCCCTGCCTATTGCGGATTGATCCGAACCCAATTAGCTCCCATCACGCCACAAACAATACGGTGGCGATGCGCCGAGAGCTGTGACACACACACATTCACACACACACACATATATACACACACACATTTAGGATTGATAAATTGATGACATCTGATGATGTGCGCAATACACCAGACAGATATCAACACTGCGTAGTGCAACTGCTGGGGGATGTAAGGGACCTATCACCTTTTCGCTCCAAGCCATCCTCACCTGCCCGTGGTGCATCCTGCCGAACAACAAACGAGGCTCTGGCAAACCGAATGGTGGCGGTAAAACCATCACGATAGAAGGCGTAGCTAAATACCACAGGCCGATGACGGGCAGCAGCGTCTTAGGAGCAAGACGCTACGCCGTGCGATCGCCAACCCGCCTGCCCAGCGTGGCGATTATGGGTATATCCTCCAGAAGTTTGCCCTAGGTGGCGAGCAGCTGGAGAGGCCTATGTCCAGCAGTGGACTGCAATAGGCTGATGATGGTGGATGATGTAGTGTAAAGGGCAATGGAGCGTTCCATGGAGCGAACAAGAGAGTATAATAACTTCAATCTGTCGAATGGTATAAAGGTATCACAACTTATCACATCACTACCTGAACTATAAGACTACCGTCGAACATAGATTTCCCTCGACGTCTATCCTCGGTCAATGCTGCTAATCGAATGCCGGCTTGCAACGTCCGTCCCCCCAGCACAGCTTTCCCCTCCATTTTTCCCCGCCTATTTTGCCGCCAGAGAGGCGCGCTGTCAACTGTCAATGTGACAAACCAGTGTTGCCACTTAATTCTTACAAAACATACTAAATAATGAGGGCAATAATTAGACAAATATTAAAAATCATCACATTCGGCCATCCGACAACGTGCCGTCTCCCGACGCACCACTACATAATTATTTATTTATTCAAGGACAGCCAATCGAAACAACCACTTAATATGATTCAACCAATAGTGCTAAAGCGCCATCTCAATAAATAAAATGAGAACCCGATATTACAACAAAATGAATAACACAAAAACAGTTTGACTTATAACAACAAATTACTGTTAAATTACAACCCCTTGCATTTCCTGGTAAAATATGTATACCACATCAGTTTTAATCACTAACGGGCAAGTATAAAATCATCACATTCGGTGCTGGTATTCTAATTGATTAACACAGTTTTCAAAGTATGCCCATTTGAGACTAACATGTGACAGGAACAATTGAACAAATGTCTTAAAATAAATAGTAGAACAGCTAGATGTATATTTATATATATATAAATAAAACTGAAATTAATAAAAACTAATATTAGGTACACCACACTTAACTATTTACTGTGCCTATGTACAAGATAGACATAAGTGTACGAAAGAAAAAGAGAAGCCTAACTAGCCGCTACTAGACGCTGCTCTAGATTCAAATACTTTACTAATAACATCTCCACTAACGTGTTACAAGGAGAATAAGGAATACACATTGGCACCAAAAAGAAACCTTATGATGATATTTGATATAAATAAGGTAGTTTTACAGTTCATGGTCAAAGCCTTGATGCAAGATACAAAATAAATTTGACGGTGTATGATCAAAGTGGTGACCATTGGGAGAGGCAATTGTGCAGCACTGAAAACTGACCAATCCACTGTGTCAAGTCCAACTGAAAACTGGCCACGACGTTCAGACTTACCAACCCCTGCAATCGTCCGTGGCAACTAAGTACGTTCACACGTAGGTACAAATAAATAACAATATTTTTCCTTGTGTTGTGTCTTATCTCTCGGTGGTCAGAAGATTTTTCCGACACCAAATATATTTGTACGCCTTTATAGGCAGACCCAACTATAACTATTTGTTTATTTTATTGTAACCTGTTCTGACAAACAAAGAATTTGATTTGGTTTACTGAGATTAATGGTTTAGGTCACTCACTATGACAGGAAGATCAAATTGTAATTCATCGTATTAGAAAAATTCGTAACTGTAATGATCACAGGGATATAGCGTGACCTTCTTTATAACAAGCTTATCCATAAACAAGTAGTAGACATCCCATATAGATTACCTATCTACATACACCCTTCAAGAAATAAAGTTCGTAAAGACCGATGATCTCCCATGATGGTCTTAAAATAAATTATTCACACCATTTCCCTACATTAGCTATAATTAATAACCAATTTAATGAGTAGATACGTAAATTCAGGTCTTATCCCAAGCCCAATGAAATTCAGTGACATTGTCCCAATGTTGGAACATAATCATTAAAGTGTTTTACTGAAAGTTAATGATCCTCCCAATTTCAAACCTTTAACTGCCTACATGTCCACCATTAACCAAATCTCCCTTCACCTCCTCTTAGAAAACCTCAAACCCCAAAGTTATTTGTTACCCAGCAGACAGTTTTATTTCACTAGACTTTGTTCAAACAATTGAAAGTACTCACTGTCCCTTGCTTATATGTACGAGGTTAAAACTCACCCAGAGCTATTTAAGACTCTGTATGACATTCCACGTACTCCTAGAGATAGACGTCTATACGTTCAATTAAATTAATCATGCTTTTAATGAAAACAGCTATGCGTTCAAGGAACAGTCGGTCAATGGCTGTCAAATTATATAATAAGTTACCCATGAACGCAAATGATATAACAATTAGTAAGTTTTCTTTTAAAGTATAGGTATGCTTAGAATATGGCTTATTCAACCTTGTTTTATACCACACGTGTGACTTGCTTTGTTTAATTCAATTTTAATGATATTTTGAAAATATGGTAAATGTTATTCCGGTAGTACAAAGAGGTGTTCTAATAATTTAGTTATCTTGACGTATAATAATTTATTTCACTTGTATATACTCAATTTAATTTGGCATGTTACAATTTATTTCAATTATGTATCCAATCTAATAATTTATTTCATTTGACAACTCTGAAGAGTGAATGTGTTTAGTTCTCCATTATACATATCATCTGTAATAATATGTACCGCATTCTAGCAAATAAATAAATTCTTACTCTTAGAGGCAAGTCCATTAATTAATACTCGTATTGCGGGAACAGTTCATGAAATATTTTGACGCATGTGAAAGTAAACAATACGCCACACTTAGATATCGAGTTGCTATAAGTGGACTAGAGTACCTAGTGCCCTACATTTCTATAGTTAGAACGTTACCGCTTTTTTTATTAATATAAATAATAATTACGTACGTGTACCTACATGTGTTGTGTAAAAATAAAAATGTTTATCCAATAATACAAATTGTTCTGCATACAACTCAAATGAGCTAAACCAAATATATTACAAAATCCTTAAAAAAAATTGTCAGCTGTCGCTGTACTAGCCTCAAGGCCTGTATCGCAGGAACAATTACAATTTATAACTTTAAATCTATCTATATGAAATGAACTGGAAGGTCCGGTTTTATATTAATAACAATAGGGGGGCAAACCTTAGTTTTCCACCCCAGTTAGTTAGGTTTGTGTTGTGCCCATCGTGCCTGTTGCGCCGGAGAGTGTATGTACTTATATGTATGCGAATGTATTGTATACGTGTGTGTTTAAGTGTAAATACGAATGCCACATCAATTTAATATGCTATATCCATAGTTTTTTTTTTAAGATGTCTATAGATTATGTTTATTTTACTTCGTATAGGTAACTATGCAATTGGCTTGCCCATTTATAAAGTACTTAATAGTAACATTGGATGACATTGTACTAGATTGCCCGTGGCTTTTAAAAAACTTCCTTCCTCTGCCTAAATGTTATCTGGTACAGATTGCTACAAGCGACAAAACTGCCTAAGCTGTCCTTTGTTATGTCCGAAATGTCTTTTGTGCAACAAAGACTGTTTATTCTATCTATACGACCCTCGGCACCACAACGACGGCCCATGCGACGGAGGCACCGTCCGCCGACATACATAGGTTAATTTTTGCCTCGCATAAGAGGACCACACGTCTCGTGCGTAGACGAAGCCTAGTCTAAACCTAACATGCTTCACTTAGGGAACCATTCAAGTATAGGTACCCATTTAAAAGAATACATTGAAGATCAACATCCTTACTTAAGAAATGCCAATTATCATAAATCTTGCACTAAAATGAAATATACCTACGCAGGTTCTAAATTTAGAAATTCAATAGTACCTATTCATTTCGATGCTACTCACTAATTTTAACAAGTTGATACTGGCACAGCCCAGTTTTAAGTTCTCTCTTCATGTATCTCTGTAGTGAATGAATGTCTTATATGCAAAAATAAAAAGAATAATATTAAAACAAAAACAAGTCGACCGCCCCGGGTACTTGATAGTGTCAATCTACGAGCATAGATGTACTTACATAGGTTTAAGTACATTCGAATGTAAAATAAATAAATAAAGTTATACTACGAGCCACCAAGACTTCCCTGATGACAACGGACAACATCACATGGTTACGACGAGCTGTTGGCCTGCATCGACATCCACCAATGGTCCCCTCTGCTGCTTGTGTCTTGGGCTCTTTGGACTTTACTAGGCGGAGTAGTCATCATGTCGTCAGTTGCCATTATTTGTGCAAGAGAAAATTACACCGCCGACATAATCCATTCCAGAACACATTGTCTACCTACTTTGTGAAATAAAGATTAAATTAATAACCTACAACATCATCTACATCCCTGTTATCGAACTGACAAGTAGTTTAGGAATGCCATCTAATGTATGCAATTATTTGAAATAAAGAATTATAGTTAAATTATAATTGGTAAAATTTCATTAGCACTGAATCATTAAATTAAATTATTTAGCGTGTAATCTGGAGCCTAATCTAGGGCGACCCTGCATTTCAGGCCTCCAGGTCCCACCTGTTGATCGAGGAAAGCTAGCATTTATTGGGTTCCGCATTTGTGTGAGTGTATGTGCGTTTGTGTGTGTGTATGCGTGAGAGTGACGCGGGTGTGTCATATACACACTATATATATATATATACACACGGTATATGAACTTAGCTTACTTTACGTCTGATAATATTGATCCTGTATCCTCATAGTTTAGTTTCCGTAACCAATTTTGTATAGTATTGGAATACATAGTTCTGTATTGGCATCCAAGGACTCGAATATCATTAAACATACATAGCTTCTTAGGGGCGTCTTTTCTTATTTAAGGACATAAATAAACTACAATTACTTGTGGAACATACATAGCTCCGTAGAGACTTACATAGCCTCCAATTACTCGTGGAACATACATAGCTCCGTAGAGACATACATAGCCTCAAATTACTTGTGGAACATACATAGCTCCGTAGAGACATACATAGCCTCCAATTACTTGTGGAACATACATAGCTCCGTAGAGACATACATAGCCTTCAATTACTTGTGGAACATACATAGCTCCGTAGAGACATACATAGCCTCCTATTACTTGTTTAATATAATATTTATTCATTTATTCGAAATCAACAGCGTATCCATTAGATTTCATCAATTAGTATATGTACGCCTATTGGCCTTGGCTCTGTTGTTACAGATTTCTTTAAAAATACAAATTTAATCAATATAACATCAGATTGTGTGTTGTGTGTGAGTGTGTGTGTGCGTGTGCGTGAGTCTTTATTTCTCTTCACAGGGTACATTAAATTTAACAGGCTATAATAAAACTTGTGACATATTGTGTGATGAGACGGATGCCTGGCTTAGGCAATTGAATACACATGTTTCAGGTCATTAGGCTCAAACCATACCGGCTCAAGTATTAAGAGCTAAAAGCTGAATAAGTACTTCATTGTGTACATACTAAAAATTACATAATGATATTCATATATTTTTAAAGTGTGCGTGTGTGTGTGTGTGTGTGTGTGTGTGTGTGTGTGTGTGTGTGTGTGTGTGTGTGTGTGTGTGTGTGTGTGTGTGTGTGTGTGTGTGAGTGTGTGTGTGTGTGTGTGTGTGTGTGGGTGGGTGTGTGTGTGTGTGTACAAGAGAATCTGGTGCGGTAGCAGGTTCAGTAAAATCAGACCTTTAACACCCCTCTCTTCACAAATATAAATTAGATTACTTGCGGGTAGTGGCATACATAGCCTTCTCTTGTACATGTAACGTTTTGTCCACGACATTTATAGCCTTAAATTTTGAGAAGCGTATCCAATCTTAGCGAAGTAATCTTTGAACATACATATTTTAAACTAACATAGGCCCCATTTACTCAACACTAAGGCCAGAAATAACCAAATCAAATATATCAACTTTCATTAGTATACCTATATCGTTGTATTTACTAAAAGACATTGGGAAGGAATTAATACGTACGTATAATACAGGCTCAGCCTAGCTTGTGTTATAATAATTTGTGTATCGCATTATCGCATAAGTAAGCAAATGGACACATAAAAAGTTAATGCGCCGCTTACAATCAGTCTGTACTGACAGCATTTTGACCTCATTCTACGCTACACTTAACGCTCAGATTCCTATGACGCGATAGGCATTGTTAATTAGTCGGACGAGCGATATCTGGCGGTAGCAAGCATAAAATACTGTTTTTTTTTTTCAGTTGTGATATACAAAATGTTACTCAGTGTTTTATATTCAATGAAGTTGTTATTATTATCGATAAATTACTCTTCCTATTCTAAAGGTTAAGAACTCTAACTTTCTCCTCTCTTCATAAAACTTATCTTTTCAATTAACGGCGCAATTTCAACCAAACGTCTAGTTTTTTTCTAATACAGACCGCAGTCTAACGTTTTATCGCAGACCAACATTGTCAAAGAGTAGCCTTAACCAAATGGGTCGTGCGATAAACCTTATTAGGCTTACAAGAGTAACATTAACAAAGAGTTGCCTTGTTCGAACATTACTCAAGTTGCGGTCTGCTCCAGAAAACACTTATGCAATAAATATAAATGTTCTAGCACCGACGTTTGCCAGAGAATCCGTCGCGGACTATTATCAAGGAGTTGCCTTGACCAAATAGAATTCGCGACAAATTATTTCAGGCAGACCAACAAGAATAGCACTATCAAAGAGTAGCCTTGATCAAATATTATTCAAGCTGTTGTCAGTGGTGGCGTAATCCAATCGCCATATTATTTTAAACACTCTCAATACTACCGCCAAGTAACATTGTTAGGGAGTAGCCCCAACCAAATGTTCGTGACGGCATCATTATGGAAATGAAGAGAAGAGAAAAATAAAAGCTGAATTTAATGAAAAATTACAGTGACGGCCTTTAATATCTTGTCTATATTAATATCTCGTATATTAATATTAATTAAATAATTTTAAGAGTACTTCTACTCCGTACCTTGTAGGCTGCAGGTATCATGCCGCTTCTGAAATATAATAACTTCAATCTGTCGAATGGTATAAAGGTATCACAACTTATCACATCACTACCTGAACTATAAGACTACCGTCGAACATAGATTTCCCTCGACGTCTATCCTCGGTCAATGCTGCTAATCGAATGCCGGCTTGCAACGTCCGTCCCCCCAGCACAGCTTTCCCCTCCATTTTTCCCCGCCTATTTTGCCGCCAGAGAGGCGCGCTGTCAACTGTCAATGTGACAAACCAGTGTTGCCACTTAATTCTTACAAAACATACTAAATAATGAGGGCAATAATTAGACAAATATTAAAAATCATCACAAGAGGTAGAGCATAGCGAATCTTCGCTCGAATTGAGCTGCCCGTCCGGCAAAGGACGTCCACTATATAGAATACCGCAGCCAAATGACCTCCGGGTCGTGTTTCTGGTGAGTAGGGTTTCCGGAGCTCGTGGGTTAGGGTTGGGCCGGCATGGCAGTGGCAACTGACAGGTAACTGACCAGTTACCATATTTATAAGTGTTTTTGAAAAATATGTTGGTTAAAGTGTCCTTGTGGTTCCCGGGTTCAGATAAGGACTTGGGGAATATAAAGAAACAGCAGCGTTTACTTTTCCTGAGTGAGAAAATCGGGACATAGTAAAGGAAACGTTCAACTGACCAGTTACCTGTCAGTTGTCACAGTGACTTGGGCTTCTCTTTCGCTTACCATCAGGCGTAGGGAAGCCATTATGTCGAGTTATAGTAGATAAAAAGAAATGTTATCTGATATTATTAACTAGCTGTGCTCGCGACTTCGTCCGCGTGGAATAGTTATTTTTTCCTCGTTTTTTTTTTTACATTTTCCATTATTTCTTCGTTCCTAATAGTTGCAGCGTGATGTTATATAGCCTAAAGCCTTCCTCGATAAATGGTCTATTCAACACAGAAAGAATTTTTCAATTCGGACCAGTAGTTCCTGAGATTAGCGCGTTCAAACAAACAAACAAACTCTTGGGCTTTATAATATTAGTTAAGATTTATATCAAAACGCTCAAAAGACGCCAGTGTGCAGTGTTCCTTATGTATCGTAGGGTTGTAACATCAAATTAGAAGCTTCTGTTGACAAACTGATGAATTCGCTATGATGTACGCAGAGAGATCACGTTACACGCAATATTCCGCGATATTACATGATGTTTAATTATTAATTACGTTTAAAACGTATGGCTTTGGGCGTAACCCTTTGCTGGTTCGCTACGGTATAAAAGTCCCATTGAAAATGTATTTTTTTAAGTAGCACGGCATAATTCAATACGGCGGCATAAATTGACAGGCTCGGTGGCTCATTTGGTAGTGACCTCTGCCCTCTGAGCCAAGGGTCGTGGGTTCGATTCCCGCACAGTACAAACATTTGTGTTCATGAACATGTCTGTTTGTATTGGTCTGGGTGTTTTCTATGTATAATATAAATATAATTTACAAAAAAAAATGTATCTAAGTAAGTTTATCAGTTGTCTAGTACCCATAGTACAAGCTTCGGCTTAGTTTGGGGCTAGGTGGCACTGTGTGGCCCAGCGTGGCAAGTCTTGGGGTTATTTATAATTGCTTCCCTACGCCTGATGGAAGGCCTAAGTTGCTGCGACAACGGGCAGCCTGCCCGCCCAGTTTGGCGATTACCTATAGGTAAGAGAGGTGGGCATAACGAATCTTCGCTCGAATTCAGCTGCCCGTCCGGGGTAGGACCTCCACCCTATAGAATACCGCAGCAAATGACCTCCGGGTCGTGTTCCTCCGGGTCGTCTTTCTATCAGGCGTAGGGACAGCGGCGTAGCGTAGTGGGTGCGGGGGGGGGGCGGCCCGCCCCGGGCGGCACATTTTAGGGGGCGGCAAAATTTCACAATTTATAATCTATCCATACTAATTTAAATAATAAAAATATTTGAACCATTTTATATTATTACTAGCTTTCCGCCCGCGACTTCGTCCGCGTAAAGTTTTTTTTTTCCAAAATAAAATTGTGCCTATGTTACTCGTGGATAATGTAGCTTTCGAATGGTGAAAGAATTTTTAAAAACGGTCCAGTAGTTTTTGAGCCTATTCATTACAACCAAACAAACAAAGTTTTCCTCTTTATAATATTAGTGTAGATTATCGGAACTACAAATTCGGAACGATTGAAAAGAGCATGGAATTTTTCATTACTTATTCTGTAACGGATTCGGGGAATCCCTTTTCTTTGAATGATATTTTGTAGCGACTGCTGCCAACACCGTCCACGACTTGCGGGCAAAATGGTCTTCCCCCCCCCCCCCCCCAAAATTGTCTTCCGCCCCGGGCGGCCGACACCCACGCTACGCCGCTGCGTAGGGAAGCCATTATGTCGAGCTACTATAAAAAAAAGGTAGTTACCCATAATCGCCACGGGATATATGTATATCCTCAGATGCCTTAAGTGGCGAAAAACTGGAGAGGCTTATGTCCAGCAGTGGACTGCAAATAAGCTGTAATGATGATGATTATCGCCATAATGACCACTTAAACAACATTATTTGAAACTACTTACGGGTCCCTTAAAATTACACCATAGTTATGGGTCTCTTGGACCAAGAAGAGAGGCTTAGCTATATAAAGTTAAAGGGTTTAATGTTATGTTATGTTATACTTCGGGACTTCCGCTGGATACGATATAGTGATAGCGTAACCCTTTGATAATTCAGATCAAAGCAGTTTGCGTTTTACAACATGAAAGTGAACTTATGTAGTTTTAGGAAAAGCTACCTACTTGAGGATGTAAGGGAGCGACCTATCACCTTTTCGCTCCAAGCCATCTCACCTGCCCGTGGTGCATCCTGACGAATAACAAACGAGGCGCTGGCAAACCGACTGGTGGCGGTTTAAACCATCACGATAGAAGGCGTAGCTAAATACTAAAGACCGAAGACGGGCAGCAGCGTCACTGGAGCAAGAAGCTACGCCCCTGCGATCGTCAACCCGCCTGCCTAGCGTGGCGATTATGTGTATATCCTCCAGAAGTTTGTCCTAGGTGGCGAACAACTGGAGAGGCCTATGTCCAGCAGTGGACTGCAATAGCTGATGATGATGATTGATGATGATGAGAACCTAAATTTGCAACTTCTTTTACTATTATAAGAGGAAATAAAGAAATAAATCACGCTGGGCTGTCTAGTCCCAACTAGCTGCTGAAGCTTGTACTTACTATGGGTACTAGACAATAAATTGATAAACTTACTACTTACTATTGCCTTGTTGCCACTTTAGTGATATTTTGAGCGAGGTAGGGCATAGCGAATCTTCGCTCGAATTGACCTGCCGTCCGGGGAAGGATCTCCACCCTATTACCGCAGCCAAATGACCTCCGGGTCGTGTTCCTGCCGGTGAGTAGGGTTTCCGGAGCTCGTGGGGGTTGGGGTTGGGCCGGCATGGCGGTGGCAACTGACAGCTAACTGACCAGTTACTTGCCCGTTGTCACAGCGACTTGGGCTTCTCTTTCGCTTTCCATCAGGCGTAGGGAAGCCATTATGTCGAGCTACTATAAAAACAAATATGAAAACAGCCTTTTCCAATGGGCTCATTCTAAAAATCCCTCAAAATCAATCGACTTTTTCCGTTCATTAACGGAGCGTGAGCAAAACAATCAAGGTCTCAGCGCAACTGAACATTCATTACGCGGTGGTTGTACCTGCTCACCGCGAGTTCACACACTCCTGCGCAGGAAGCGGGGATCGTTTTATTGTGTCGAGACTGGTCTCGGACGTGTGGCGCAAGTGAAACGATGTACCTGTAAGACTTTGCTGGTCATATTCTTACGGTTATTGCATACATACATACTTAAATACACTAAATTCATAATCTGAAAGTATTTATTTACACATTCCTTTTTTTTATTGTTTTTTATTTAGCCGTTATTGCTCATGTGGCCCATTTGGTAGTGACTTCTGCCCTCTGAGCCAAGGGTCGTGGGTTCGATTCCCGCACAGTACAAACATTTGTGGTCATGAACATGTCTGTTTGTATTGGTCTGGGTGTTTTCTATGTATAATATGTATTTATTTCCAAAAAAAAGTATCTAAGTAAGTTTATCAGTTGTCTAGTACCCATAGTACAAGCTTCGGCTTAGTTTGGGCTATGTGGCGCTGTGTGGCCCAGCGTGGCATGTCTTGGGTATTTATTATTATTATTTACATACATACCTACTATTAATACACTAATTCATAATCTGAAAGTATTTATTTACACAATTCAATTACAAACACAATTTCAACCAGAGACTCAAAGAAAGAGAAAAAGTAATAATCGGCGGGAACTCGATGACAGCCGTCACTGTCACCGTAACGTGAAACGTCAACTGTCAACGATAGTGCAGGTGACTCCTGAACGTGGCGAATAGTGCTGTGCGCAATGGTTGATTATTCTCCTCTAACAATACATACCTACATACTGTTACGCCTTTCAACCAGACCAGAATGTCCTTTGACGAATGGCCTATGACGGGCAGCAGCGTCACCGGAGCAAGAAGCTACGCCCTGCGGTCGCCAACCCGCCTGCCCAGCGTGGCGATTATGGGTATATCCTCCAGAAGTTTGCCCTAGGTGGTCAACAACTGGAGAGACCTATGTCCAGCAGTGGACTGCAATAGGACTGATGATGATGCTTCTTAAGTGCCCGCTCCCTTACATCCCCATACATGCATTAATATTCCAAATCGCGATCATTTTGACTTAATTCTAAAACCTGGCACTCAAGAAGTCACGAAAACGCTTAATCTTTTCGTGAAAAAATATAACAAGAGGTTTACGAGACGAATAATAAAGCGTTCCCCAGGGCTTCATTCTACAACTTGCGGCATACATGATTAAACCGGTCTACACGATACAAGAACGAAATTATGAATGGATTGGCGTACAAGCCAGTTATAAAAGTTTGGATGCACCTTACACCGAATATGTTTCTACATTACTTAAAATAAATAAGATATTTAAAAAAAAAAGGGATGTAAGGGAGGGGCCTATCATCTTTTCGCTCCTAGTCAACGTCACCTGCCCGTGGTGCATCCTGTGGGATAACAACGAGACGCTGCAACCGGCTGCTGGCGGTATAACCATCACAATTGAAGGCCTTGCTAAATACCACAAACCGATTCATACTCACCGATACACGGCAGCAGTGTCACACCGGAGCGAAAAGCTACGCCCTGCGATCGCCAGCCCGCCCGTCCAGTATGGCGATCATAGGTATATCCTCCCGATGTTTGCCCTAAGTGGCTAAAAATACTTTAGAGGCCTATGTCCAGCAGTGAACTGTCAGAGGCTGATGACGTTGATATATGTGTGGTATCTTTTTTGTTCTGATACATCATCATCATCAGTTTATATCAGTCCACTGCTGGACATAGGCCTCTCCAATGTTCGCCACTTAGGTCGATTTTATGCTTCTCGTATCCAGCACTTGCCAGTCGTCCTGTGCAAATCGTCACTCCACCTGGTCTGAGGGCGTCCTACATTACGTTTGCCGATTCGCGGTCTCCACTCCAGAACTCGTTTACCCCAACGGTTAATCGGTTCTGCGGCTGATTGTGGCCAGCCCACTGCCACTTCAGCTTACTAATCCGGTGATATTTATTTAAAATTACGTCGTCGGAAGTCCGGTGTAAACGCGGGCCACCGTGTGAGATCCATTCACAAACTGGTTGTAATTTAGGTGCGGGGTACGACTTTGTAATAGTTTCCTACGCAACACGTGTCAAAGAAGTGTTCAATCAACGTAGTGAATGAAAAACTCAGTCTTATACCTTTGTATGTACTGGATGTAATGGAGCGGCCTGTCTTTCTTTTCGCTCCAAGCCAACCTCACCTGCCCATGGTGCATCCTGCCCGAATAACAAACGAGGCGCTGGCAACCGACTTGGTGGCGGTATAACCATCACAATTGAAGGCGTAGCTAAATACTAAGACCGGTGACGGGCAGCAGCGTCACCGGAGCAAGAAGCTACGCCCTGCGATCGCCAACCCGCCTGCTCAGCGTGGCGATTATGGGTATATCCTCCAGATGTTCTAAGTGGCGAACAACTGGAGAGGCCTATGTCCAGTAGTGGACTGTAATAGGCTGATGATGATGATGATGATGTACTGGATGAAAGATGAAATCCCTACTTGTGTAATTAATATTGTAGTTCTAGTGTCTTTTAAACATGATAATTTTATGTGGCGGGCTCGATGGCTCATTTGGTAGTGACCTCTGCCTTCTAAGCCAAGGGTCGTGGGTTCGATTCCCGCACGATACAAACATTTGTGTTCATGAACATGTCTGTTTGTATTGATCTGGATGTTCAGTATGTATAATATGTATTTATTTACAAGAAAAAAAGTATCTAAGTAAGTTTATCAGTTGTCTAGTACCCATAGTGCAGGCTTCGGCTTAGTTGGGGTTAGATGCCGATGTGTGACCCAGCGTGGCATGTCTTGGGTCACTTTTTTTTTATGTCTGCGTGCTATCTACAACTTCTCAAAGCATAGGCTTAAATGAGCAAAAATCCGGAGGATGTCATCGGCCGGAGTATTTAACTACGCCTTCTAAAGTGATGGTTACACTGACTCAAGTCGGTTGCCAGAGCCTAGTCTGTTATTCGGCAGGATGCACCACGGGCAGGTAAGGTTGGCTTGGAGCGAAAAGATGGCTCCCTTACATCCCTTACAACGCTCATCATGGGGAAAATTCGTTCAATGCAGAACAAAATACATACTTATTTCGGAGTAAGAAGAAAAAAAAAGTTTTACTTACTTAGTGTTTTTGAAATTCGACGAAATGAAAAATGCCAACGGCAAAATAGCTAGTTAAATAATAAACAAGAGCTTTGATGAAAAACTGAGTCAATATGGGACGGGTGAATGAGTTTCTATTTTTGAGTTGAAACATTAACACCGTATGTCCCGTGTGAATGGACTAAGAACTCATTATAGGTACCCGAGCTTGAATATATCAATGCAATAATTTAAGATTTAACTTAAGCAGTATTAATCTATTAGACAACATCACATACATTGCTTCGATCTTTTTATTTAAATAGGGGAGTGCATTAGGCACCTTGGCTTCATGCCGTCTCCGGGGGAGGCGGCATGGTGTGTGGGACTCACACCTCCCAAAGGGAGGACATACCCACTAAACCCCCCTGTGTCGCCAGTGGGCAACAAGATGCAGGGACCGGGTAGCGCCGAAGTATACGGCCTCATCCCTGCCTGCCTGGCCAGCCGCAGATGATAAGCGGCCGGCCACTCCTGGTCCGGGGAGGGCAAAAACCCCTACCCCGGATCCGGGGAGCATAGAGTGCTCCCCGGACGGACCCTCGTGCAACGGTAGTGGCTGCACGCCCCACCACACCGTTACGCCCCTATGAAGTGGATCGCGCCCCCGCACTCACCACTCGGGGCATGGAAGGAGAGGTTCAGAGGGCATACGATGCGTTGTATGCCCTCCGCGACGCCCGGGCCGGGGGCGGCATAGAGCGGGCGCGTCTACCGCGCATTGGTTCGATCCTAAAGTAAGTGCTTAAGCACTTGTGTTATGGGTATCTAGAACAACGAAGGTACCACAAAAATATTTTACTTAAATACAAACACAAGTGTTCATCACACTTATGATTGTCCCGGGTGGAGTCGAACCCACGACCCCTTGGTTCAGAAGGCTGAACTGAAGACTTGCACCAAATTGTATGAATCTTGTTTTATGTAACAGCTATGCTTATGGACCTCACTCTACACTGGCGCCAACTGGCGAACACAAAAACGGTAGTGTTCATTGTATAATTTACAAACGACCTACCGCCATCTAGCGATAACTGAAGAGACTAAAAGAAGTCAGCAATCAGAGCCAGCATTAATCGATCAAGGATGTTTCGCTACTTGATAGTCATAGTACAAGAGGTAAGGAACAGATGCGCTGCGAGTTTGTTTACTGTTCTTGAACTAGTCAAATATTTCAGTAAAAACACTGGCCAAAAACATGAAATTTACCTAACATAATATTAAAACCCTCAATACCAGTTAGATCTGAAAAACATTTTAACTTTAAAGCTGGTCTGTAGACCCTTTGTGGGATTATATCCACCCAAATTAGTCATAGGTCAATTGAAATATCTTCACTTACTTAGAAAAAGCAAGCTTTCTAAAGGAGTTTGTTTTGCTTGAAAGAATAAATACTTCAAGTTTCATAAAGGATTTTAAAGGTATCAGTTTCAAAGGTTCAAAACTTGGTATAACATTTTGGGGTTCTTTAAGACTGATTTAATTACATTACCAGGGACGTAATAAGCTGCTCGCCTCATCATCATCATCATCCGCCTATGTTGCAGTAAACCCATAATCGCCACGCTGAGCAGGCGGATGGCGATCGCAGGGCGTAGCTTTTTTGCTTTGGTAGACGCCGCTGCCCGTCATCGGCCTGTGGTTTCTAGCTACGTCTTCAATCGAGATAGTAATTACGCCACCAGTCGGTTTGCCAGAGCCTCGTATTGTTGTTCAGCAGGATGCAACCACGGGGCAGGTGAGGGTGGCTTGGAACGAAAAGATGGCTCGCTCCTTACATTCATCTCCTGCCACTTCAGTCTCTACACAACCTTAAAGAGAGGTAGGGCATAGCGAGTCTTCGTTCGAATTGAACTGCCCGTCCGGAAGGACCTCTACCCTATACAATACCGCAACCAAATGACCCTCCGGGCGTGGTTTCTGCTGGTGAGTAGAGTTTCCGGAGCCTCGTGGGGGTTAGGGAGGTGGGCTGGTATGGTGGTGCTAACTGACCAGTTTACTTGCCCGTTGTCACCGCGACCTATGCTTCTCTTTTCGCTTTCCGTCAGGCGTAGGGACGCCATTATGTCGAGCTACTATAAAAAAAAAAACAACCTTACAAGGCTTTTCACCCCGTTTCATCCCCCACAATCCGCGCCTTAATAATCACAAGCGAACCATTCTTAAAGTTAATAATAAATTTTAAAACACCATTTTTACGAGGCATACTTTTCGGGAGTCATCTAATTTTGTCTCGGGTCGGCTCTGCCAGTATTTATGGCCTATTTTACCGTCGTATCTTTGAAGTTGGCCCATTACAACCATCAGACTGTTTGATTCGCCAATTTATCTGCCAATGGATTTATTAAGGCCATCCAATTTACGTGGGCGTTTTTGTTTAGGGATTCTGATCGGATATTTTTAATGTGGTTCGAGATGTATTTGCGTCGCATCGAACGGCACTAAACACTATTTTTAGTAAACATAGGAGAGAGTGTGGCTTATTACAGCCTTTTTGTGACTGGTTCGATGGCTCATTTGGTTGTGACCCCTACCCTTTGAGCTAAGGGTCTTAGGTTCGATTCCGCACAGTACAAACATTTTTATTATGAAATGTCTGTTTGTATTGGTTACAATTTTATTCTGGGTGTTATTCTATGTATAATATGTATTCATTCACAAAAATGTATCTAAGTAAGTGTATCAGTTGTCTAGTACCCATAGTACAATAGCTTCGTAGCTAGTTTGGGGCTAGATAGTTGTGTGGCCCAGTTTGGCATGTCTTGGGTTATTAGTGTATTGATTGTGACTACGAAATTAAACTCAGTCTTTGTCTTTGTTCTTTCGAAAAAGGATACTTCAATGAATACACAATTGGGATGATGACTAAAAAATAATTTAATGTCCATCAGAGAGTTAATGAAAAATATTGGATACGTATTTGTATTTTGCCTCTTGTTCAAAAACTTACGAAGATACATTGATTTTAAATGTCAAAGACGTCACGTTAGAGTACAAAATATACTCTAACGTGACGTAAGTTAGCCCCCAACATCCGTAACTTTATGCGCTATATCTAAGTATTTTTCTTGTTATTTCGACAATAACTAAATAATTCGGTCTTATATTATTTTATATCTAAAGAGACGGACTAATTATTTTCTTCAATTTCATACCTTGTCATCATCCGTATTTAAGAATATTTTCTTTTCCATTCTCAGTTATTAGTAACGAGCTCGGTTTTACATTGATTCTTTAATAACACCACATTCTCATCGTCGAGTCATATTTCTAAAACGAAATCTAAATCCTTCAAAGGGTCTTAGCTCGAACTGTCCGGGGCCAAGTCTAGACGAGCGTACTTGCGGCGAATACCAAATTTAAATGGATAGCTCACTAGACTTTGGGGAACTATTTGTTCTCGTTAGTGAACAAATTTTTTTTATAAGAAGAGATTTTCAAGATGTTCTCACTCCCTGACCTGATGACGGGACAAATAGGAGGCATTTGCACCAATGTAACCGTTTTGAGTCCAATGCACCAATGTGTGTATCGGTACTTGGACACAATGTAGACATTGAGCGCGTTAGTTTTGGGCATTCGGACAGTGATTGGAACGCAAAGTTGAATCCAATTTGTGGCCCCGGCATGATGTAAGCGGTCGTGAGGTTAAAATGTTAGGTCGACAGGCATAATAGAACAAACCCATTGCGCCTGTCGCCCTCACCTTGAAGGCCCACTGAGATGCACGTTTCATGCTCCGCGTAAGAACGAGGATTGTAAGAGGAAAGGAAACCATGATCTGGAAGGGCATTCAATGACTTATTGGCATGGAGCAGGAACGAGGAACTAAACCTCCTTGGTGCGCCGACCGCATAACTTCGGCTGTGTGGTATATAAAAAAACCCTACTGCAGTATTATTTATTTTTATAGCTTTTCTAAGCAATAAACTAGTAGGGGAAAAATATGGTACGGAGATTGTTGACATCCTGCGCATTTTACAAATAGGATTTGTTGCGCTCAACGCCGGAACTTAAATAAATAATGACGGTAAATAAGCGATTATAGTAATGCAGTGCACATGAAAGCAGAAAACAGATATTTTTTTTTATAGTGGCACTACGCTCTGGATGAGTAGAGACGGCTATTGTCAAGGGAAAGGACTGAAAAAAAGATCGTGTACCGTTCAGGTAGGGCATAGCGAATCTTCGCTCGAATTGAGCCACCCGTTGTCACACA
>CM062103.1:10653042-10676267 GCA_031163375.1 Conogethes punctiferalis
TTTCACTTACAGCCGCACTATTTCATGCGAACTCATGAGCCACGATCGGTTTAAATTATGGACCCGCGAAAGCTGCCAAGTGCTAGCTTATATTTTCATTCCAATGAGATAATCGTGTGCAAACGTTTTAAAAGTGCACATAAAAATGTAGCCATGTTTTATTCTAAATAAATCCCCGTCTGTTCCGGTGTGTAGTCCGCGAGGCGGAATGGCGGGCGGAAGGTACGGTTCGGAAACGGGATGGTGTAAGATAAAGAGAACATTTCCTATAGCGTCTCGGAAGATTTAGCAACATTCCGGGTCGACCCCGTCCTTTAATGCGCCGACGGTTAAATGTAATTCGCTCCTTATTTTCTTTCATGTTACATGCGTTGTTTTGTCGCTTTGTCGTCAAAAGAAATTCGTGTCTAAGTGGATGCAGTTCCGGACGTAAGTTTGTACGAGTACTGACAAATCTTTTAGCTTTTATTCTTTGTGTTTCAAGATTTTCAGACGTTTTGTGGCTTGCAGATCAACTGGCTTATATTTGTAACTGTGTAAAAGGATTTTGAATAAAGTTGGCTTCATATTCTTAAACTCAGCCACTCACCAAAGACATCTACCATGTTACCTATTATAAAATAGTAAATAAATAATACACACATATTATAATCTTAACTAATATTATAAAGCTGAAGAGTTTGTTTGTTTGTTTGAACGCGCTAATCTCAGGAACTACTGGTCCGAATTGAAAAATTCTTTTTGTGTTAAATAGACCATTTATCGAGGAAGGCTTTAGGCTATATAACATCACGCTGCAACTATTAGGAGCGAAGAAATAATGGAAAATGTAAAAAAAACGGGGAAAAAATTACTATTCCACGCGGACGAAGTCGCGAGCACAGCTAGTATCAGGCTGGAAGACCTCCTCGAGTGCCACTCAGATGCCAGTCCCCGGTAATTTCTTCTTAATTACTGGGGAACGGCAGTTGGGTTGGCCGGTTTACCCTGGGCAACGTATTCTGGTGGGGACCGTTCTGTCGGTCGTTGCCAGATGCGGCTGACGTTCCAGCACTCCACCCCTCCCTCCCCTTCCCTGTTGGGAAGGGTAGTAGTGGAGGGGTAGCACGGCGTTCTGCCGCCGTGCACACTGTTCCCCCCTCCTGGGGGCCAGTGGGCTTGACTGCCTACTTGCCAGTCCTTGTGAATCCTCGCGGATTCTATGGGAACGGTAACAGGCGGTCCTGGGTATCCTGGTCAACGGAGGGTAGTAATTTCTTAGGGGATTACTACTCGACGGCAGACCCCCTACGAAGGGGACGAGTCCTCCCGCTCGTTTCTTCGGGTTGCCGCGGTCTGGCGGCGTCGGATGGCGGATAGTTTCCGCGACTGCTCTCCTGTGGCAGATTGGTGGAGTGCTTCATGCACTGTCGGTTGTGAAGTCTGGTTGGGCGACGTGCTCTTCGTCCTATTGGACCTTCATTGTTGGAGCTTCGGCTCGTGGTGTGGCGGTGTAGCACCGCGGCGCGGTGGTTGGTCTTCTGATCAACCGCCGGGCAACCTGTTACCCCTGCCGTGTTTCTCGGCGGGGGCCAGGGGGCCTGCCTTTATTGGCGGGTCCGAGTGGAGACAACCACAGTAAAAAACCACCAGCGCGGCGGGTTCGTCGGCTGCGAGCACGCAGTCGGCGGACAGACTCCGGTCAACCGTCGGGCAGCCTGTTACCCCTGTCGTGTTTTCGACAGGGGCCAGGGGGCTTGCCTTAACCGGCCGGCCCGAGAGGAGACAACCTCAGTAAAAAACCACCCGCGCGACGGGGTCCGCTGACTGCGAATATCGTAGTCGGCGGACAGACTCCGGTCACCGTCGGGCAAACCTGTTTCCCCGGCCGAGTTCCTTGGGACTCTAGTAGTTCCATGGGATTTTGCTGGGACCAGGGGGCTTGCCTTGACCGGCCGGCCCAAGAGGAGAAAACCTCATTAAAAAACCCCAATCCCACCGCTGTGGAGGCACGTGGCAGGTGGGGCCCCTATTTGGGGGTCGTCGGCTGGGTAAAGGTCGGCGGAGCGGCTCAGCCCACGGGGAAAGCCCGCCCCCCGTGGCCGGTAAGTAGGGTTACCCGGGCACAGGGGTCTCTGCCCGGGTGGACCACGTACATCCCCCATTTTCGTGGGAACTATATGTCGAATTTAACCCAAAAATCGTTTCGCAATTTAGTTGATGATGAGGAGGCGCTTTCGGGCGCGGAGTCGGGGCCTTCGGGCGGAGTATTGCCGCCTTCGGGCGAGGCGTCGGGGCCTTCGGGCGTAGTAATTCCGCCTTCGGGCGAGGCGAGTGGGCCTTCGGGCGTTGTATCCTCGGGCAATATGCCCCCCTTGGAGTCTGAGGCTCCATTCAGAAGCCGCGCGTCATCTGCGGCTTCATTGTTAGGGTCGTTCTTTCAAAGACCCAACACGGATTTGTCGGACTCGGACGACACGCTCAGGCGTATGTCGGACGAGAGCACCGCTTCCCGCGCGAGTTTTCTCAAGCGGAAGCGGGGCGAACTCAGCGCGGACTCTGCCTCCGCCTCTGATTCCCAAGTACCGAAAGGGAAAGGGAAGAAGACCACCAAGGCAAAGAGAGGGCGCGGCCGGCCGTGTACTACAGGAGAGTACGTCGGCCAAGCTGCGGCCCTGCGGGAGCTCAACGCGGCCAAAAAGGCCGCCTTGGAGCTTGAAATGGACGAGAGGCTGGCGGCTGCGGATCGGGAGGCCCGCGCTGCCATGCTAAAGTCCGGATACGGCGCAAACTCTGCCGAAGACCTTAGGCAGATGACCACGGCCCAACTTTCGGAGATGGCGGTTAGCGACCTTGCGGGGATGGAGCATTACATCGCCACGTCGTCTAACCTCAAGGGCACTCACCGAAAGGGCCTTAACGAGAAGTCCCGGCACCTAAGGGACACTATGGAGGAATGGACTAAGCGCACGACCTCCGATGAGACCAAACGCCTCCAGGCGACGGTCTCTCGGTTGGCGGCGGAAAATGCGCTCCAGGCCAAACAACTGGCGGAACAAACGGCCGAGGTGGAGCGTCTTAGGGCGGAGATCGCTACACTGAGAGCCGAGATGAAGGCTGCACTTAGTAGCGGCCCTTCCCAGATGAGTGAGCAGAGGATGGAGGTAGTCGACGTTCTGTCGCCGGTGCCTCCGTCTCCTTCCGTGCAGGCGATCCTTGACCGCGCCATGAACGACCAGAAGGAGTTTACTAGGACTCTGGTCGAGGGGTTGGAACGCAAAATCCTCAACCCTGGCGCGGTCGAACGACTTCGCCCGCCACTTGCGGCGGACAGGAGGAACAAGGAGCCGGTGGTGGTCCTGCAGCGCTTGGCGGAGCCCTTCAAGGTCCCGCAAGTACCACCCAAGCCGCAGCGGGCTGCTAAGCCTTCGAAGACTTCTTCCGGCCCTTCGTCGACCAAGGCCACTAAGTCGGCCCCTCCGCCAACTCCACCGGCGGTCCCACTGGAGGTACCTCAGTCTCTTCCTGAGGACGTGCTGCTGCCGTCCACAACCCCTGCGAATGAGGGGTGGGCTACAGTCGTCCGCAGGAAGAGAAACAAGAAGAAGCCTGCGGCTGACGCTCCTGTGGCGCAGAAGGCGCCACAGTCCAAGCCGCAACAACAGGTGAATAGGGGCAAACAACCCGCCCCTAAGGCTACCGCTAAGGCCACAACACCTGCGCCCAAGCCCAAGCGGAAGCCAAAGAAGAAGAGGAAGCTAGCTCCTCCCCAAACCTCCGCGGTAGTTGTCACACTATCTGCGGAGGCTGCTGAAAAAGGGGAGACGTATGAGTCCGTGCTCAGGAAAGCGCGGACTCACGTCGATGTCGCCCAACTCGGCATCGGAGCGGTCCGCTGCCGCCAGACGCAGACAGGGGCTCGGAAGTTCGAGTTCCCTGGGGCTGCTAGTGCAGAGGCGGCGGACAAATTCGCCGAGAAGTTACGCGAGGTGGTCGCGGATGTGGCGAGCGTCACTCGGCCACAAAAAATGGTCGACTTGTCTTTGACGGAGCTCGACGACTCCATCTCTAAGGAGGAGATCGTCAACAAACTGGCGGAGGTCGGGGGCTGTAGTCCCGAATACATTAAGGCCGGAAACATCAGGCCTGGTCGCGGCGGCGTTGGCGCGATTCGCGTGCAATGCCCAATCCTGGCCGCAAAGAAGATTGTCGACGGAGGGCGACTGCTGCTGGGCTTCAGCTCGATTTCGGTGCGAGCGATGGAAGCCCAGCCCCTCCGTTGTTACCGTTGTTACGGAATTGGGCACACTCGCGCACTTTGTCCGTCCCCAGTTGACAGGACGGACCTGTGCTTCAGGTGCGGCGAGCCAGGCCACAAATCCGCTGCGTGCACCGCTAAGCCTCGGTGTGCAGTGTGCGCAGCCAGTCGGAAGCCGTGCGGGCATATCATGAGGGGGAGAAATTGCGCTCCCCCCATGAAGAAGGGAAGACTCGGGGCCCCGACCCAGCCCCGGACTTCAGCAGCCGCCAACCAACCGGCGGCTGATGGGGATGGTGCAATGTCCGAATAATGAATCAAGTCGGACATTGCACCTTCATACAGGGTAATCTAAACCACTGCCGCTCGGCCCAGGACCTCTTTTCCCAGTCCATGGCCGAGTGGGCAGTGGACGTTGCCATCGTCGCCGAGCCTTACTTTGTTCCCGACCACTGGATCGGGGACCGTGAGGACTCGGTGGCTATTGTCAGGCGGGTCTCTTCGACCTCTCCCCCTATCACGCTTCGTGAGCGGGGGTCAAATTATGTTGTGGCTGAGTGGGGGGATGTCGTGATCGTAGGGGTGTATTTCTCCCCGAACCGTCCCCTCCAGGAATTTAGCGCCTTTTTGGCCCGACTCTCCGTCGTCGTGTCCGGTCTCTCTTCTCGCCAGGTCTTGGTCGCTGGCGATTTCAATGCCAAGTCGGTGGCCTGGGGCAACTCGGCCACCGCTTGTAACAGGCGCGGCCAAATGACCGAGGCCTGGGCGATTTCGGCGGGAGTTGTACTCCTAAATAGGGGTAATACCTATACGTGCGTGCGACAGCAGGGGGGGTCAGTGGTGGACATTGCGTTCGCCACCCCTGCTCTCGCCGCGCGCATAGGAAATTGGCGCGTTGAGAGGGTGGAAACTTTGTCGGATCACCGATATATCCGGTGGTCCGTTTCCGCCCCGAACATTTCCAACGTCGCTCGTGGCCATGTCAGGCCTGTGTTTCCACGATGGGCGATTTCCCGTCTGGACCGGGGGATTGCAAAGGAGGCTGCGTTCCTACAGGATTGGTTCGCGCCTCCCTTCTCCGGTCCGGACGTTGACGTTGACGTCTCTGCCACCGTCCTGCGTGACGCCCTGACCGAGGTGTGTAACTCGTCCATGCCTCGGTCCAAACGTCCCACCGCACGACGCGCGGTGTACTGGTGGAACGAAGAAATTGCCGGGCTCCGGGCAAATTGTGTTGCTGCCCGTCGCGCATACCAGCGCAGTCGCCGTCGCAGTGCTCGTGACGCCGATAATGAGGCCCGTCTATATGCCTCCTATGTTGAGGCTAGACGGGTCCTCAAGGCTGCTATTGGCGAAGCAAAAGATCGGGGGCGAGCCGAAATGCTCGAGGGTCTAAATAACGATCCGTGGGGGAGACCGTACCGGGCGGCGCGGAACCAGTTGCGCCCCATTGGTCCCCCACTGACCGAGACCCTCGAGCCAGGCTTATTGGGGGAGGTGGTCCGGGTTTTGTTCCCGGCCCAATCTCCTTCTTTCTCTCCCCCAATCCTTACACCCCCTTCCGGGGCAGGGCCCATAATTGAGGACATTCCCCCGATCTCCTCGGAGGAATTTGGCGAGGTGGTGTTGCGCCTCCGCGCCAAGAAGACCGCGCCAGGTCCGGATGGCGTGCCGGCACGTGTCGTCGCTCTTGCGGCGGCACAAATGGAGGAACGATTTCGGGACCTCTTTGACCGCTGTCTTGCGGTCGGGAGGTTCCCCAAATCTTGGAAGGTCGGGCAGCTGTGCCTTCTGCGAAAGGAAGGGCGCCCCGTTGACTCCCCGTCCGCCTACCGCCCTATAGTTCTCTTAGACGAGGTCGGGAAGGTCTTCGAGAAGATAATCTCGCAGCGGATCGTCGACCATCTGACGGGGGCGGGCCCGGACTTGTCCGACAGACAGTTCGGGTTTAGAGCGGGGCGCTCCACGATCGACGCGTTGTCGAAGCTCAAAGCTCAGGTTAGGGAGGCAGAGCAGAGTGGGCAGGGTGTGTTGGCTATATCATTTGATATAGCCAACGCTTTCAATACCATCCCCCACTCCACTATCCTGGAGGCCCTCCGATATTTCGGTCTTCCTCCCTACTTGAGGAGCATTCTCGCCGATTATCTGGCTGAGCGCGAGGTCGTATTTGTGGACCGGAATGGCACGCTATGCCGCCATGGAGTCGAGGCCGGTGTTCCACAGGGGTCTGTTTTAGGGCCCCTCTTGTGGAACATCGGTTTTGACTGGGTTCTGCGGGGCGCTCTCCTCCCGGGCACGGGTGTCATTTGCTATGCGGATGACACCCTTTTCACTGCCCGGGGAAGGAGTTACGAAGAGGCTGCGCGTCGAGCCACGGCTGGTGGCTCCTTACTTGTCCGGCGCATTGGACTGCTGGGTCTGAGGGTGGCCCTTAACAAAACCGAGGCCATCTTTTTCCGTGGGCCTCGGATGCGCCGCCCTCGTGACGCCCGTATCACCATAGAGGGCGTCACAATAACGGTCGGGGACCTCCTAAAGTATTTGGGGCTTCTTCTGGATGTGCGATGGCAGTTTGGCCCGCACTTTAGCGGGCTGTCATCGCGCCTCCTGAAGGCCGCGGACGCCTTCTCGTGGCTCCTCCCGAATTTGGGGGGGCCAAAGGCCCACGTGCGGAAGCTGTATGCCGGGATCATCCGTAGCATGGCAATGTATGGGGCTCCGATCTGGGCAGATGCGGTCTCACGTAGAGACAACGTGACGCATCTTCGGCGCCCCCAAAGGGCTATCGCCCAACGCGTCACTCGGTCGTACCGGACCGTTGGGTTTGACGCGGCGTGCGCTCTGGCCGGCACCCCTCCCTGGGAGCTTGATGCTCAGGTGCTGGCCACTACGTACTTGTGGATGACTGCGGAGAGGGCGCGCGGGGAGCGCCCTGCTCCGGCGGAAAGGGGCGCAGTGCGGAGCGAGGCCCACGACGAGATGGTTCGTCTGTGGGCCGAGGACCTCGCTTCCGCCCAATTTGGACGACGGCTTTTGGACGCATTAGGCCCAGTCCTCAAGGAGTGGCTCGAGCGGCAGCATGGGTTCCTCACGTTTCGTCTGGTGCAGGTATTGTCTGGGCATGGTTGCTTCGGACAATATCTGCATCGGATCGGACGGGAGGAATCCACTGCGTGTCACGAGTGTGGTGCCGGGTGTGACACGGCAGATCACACCCTGGCTGCCTGTCCGGCTTTTGATGGTCCCCGAGCCGTTCTGGTCGGCTCGGTGGGGACTAACCTGTCGCTCCCAGCTATTTTACCAGCTATGCTGGGGAGCCGCGCATCGTGGTTGGCAATGGCCTCCTTTTGTGAGACGGTGATGTCCCAAAAGGAGGCCGCGGAGCGGGAGCGGGAAGACGATCCCGACGCTCCCCCGCTCCGCCGACGAAGAGGTGGTCGCGTGCGGCGAAATTTCCGCCGCTTGATGCCGCCTGACGGGGCCCAGCGGGTGGTTGGTGTGGGGGCACCTCCACCTGCATTGCACGGGTCCCCGTCTCCGTCGGACGGGAGTGGGTTGTCCTTTCGGACCCCTCCCGTCGCTCCCCCCTAGGGGGGTGAGCTTGTTGGGGTCTGCCGCTTAGAGGCAGACAGCGCTGGCGGTGTCAAGGTTGTATGAGTCATCCTCAGGACCCTTGGCACCGTCCCCATAGGCGCATGACGAAAGGGCCGGGGTTTTTAGTGGGTATTCCCTGCCTCCCTACCATCTTGAGGCAGGGCGAGTCCCACATAACCCGCCCCTCCCCCGAGCGGCGGGTATGCCTAAAAGCATTTTCCCCGGCTTAAAAAAAAAAAAAAAAAAAAAAAAAAAAAAAAAAAAAAAAAAAGGAACTACTGGTCCGAATTGAAAAATTCTTTTTGTGTTGAATAGACCATTTATCGAGGAAGGCTTTAGGCTATATAACATCACGCTGCAACTATTAGGAGCGAAGAAATAATGGAAAATGTAAAAAAAACGGGGAAAAAATTACTATTCCACGCGGACGAAGTCGCGAGCACAGCTAGTATATTATAAATAAACAAACTTTATCTATCATGGGGCACATACTTATAGTTAAAGTATATGGAATCCGAGATATTAGACAGTTTGTTTTCCCCAATTTAGAATTGTTGGAAAAAAACCTATTCGTCTATATTTAACTTTGGCCAGGTTACACTGACTTAAACTGTCAATAACAAGAACAAGCTTTGCTGCTTAAATCTTTCGATCGAATAGGTCAACGAAACATAATGGTGTATTTTTACAAAAGGAAAGCTTCACGGTGCTAACGAAAATTGGCCAACGATATTGCTCAAATCACACATTTCAATTCCGCTCCACTTATGTGGATCCATATCATATTAGCACCGCACAGCCCCCCTTCTATAGAAACGCATCCTAACGTATATTACGTCTCTCCGAGACGAAATCGTTAGTTCAGATAACGTGGCATTATAATAATTATATGTTTGTTTACATAAAGATTCAGAATGTTCACAAAAACTCAACAGACACGTCATCCTATTTACCAGAGCTTAAAATATGCACATGCTATCAAAATCAATGAAACGATTCTACATACGATTGGTCTAATTCCAGAAGAAATATTATTTTTTATTGTTTAGATACATTTTCAAAGCTTAATTACTAAACTACAAGGTTATGCATACGTAATACAACATTTTAGAAATTTACTAGTCATCCCAACCTTCGCTGTAACTTCGGTCTTGGAAGTTCCGGTGAGGTAAGTTTCAGTGTATTGTATACTACGAGTACCTGATATACAATGGTCCATACTTAACACGTTAACTGAGCCGTGCACCGTATATCGTTCATACTCGTAGTTCATACAAAGTATCTACCTACCTACTTAGTAAGAACAGTGGTCTATACAAGAGCAACAATTTGCGCGTGTTTTCTATATAGGACAGGTTTAACTATGCTTCTTTGCATGCTTTTGCGTTTTTTTTTTATAGTAGCTCAGTACCGGTTTTTGATCGGAGAACGCGCTCAATCGTAGACTGTGGTATCGCTTACCATCAGGTTCACTGTAGTCAAAGTTCTCTAAAAATTCATTATGAGTGTAGAGCATCATTACTAGATCATAAACTAGATCTTAATCATGTTGACAAAAAAGAACCTAAATCCGTGCATAAATTAAAAATAAATAAGTAAACTGTTACGTAAACAAATATGACCAAGCATAGCATATCTAAGTTTTCAACTGTAAACTGCTAATGATTTTATAATGAAACCCAAAAAAATATAATCTTCTAACACCTAAACATTTATCTAAAATTAAATATTGAACTATTACATTCTTGACAGTATTACAGCTAAACAGATACCTTAACACTCGTATGAAACCACAATACGGGATTATTGTAAGCACAGGCTTAATAACATCCCTTCTCATGATATACAGGCTGTAGGTAACTAAGCCAACTGAACTACACGATACACACCATGTAGGTACTTTATGGTCTTACGGGGATTCCGACAAGATTTGTAGCAAACGGTTATTTCATGAACTACCTAGTAATGAAGTTGAGGTATCAAGAGGCAGTTGAGGTTGGCTTTAATATTAATAGTTTGGACGTAAATTGTTTTTGGAGGCGGGAACTAGAATTTATGTTAGATATAGCTTATTATTTAATGCTACTACAAAGCTTGTTACAGAAAATCAGTTGCAGCTTACGGAACAGATAGCATCACTGACTTGTATTTTATTTCATTTTTAAATATTTAGTATCAAAAAAAATTGTGTAAAACTATGGGTACAATATTATGAAAGCATTAGGTCTTCGACTAAGCTTTTTTCATTTATGCACGTGAAACTTTTTCCTAACAGCACTTCGACATGAGGACTGATGAAAAAAAGTGCCGCAATATACCCACCTACTCAACTGATAGATTTTTTTCAATTTTGATATAAGTATAATAGGAATCCGTATCCGTGTAGTTTCCGGATTTTGAATAAGATCATAATTGTTATTGTGGAAGCTATGCAGCAGTGGACGTTTGCAGGCTGATGATGATAACAAGAATCTGATTCGAACTACTTAAGGCAAAAACGTCTTAAATAAATATAAATAAATAAATTAAATATCAGACAACATCACATACATTGCTCCGATCCCAAAGTTAGTAGCTTAAGCACTTGTGTTATGGGTATCAGAACAACGAAGGTACCACAAACAAAAATTAAATACAAATATAAACACCCAGACACGGAACAAACACAAGTGTTCATCACACGAATGTTTGTCCCGGGTGGGAATCGAACCCACGACCCTTGGTTCAGAAGGCAGGGGTCACTACCAATTGAGCCACCGATCCCGTCATAGTCTTATTTTCCAACATCGAAGCTTAATTAGGTATATGTCTAAAAACACTTCAAAGTTTTGGCCTACATTGTAGACATTATGTAAAGAATTTATTTAAAACTCTGGACCTGATATGCTCATATCGTATGACTATTATAAAACCAAGTGATTCGAATTTTAAACACCCATCAACTTCTCTATTATAAATCTTCACAAGCAAAAATTGTAAAGCTTTAATTTCTTTCTCTTTCTTCTTGTCAAAAAGTCCTTCCATGCGTCTGCACGGAACAGACAAAAGAGGATCTTCCGTTACTTGTACAAAAAACTAAATGAGAGGTAAAATTTTTAATAGCGAAGCGAGAAATTGCTAAAAACGCAGACGTCTGGGAAGTTCGTCTTTGAAGAAGTTTCAGCAACGCACCTGTGCTGTGCACCGTCAATGGAACGCTTTATAGCACAACTGAAACGCAACAGCGCTGAATGGTAGGTAGTGGACAAGTTTGTCAAGAGAATGCACTTTATTTTTGTGAAATATTTAGTGCTTTCAATTTGTATTTTTTGCTTAAAATTTCAACAAGTAAATTTTTTTTATTACATACGAAAGTAGGTATTATTATTCTCTTTGAGAATTGATATATTATAAGTTATTTTATTATAAATGTATTAATTTCTTAATAACCGACTTCAAAAACACTAAACGAAGTGGCGGTTCTGAATTCTGCTGAATTTTATAACTCTGTCGTTAAAAGATCGATTTAAAAAACTATTTATTTTGCTTCATATTGAGGACGACATTTAAATAAAATAATTAAAGAAGGTAGAGACGAAAAGGGTATTTTTTCATATTTGTCATAAAATTAGTATTTTCAAAATACCTATAGGTAATAGAGATTATTCTAATATCATATTTTTAACCTGATCCTGCTTCCTGAGATAAACTTACGCAGGACAAAAATTTACGTCAAAATTTTTGTTAATACTGAGTTTCAAATATTTCATATAATTTGAGCTGCAGGCTGTAGGATTAGATACACATTTTAATCTTAAAGCATCCAGCTCAAATCGTTTGATACAGATATTGTTTGAAATTTATTTTAATCAGTGCGAGTATTTAACCATCTGACGAAAATAACTACATACATTCAGACATGTTTAAAGAAGGGCCATCGTTAAACGTGAATTTATAGCAGTCTTGAATCTCCTACGGATTTTAGTACTGTCAGCTGCATAGCTCACTCGAGTGATTAGTGCCGCTGTACACTGTAGCTAACTGCTTAGGACACGTTCGGATACAACATCTGATATAGGTCGGTTGCTAGTTGCTCGATTTGAGTTGCGGGTATCCATGGGCGGTGTCGACTGCTTACCATCAGGCATCACACTTGCTCGTCTGCCGCCTCTCGCATAAAATAGGACTTAAATAAATTCTAGAAAATTTAATTAGAAGCAACAGTAAATGAAATTTTGGACGCCTAAATTAAGTTATTACGACCATTAACTCCTAAATTATGATTTGTAGTTAGTAAGTCACAAAAAGTTTTTCCAAGAATAAAAATTATTTCCTGAGGGAATTAACCCTTAGCTCTAATTTTATTATAATAATAATAATCTACTTAAACTTTTGTTATATTCGTATATTTGAATTTTTTAATCATCTACTGTCGTTATCATATTATGAGATTATTTAAAATATCTATAAGCAGCTGCTACCAAATAGATAATCATAACATTACGATGTACCTATGTGTTTCAATATTGCTTATTAATACTTCTGAAATGGAGTGACAGATAAGTGTAACTAAATTTATCACCACGTAAAGGTAATTTCTTCAAACGAGTCAAATGACATTGTAAAATTGTATATCAAGTCCAACTAATCTATCTAATCAAATTTACATAATATATTTACATTTTATTTATATAAAAATCAATTATTCATATCGAGTCTCGAACAATTGGACAGGTCTATGTCCAGCAGTGAACTGTGAAGGGCTGATGATGATGATTATTGAGTTCCAATGGTAGTTTTTCTCAACAGACCATTGCACATGACGAAATACTGGAAGGAAAAATTGAAGTTCAAAATAAAATCCACAACAAAAATTATTGAATTGAAAAACCAATTTTGCTCCTCTACCTACCCAGTTTTGATATCCGAACGTACCCTAGTGTTACTAAGACCAATAATTGTAGATCAATGAAGGGGTCAGGCACAGGAATCGCTGACACGTCCCGGCGGACTCTACGAGTCGGAGGGGGAGAGGCTTGCACTGTTGACACGCTCCTCCTGACTCCTGCCCGGTTATACGTGCACAAGATGTTTACAACATAACTTTGGCCATGTTTAAATGATTAACGTAGAGGAACTGAGCTCAGACCGTCCATAAAGTAGTAGACTATATAATACCGCAGCCAAATGACCTCCGGGTCGTGTTTGTAGGGTTGCCGGTGAGTAGGGTTTCTGGAGCTCGTGGGGGTTTAGGGTTCAGGGTCAGAGGGACAGGTCGTCACAGCGACTTAGGCTTCTCTTTCGCTTTTCATCAGGCGTAGGGAAGCTATCATGTCCAGCTACTATAAAAAAAGACTAGTCTGAAATACATTGTGTTATTAAATTTAAATTATCGGCAAGACGACGGCCTTTTAAAAAATTGAAGTGTCTCTGTTTGTGTCCTCGTAGCATTCAAACGAATTACGGATTTTCGTGCATTTAAAGGTAAACATCAAGTTTTATATGAAGATATAAGGAGATAAAAATTTTCTAAGCTTGTGTAAATAAATAATCCAATACATGTCACGCTGGGCCATCTAGTCCCAAACTAAACCGAAACTTGTATGCTAGACAACTGATAAACTTACTTAGATATATGTTTTGTAAATAAATACATATTTTGCAATAGTAAACATAGAAGCCCAAAATCGAGCACAGTGGCGAACCTTGGGAAAGGCCTATGTTCAGCAGTGGACTGATGTGGGCTGATGATGGATGATGATGATGATCCATGCCAATACAAACAGATATATTCATGCACACAAATGTTGTACTGTGCAGGGATCGAATCCGCGACGACTGCGACAGAGGCAGCTTTCACTATCTCTGAACCGAACTGGTCGTCAATTGGTAGAATATTACATAACTATCCTATATCTATACTTATTATAAATCTGTAGAGAGGTCAATTTTGTACATGAAATATATTTTCAAAATAATAATAAAATTTTTGTCAGTCTCTCTGTCCGTCTGTATGTTCGTTATAGAAACAAAAACTACTGGACGGATTTTAACGAAACTTTGTACAATTATTCTTTATACTCTTGGGCAGGTTATTCTTGGGTAGGTTTTATTAGTAGCTGTGCCGGCGGCGTCCACGCGTGGGACGCCGCCGGCACAGCTAGTAATGAAATATGAACTCAAATTATATTTACTTTGCAGTAAAACTTTACTTTAGATCTCCTGCGTTCTATACAAAAACAACAATCTAACAAGGTTGACACAACTTACGAATATAAACTCTCTCAGCCTCTGTACGGCGTTACCTATTCATATTTCGATATTCATGAAGTGCACTTAGAATTTATCGCGGCATATAAAGTGATATTAAATCTATATCTTACTGATAAGTTTTCATTATTGCGTGATGTTCACGTGAATTCAAGGCTATATAAAATACGTATTAACACGAGATTTATAGTACGAGTTAGTACTTAGGTGTATTATAAAGACAGTGAAATACGTAGGTATGCAGAATATTTTCAATCAAAACAATGATTAGCAAGCTTTTTAACATAGCGATAATAATTTACACTATGTCATAATAACATTTCGGAGCTAGAGCAGATTTTTCAATGTCAGTCAGAAAAATTAAATATACTACGATGAAGTGTAGAAATTTATAAGCTATCTTTGATTTATCAGTCTATTATGCAATGAAAAATATTTATGTTTTCTAGCAATTAAAAAATAGATAAGGTACGCCTAATTATCTTTACTTTTATGCAAAAAATATTATTTTGAAAACAATCAAAATTCACAAAATTATTTGTTCTGTGCTTCCTTTTATGAATTAAACTTTTCATGAATGTAAAATCTAAGTTAACGGGTTTACTCCGTCGGGTGAAAAAGCAATCAGCGGTTATGTACCTTTAATAAATAATCTTTGGGAAAAATTAAACCCGACTTAAAACTATTCACATGCTTACTTACCAAATTTAGCTAAGGTATCTTCGGATATTAAGAAAAAAAAAAATTTTTTAATTAAAATCGTCATCTAAGATTATTAGTTTATTTCGTTAGTATAGCGAAGCAGCCACAAGATATAACATAAAATTATATTGACGCTTCGAAAAAGTCGCACAGTGCGTTTTTCCTCCAAATTTTGTGCTTGAGTAGGGCTGTATAATACATTTATTGTAGCCACCTGTGTATTGCAAAACTTCTTTTACAAAAGAGCCGGTAATAACTCCCGAGGCACCAAGCCGTTGAAGTACGGACAACAGAAACGAGTCTCGGTACTGGAGTGGGCAGCCATTGATGGCTACGAAGGTGTGCAGTTTTGGAAGTTTTAAAAAAGAAACTTTGCTGACGCTACTTCGGACTCTTTAAAAAGAAAACTTGTGGGATTCGTTATAAGAAAAAAAAACTTCGACGTACAATGGTCTAGCATTTTGATTCGTGATAGCTAATTGATTCATGGTCTGGTAATAGCAATAATGAAGAGTCATTATCTATAGTTTTGTTACTATGAGTTACTAATTACATATACAATATAAATCATTTTCAGAATTATCAAGGCTATTTACATTCTTATCATCATCAACAGCCCACAATGTATGTTTCCATTGGAGGGTTCTAGCCTAATAAATAATGCCTTTGTGCATACACAAGGACCTGGGTATGGAGCACATGGGTTGCGTGGGGCAGACTCCTATTTAGCGGAAAATTACCCAGTACCCACTAAACCTGATGGTGCGGTGGTCTCCTACAAGCGCTCTGCGTGGGTGGAACACCTCATTAAGACGATGTGGTATCCCGGAACCTTGGCGGTGCGCAACGCCACTGACCACTGTGCCCGAAGCCACGTATCGTCGTCTTCCTCGGGCTAGCTCTTTTTTTTGATGGGAATGCATTAGGCACCTTCATGCCGTCTCCGGGGGGAGGCGGCATTGTGTGTGGGAATCACATACCCATTAACCCTCCTGTATCGCCAGTGGGCAGCAAGTTGCAGGGACACGAGTAGCGCCGAAGCATACGGCCACATCCCTGCCTGCCCTGGCCAGCCGCAGATGATAAGCGGCCGGCACTCCTGGTCCGGGGAGGGCAAATACCCCTGTCCTCGGGCTAGCTAGTCCAAACCCAATCCCCTTTAGTCGCTTCTATAACGGGCCGAGATACCTCTGTTGTATTCTAAGCCCCATACCGCAGGGCGTAAGAGCGATAAAATCTTAGTCAACCAGGCTGACCAAGTGCATTGCATTCATGAATGATCAAAATAATCAAAGACGAATCGAAGAAAAAGACACATGTCTTATTCTGACCAATGATACTATTTTAATGATTTATACATTTTGTAGGTAATGATTGCGATAAAACTATAAACACTTGGATCACTCTTTGTTTTGTATTATGATTCATTTCAGACAATCTGCATACTCACTTGGGATCGGAGCAAAGTATGTGGTGTTGTCTGATATTTATTTATTTTATTATTTATTTACTCAAGCATTTTTAATAACAAATCGTCATTTTTAATTCGATACTTGCTATCAAATTATTTGAATCATCACTAGCCTACGTATTACCAATAAGAATTTCATAACTTGAGAAATGTATAAAGAACGGTGCTTTCGGGGGTCGGGGGTTTTCGATCGATTTTCGATCATTATAAAAAACAAAACCAACCATTCCATAAAAAATACGGCCATATTGTGGCCGTAAAAACGTCTTACAAACGAATAGCTTAATCAAATTTCGAAATGTTCTAATCATCTTCAATTAGATTCGATTCGAGTTCATTACATTCTCCTTGAAACCGGTCATCCGAACTGTCTACATACAACATACACCGATGACCTAGATAAGGATACATCTATACCGGCTTTGTCTAGACTAGAAATCAATCCTTCTTATTTGTGTTTTGCAATAAAAGGATGCTCCACCTTTTCATTTCCGATACACAACGAGATGTCCTCGGATACTTCGGTCGAAGTATATTTTTATTACTTTTCAATACTTAAAGTGAATATAACTCAAATAAACCACGTAACTAGTGTCCGGTGAGTACTCGTGTAAGTCCTTTCTAGTGCTAGTAATATAGCGGTGAGGAGCATAGCTAATGTGCCCAAGTGTAGCCGGCTGCGACGGGACATAAAAAACTGATTCTTTTTTGTTGTACCGCAATGTCGAATGCCTACGACATTTAGTTGCTCGTCTGTTTGTGAACTGTCTTTCTGTATGATAGATTCTCAGGATTTTTTTTTGCATGAGGCGGCAGACCAACTAATATGATGCGTGATGGTAAACAGTCGATACCGCCCATGTACCGATTAATACAAATGCCACTGTCAGTGCTTTGTGAACAAAAGACAAAGATGAGCCTTACTATGTACTAGCTGTGCCAGCGGCGTCGCACGCGTGGATATCGGGTTTCAAAACTAACGGACTTCCATAAAATGATGCCCAAATCTTAAGTTAGACCTCTATATAGCAATACATTGGTGAAAACCACATTCAATTCCATGCAGTACTTTTTGCGTGATGCTCAATCAAACATTCAGATAAAAAATTCTCCCGTTTTCCCAACACTTCCCTTCACTGCTCTGCTCCTATTTATTGTAGCGTGATGAAACGTATCATATAACCTGCACAGGAGTATGATGAATAATTGTACCAAGTTTCGTTAAAACCCGTTGAGTAGGTAATTTTTGTTTCTATAACGAACATACAGACAGACAGAAAGACAGACGGACAGACAGACAGTCAGATAAAAATTTTACTGATTGCATTTTTGGCATCAGTATCGATCACTAATCACCCCCTGATACTTTTTTTGTAAATATATTTTTGAAGCTGAAACGCCTGTGCAAAACTATCTACCTATACCTACTTCACTTAAAAATAAATACTTATAACTACTTTAATTAATAAAAGTACCTACGCTTAATAATTTTTAATTTGAACGAATATTTTACAATATAACAACAAAAGAAATTCAAATTTAAAACTATTTAAACACTAAAAGTCGCGCTGATAAGCACGGTTTCTCAATATCAATTATTGTCTGTCAATAAGGTCGATCGCTCTGAACGCATCAACAGCCAAATATTGAATGAAGCTAGCTCTCGGACCTCCCGCCTTTTTATACCCTACCGCCGCCGCGACCCGTGTCGAGCGCGGCAACCGTTACACAAAAATAATCCTTATAGCATTATTCAGTATTCACGTCCGACGGCGCGATGGCTTATTTCATGTATAAGTTTGGTGTTTCTATACCGATTTCTATGATTCTTTTTTTATTGAATAGGTAATAATGATAACTTTTTTAAATTAGGGATGAATGAGAGTATTATAAACGTAAGAGTAAACAAATATAATCAGAATGCTCCGAACTGCTAAGCTATCAGGAGTTACACGTGTTATTGTGAGTCAACCATAAAAGATAGACATATGCTGTTGCGGGATATTTTTTAGTCAATTTTATGTAAAATATTTCTGTCATACATAATTTCTATGTAACTTTAACCTTAATGGTTAAAGTTGCACACGCGACGGAAGCTTAAAAAATGGAGTAACTTCTCCCGTTTTCCCAACATTTCCCTTCACTACTCTGCTCCTATTGATCGTAGCGTAATGAAAAGTATACTATAACCTGCCCAGAAGTATGAAGAATAATTGTACCAAGTTTCGTTAAAATCCGTCGAGTAGTTTCTGTTTCTATAAGGAACATACAGACAGACAGACAGACAGACAGACAGACAGACAGACAAAAATTTTACTGATTGCATTTTTGGCATCAGTATCGATCACTAATCACCCCCTGATAGTTATTTTGAAAATATATTTCATGTACAGAATTGACCTCTCTACAGATTTATTATAAGTATAGATGATATATAATTTATAGTAAGGGTCACGGAGTCATAACAAAATAGTAATAGTATTTCGTTACTTCGAAGAGAACGAGACACCCAATGACAGAATAAGGTGCGTAAATAGCCCAAACCATATAATTTTTACGCTTATACCTTTTCAGGAACGTTCGACTTTCATCAACTGGTATCTACGGGAAGTTTTGATTTAAGACCAGAAGGTAGGTGTAAATATTACGTATTTAGTTTAACAATGTTAGCACACCTACGCTTTACTTGATAAATACCAACAAGCTATACAAGTAAATCAATATGCGACTGTCTCCGTTAAATTTTATTGTTGGTCACTACAAACATATTGCGTTATAAAAGTATGAGAATCCAGAGTGCTCTCCGGATGGTTCGACTTAACTCGAAAACGGTCCGTTTTCCGACCACTATCACAGACTACCATTGTTAAGAGTTTTGTACAGTAAAGTTGAAATCTGTCAGTAGTTTCAACATTCATGTGCATAGGTAATGGCGCCCTAGTTTTTGCCGTTACTGCAGAATGTTTTACGACTAGGATAAGTTTCGTTATATGAGAATATTTTGAAATATTGCAGTAACGTTTGGCTAATATTGTTACTTTCTTGGTTGTGAGGAAAATCATCAAACAATGAGGAAATCGGCTCATTCAGAAAACTTCTCGAAAACTATCATAATGTTACTTCCACTAGTTCTTTGGGGCCTAGACGATCTGTCCTAGGTTGTCGATGGACCGATCTGTCCTAATGGGACTAACCAAATATGCAAGATATAAAGTACACAAGTGTATGTATAGGTGCACTCTCTATTCCGCCACTCTCATATTCAATGAGAGGAAGACACGAGCACAAAGAGATCAGCCGCAGAACTAAACGTGTTTTCATATGAACAAGGGTGTTTCACCGCTAACTTCCCGACTGGTCTAGAGCTAAGTAATTCCTGAATCTAAAAATCCACTAATAATATTTAAGCAATAATAGCCATGCTAAAACTGTATTACATACATATAAGTGCGGGCCCTATAGTCAAGATACAATTGCAACGTGCTTTAATAATATAGTTGCTAAAAGGGGATCGCTAGAGCACCGGCCGTTTAGGTTGTTAACGTAACCCAGCTGACTACAAATAGAACCGTGACTGCAGCTCAAATGCACATATTGTTGGTCCTACGGGTACATGTATCACTAACAGAGCAACGCAAGTTATTCAACCACCGAGCAACAAATATTCCTTTGCCGTATCCCGGTTTGTATGTCAGTTCATTATACACGCATGGAATATCAACAATATACGTACTAGTAATTGCCGCCGTAGAGATATTTAGCTTACCTATTTAATAATGTAATTTAATAGCACTCTCTTGATAATAATATCTGTGTTACAGCCACCGAGACTAAGCAGTATTTAAGTGTGATGTTTAGCAATTTTGTTATGTTTGTTTATTCATTCATTGTCACTCTCAACCTGTTATAATTTTTTGAACCATCTTAAGGCGAAGATGAGACTTAATATTTTAAGTTGACCAAATAGCACCAAGTAATCTGCAAGTGGACTGATGTGGGCTGATGATGATGATGAATCTGCAAGTAGCTTAATTCTCAACATACCCAATCTTAAGTAGGCTCGTAAAAACAGTCTAAATATCTCATTTCTTGTGCCTGTAATAAGAAGCTATATGACTTTTCGTCTTATTATCGATAGAAAACTCCATTAAAGAAATATTAGTGAAAAAATTAGTTCGATAGCATTAATTGTTAGTACCCAATTTAGATGATCTTATAAGAGATCTTGAAATACCAATGGGACAAAAAAAGTATGAATTTAAGCAACTAAAGCAGATAAGATTATTATCAGATGACGATGTAACGATAAACACAAAGTGTTCTTAAATCTGTTGTTAAACGTAAGTGGGTAAGTAAAAATATTGTAATATTTAATTTATTCCGTAACCTGCCTTTCTACAAGGCAGCATAATTTAGGCACTGTTTAATCGCCCTCTAAACTCTCGATTCCCGGCTGCCTATTTTAAACGTTGTGTTGTGTAATTAATTCAGCGCCCATTGGCTAAACTAATTACTGGATATACCTGGCTTGAGCCTAATGTCAAGTAATTTGCAGTACATTATCGCGTATGCCACAATAACACGGGTTATCCTCAGATTTGTGGGATAATTGACGGCCACTAGCGACCATCTGAGACCAGCTTCGCATGTATTAATACGTGTATTAATCATACCAGTCACTATTGTATCCACACGTAGTTATTGAATTCTCACTGGGAATTTGCACAATTAAATGTAAATATTTAGCTAAATTTATGGTGCACTGTTCGGTTAAAATATTGTCGTGTTTATAATACGTTATTATTTATATCTGTATTTATAGGTTCACAATATAGGATTAACTATTCTATAAAATTTTAATATTCAACGATGTTAGTATGTATCTAAATAGTTTCCCAGCTCACCTGTCCAGCGTAGCGATTATGAGTATATCCTCCAGATGTTTGCCTTAAGTGGCATACAACTGGTGAGGCCTATAGAATCTGCGATGGTAGCCAGGCAGGCTGGTAAGCCCTACCACCGGCGGAGAAAAATTCCTAAGAAGTCCCTTAGTCAAATCTTACGACACCTGCAGGAAGAAATGAGGCGTTGATGTACTTAACCACTTCATTTATTTTGAGATACCTACTGGCCCGTTGGCTCATTTGGTAGTGACCTCTGCCTTCTGAACCAAGGGTCGTGGGCTCGATCTCCGTACAGTACAAACATTTGTGCGCATGAACATGTCTGTTTGTATTGGTCTGGATGTTTTCTATATACCATGGGTGGCCATATTATTAGGGACAGTGCAAAAATTTTAAAATTTTTCACTTTCATTGATTTTCTGTAACAAATGATTAGTTGTAGGTCTCTTATACAATTTTTATTTTTATCTGTATTCTATTAGGGTTATAATAACAACAAAAAATATTACAAATCATTTTGAATTATTTATTATATGAGGAATAGAAAAGAGAGAAAACTAAAGTCCAATATTTTGCGATGTCAGTATTTTCTACAAAAAGAGCTTTTATGCGGCGAGGCATACTCTCAATACATTTTACTGATGTTTGGTGATAGGTGCCACTATTTTATGAACGCATCAATGAGTAGTTGCTTGATAGTTATCACTTTTTTTTTGTAATCGCCCGTTTCGTGAGTTCCCAAAGGTTTTCCATAGGGTTCATGTCTGGCGAATTCCCATTTTAGGCAAAATCGTAATTTTTTTATCAGACAAAAACACATAAACAATTCTTGCTTTATGATATGGTGCAGTCATGCATGAAACTATAGTTTTCATCATCAGGGAACCATTCGTTGATCTGCGGCAGTAACCGGGTTTATGGTACTCTCTTGCACTGGTCCTGTTTCATCGTCCCTTCTACAATATACAGCCGCTCCATACCTTTCGCTGATATTTCAGACCATATCTATAATGCTTCTTAGGTGTTTAACCCTCTCCACTAGCAGTCTGGATATTTTTTTTACCAGGACGACGTCTAACAAACGAACTTTGTGATCAAAATCTGGAACGTCGATTCATCAAAAAAGCACACTTGTGAATCAATAAAACTAATAACTTAGAAAGGTTATTGTTCAACTAAACTACTAAAATAAGTTATATTAACTCGACTCCAATCTTAAACAGTCATATTTGGATGTCGTCGAGCCCATTCAAGTCCTATTTCTTCATACGGTGGGTTAGCCGTTGCCTTTTGACTGGCCGCCGGCCTACCAGCTTCTGTTTGTCGAGGCATCTCCGCATTGTTCTTTCGGAAATCCTAATACCGTCCTCATTAATTAGTGTAATCAAATAGGCAACACTCTTTTTACGATTCTTAAGGCAAATGTCCCTGAATTTTCGATGGTTACGTAGTGTGGTGATCTTTTTTCTGCCACCTTTGCCAGCGCGATCTGCCTCAAGAGGTTGTTCACGGTCAATTTTTATTTTTACTCGATTGACTACAGACTTTGAAATGCCTGGAATAGACGCTATCTCTCTTTGTGAATGTGCAGAGTGCAGTATCAGGGTTTGTATCTCTCTTCATTTTCTTGGAGAAATGTCTGAAGCCTTACATATTCAAAAAAATTAGAAAATCTTGATATATCGTATTGTACTGTGAATAATGTATAAATTATGAGTTAAAACATGGCAAAAATATTTTTTATACGTCTATCACTTACCTTTTGATTATTTAAGATACAAAATTCATTTGAAACTAATGAAAATCTAAGCAAGATAAAAAAATAAAAAGAAAAACACACAAACCTGGAAATTTGCACCTTTTCAATGAACAATGTCTACTCTACAAGAAATGCCACACAACTAATAAATTACGTAAGTAACCTGTGCTGCCACTACACAAAGACAATAACCATTATATCAGTAGCAATATTAAACAAAATAACTCCAATAAAAAAGGGTAAAATAATTTTAAAAATCCGTTTATTCTAAAAAAATTGAAATAATCGCACTGTCCCTAATAATTT
>CM062104.1:0-13369 GCA_031163375.1 Conogethes punctiferalis
TGGCACTCGATTGTCTTTCGTTTTTCGAAGGGCTTTCTACGAATACAATTGAATTGCCAAGTGTCTTCATCATGATCTTCATCATTGCTCGGTGGCTCAATAGGGAATATGCATGAAAAATAGTTTCAGGTATTTATTAATTTATCGTAAAATAGATCAAAATCTACTACGAACAGTGAAAACAAAATCAAAATTGGTTGAAAAATGGGCGAGATACAGTCATTGAAAGTGAATATATCCGTCTCTCTCTCGCGAAACAGATTTTTCTATGGAGTTAGTACGGCGCTTACGGTACGTGACGTCAACTACCGCATCGGATCTCTCTGTCTAATCAATAACTTTAACGCTTTATAACTCGCTTAATAGAAAAGATAGTTTAAAAATTCTTCGATATTTATGTATCTGGAAGACAAAAGATCTCAATAAATCCATAAAAAAAAGTCATGCATATTCCCTATTGGTAGTGATCCCTGCCTTCTGATCCAAGGGTCGTGGGTTCGATTCCCACCCGGGACAAACATTCGTGTGATGAACACTTGTGTTTGTTCCGTGTCTAGGTGTTTATAATTGTATTTAAGTATTTATTTGTGGTACCTTCGTTGTTCTGATACCCATAACACAAGTGCTTAAGCTACTTACTTTGGGATCGGAGCAATGAATGTGGATGTTGTCTGATATTTATTTATTTATTATGATCATTTAAGAGAGGTAGGGCATAGCGAATCTTCGCTCGAATTGAGCCCTAACGGGCGTCCGGTGAAGGACCTCCACACTATAGAATACCGCAGTCAAATGAACTCTGGGTCGTGTTTCTGCCGGTGAGTCTAGTAGGTAGTAGATCAAAATGTTAGGTCATCAGGTACATTAGGGCATACCCACCGCGCCTGTCGCCCTCACCCTGAAGGCCCACTGAGATGCTGTTTCACGCACCGCCTAAAAAGCAGGTCCTATCATGTGATTGGTCAGTTGCTATGTAAATGTCAGTGACATATCAAAATAATAAATAAATAACCCAAGACATGCCACGCTGGGCCACACAGCGCCACCTAGCCCCAAACTAAGCCGAAGCTTGTACTATGGGTACTAGACAATAACTGATAAACTTACTTAGATACATTTTTTTTGTAAATAGTACATATTATACATAGAAAACACCCAGACCAATACAAACAGACATGTTCATGGCCACAAATGTTTGTACTGTTCGGGAATCAACCCACGACCCTTGGCTCGGCTCAGAGGGCAGAGGTCACTACCAAATGAGCCATCGAGCCGGTCAAATGAGCCATCGAGCCAGTCAAAATGAACCAATCACTTAACAGTTGGACCTGCCTTTCTTGTGGTGACATCTGTTGGTTTTCTTTTTTCAGAAAACCCTCATTGTTGGTTTGCCTACGTAAAAACGGCCATAGTTTTTTACCTACCAATGGTTGCTTTCTACACATAACAGTACATTGCATACGAGTATGGTACTGACACGCTCGGACGGACATGCATCTCTTTCGTGTTGCGCATGACGAGACTTTTAAATGCCGTTGTCTGCTATACGCACTCGGGAACATCTTTTTAGGGTTCCGTAGCCAAAATGGCAAAGGCGGGACCCTTATAGATTCGTCATGTCTGTCTGTCTGTCTGTCTGTCCGTCCGTATGTCACAGCCAGTTTATTCCGAAACTATAAGAGCTACATTATTGAAATTTGGTACGTAGATGTATTCTGTGAACCGCATTAAGATTTTAAAATAAAATCAGAAAAAGTCCAAAATTTTTGGGGTTCCCCATACATAGAACTGAAACTGTAAATTTTTTTTTTCATCGAACCTATACGTGTGGTGTATCTATGGATAGGTATTTGAAAATGATATTCAGGTTACTAACATCATTTCTTTTTAAACTAAATAGTTTGCGCGAGAGACTCTTCCAAAGTGGTAAAATGAGTGTCCCCCCCCCCCCGTAACTTCTAAAATATGGGCATGATAAAACTGAAAAAAATATATCATGTGTATCACTATGAAAACTACTAACGAAATTTGGTTTGAATGAAATCTAGCCAGTAGTTTTTTTTTAAACGTCATAAATCAAATTACCTAATTTTTTCATTTAATTAACTCCAATATAATAAAACGTAAAGAAAAACATTTATTTAGCTGTATAGTGGTACGGAACCCTACGTGCGAGAGTCCGACTCGCACTTGGCCGGTTTTTTTTATTTAATTCTAAGAGAGCATTTGACCACAATCACACCTGATGTTGAGTGATGATGTGGTCTAGGATGGAGCATGCTTACTTAGATAAAGCCTATTCACTCTAGCCTTAAAAATGTCCCAAGTTGTAACACTCAGGAAAGACGGCAGAGAATTCCATATTTTAGCCGTCCGCGGCAGGAAGGAATTAGCAAATCTTTTTGTACGGATGAAAGGTATGTCGACTACGTAAGGGTCTTGTATCCCGATGATGGAAAGGAGCCGGCGGAATCAATGCATGCAGTTCCCTTGCACATTCTCCGAAATGCATCATCATCATCCTAGCCTTTTTCCCGATTGTCTCAGGGTCGGCTTCCCAAACTGAGAGATTTGGCGAGGGCTAAGCTTTTACACAGAGCGACTGCCATCAGACCTCCGCAACACTTAGGGTAAGCTATACCCATTCCCAGTTTAGGCGTCAGAGTTATGATCATCTCTGATATGATGTAACGACTGCTATCTGAGTTGGTAAAGATAGCACCCGGGACCAACAGCTTAACGTGCCTTCCGAAGCACGGAGGAAATCGGTGTCAAATTTTGGTCACCCATCAACGGATTGACCGCGCTAATGGTTGCACAACGTTGCGATCATTGTTAAGCGAACAAGACCGCGGCGCCACCGAGCTCCTCAACATTCTCCGAAATGCATCCTATACAAAACCGACAAGCATGCTATGAGGCGGTGGCTAAGATCATCTAACTTTTCTTTAGTTAGTGACGAATCACCCACGATCCCAATTGCACGCTTTTTAATCGAGTCCAGGGCGGCCAGTTGGTATTTGGCATTGGCAGATCCGTCCCTTAGGTGGCAGCTTTGTTATTGTTAAAGGATTCATCATTCATCATCATCAGCCTTTTGCAGTCCATAGGACATAGGCCGCTCCAGTTGTTCGCTCCAGTCGATCGCAGGGCGTAGCTTCTTGCTCCGTTGACGCTGCTGCTTGTCATCGGACTGTGGTATGTAGCTACGCCTTCAATTGTGGTGGTTTTACCGCCACCATTCGGTTTGCCAGAGCCTCGTTTGTTGTTCGGCAGGATGCACCACGGGCAGGTGAGGTTGGCTTGGAGCAAAAAGGTGATAGGTCGCTCCTTACATCCCTAACTTGAAACGGGCTAGTTAGCATAAAAAACAAATCAGATAATAATCTTACTCAATCCCAACCCACTCCTACCGGCTGCGGACCATTTATCCACTAATTATAATTGAAAAAGCCGCAACAAGATTTTTTGTATAATGACAGTTCGTGTTGAAACCGCACTACCTAGTTTTAGATACATAATTATACAAAACTATGGTGGGTTAATAGCAGGTTGGGTTTTGACTGGATTCCGCGTTAATAGTGATGCTGACAGGACCATATTAGCGGTCGAGTGGAACATAGAAGGGGCGTTTTTTTATAGTGGCTCGACATACGCCTGATGGAAAGCGAAAGAGAAGCCCGAGTTGCTGTGACAACTGGCAAGTAACTGTTCAGCTACCTGTCAGTTGCTACTGCCATGCCGGCCCAATCCTGACCCCCCACGAGCTCCGGAAACCCTACTCACCGGCAAAAACACGACCCGGAGGTCATTTGGCTGCGGTATTCTATAGGGTGGAGGTTCTTTCCCGGACGGGCAGCTCAATTCGAGCGAAGATTCGCTATGCCCTACCTCTCTTAAAATGTACTATGCGGAGATCGAATTTACGATGATGATAACCAAGGCGGTTTTGTCATCATCACCGGACTGTGGGAAGCGAAAGCCTCTCACCCCTAATAAAATACGCGATCCCTCCTTCGAACGATCGTTTCGAGACCTCTGATTCCTCTGAACCTCTGAACTCTCCTCTTCGAACCTCTGAGACTTAGTTAGTTAGTTTTATCGGGCCGTTTTCCGCAACTTGACGACTGTGCGCCCATTTTGCGTGGGGTGGGCCGAGTTTGGTGAAAAACATACCAAACTGGTGTTTATTCCCGCCACCCCAGCTCGTCCAGAAACCTAGCAAGTTATTTAGCTTGCCAAAGATGCTCTGGAGAGTGTCAGGCTGGCCAAGGTGTTTCAGCCGGTATGCTGCCACTTCGGGGCATTCTAGCAGAATATGGGCGGCTGTTTCCTCCGATTCTAGGCAAGCTCTGCATAGAGGGCTGTCCGTGATGCCTAGGTTCTGGAGGTGTTTGTTGTAAGGCCCGTGGCCTGTCATGGCCGCCACGATCTGCCTTAGTTGCGCTCTACTTAGTTTGAGCTTAGTCGTTTGGTTAGTTACCTCTGAGACTTACCGAAAAGATCGCGGACGAGCAAGGTAGCAAGCTAGTTATACTCTGTCCTAAATTAAATACATTGTATTATAATAAGTATCAGTGGTAATCAGCCAATCAGGCCTGTTTACATACATACGACCAAAGGTCGATACACGATTAACAAAGACTTTGGGATCATTATGCGTGTAAGGTTTAGTTTGCTTTGAGAAATACAACAAGTTTGCGCTTATGCATATTATTATCTTTGTTTGATAAATAGTTGGCTATGATTTGTTTATAAAGATGTTGTGTGTCTTCTTTGTTTGCTCAAAACATGGCATGTTTACGTATTTTTTATGCGAGATGGATTTGCACTTGACCTGTAAATCGCGTGTTTTTTTTACGTCAGGAATGAATTTACTACACACCTGGGTTATATGGGATTCACTGCTATATGTACTAACGGAGAATGTGATGATGATGATGATTGCTTCCGACCGATTTTGGCCATGGCGACCACTTCGACTCCTATTCAAGTCTGCGCTGATGCGCACGAAGATGACTTATATAGCCGATCCTCGCATCAAACTGTCGTGCACAATGTGGGCACGTTACCAGAAAATAATATTGCTGAAAAAAGTGAATGCCCAGTGGCCATTGTAAATTATAGTTCATTCGCGTTAAGAAAATAGTGACTGACAGGTCACTGACAGGCCACTAGCCAATTAAAACGATAGAAATTTAATTTCTAGCCAATTAAAACGCTCTAAATTTAATTTCTAGCGTTTTAATTGGCTAGTGGCCTGTCAGTGACCTGTCAGTCACTATTTTCTTAACGCGAATGAACTATAGGCCCTCGGTGCACAGAAGTGAATTTATAAGCGAACTATAATATGCAATGTCTTAAACCAATTCTGCAATGAGAAGTCAATAAAAAACCTGGGGCTATGTCAAAAAATAGTACTTTCTCAACGACGACGTCTCCTGGATTGCAGTTTCATAGTGAACTTTGCATTATATAAATAGAACTTGTAACCTTAAATGTATTTCATTGTTTGTCGGCAGGATCCTACCAGCCCAGCAATGAGCTGATGCTCAGGTTCTACAGCTACTTCAAACAGGCCACAGAGGGCGCCTGCGACAAACCGAAGCCTGGCTTCTGGGACGTAGTCAACAGGTAATACGAAACAGTGATGCAATAGGCTTCTTTGGCTAAAAAAAGTTATTGCCGTTAAGTATGGCATTTTTTTAATGGCCACACAACCGGTTGGTATCTGCAAAAGTGGACGAAATGTTTCTAGACTTTTCTATTTTTTTTAATGCCTTCTATTTGTACTAATAGGCTATTACGGCAAAAAATTGTAATTAGTCCGTCTTTTAGCTTATTCAAAAATAAAAGACGTATTTTTTTATTTGTAAATTAGACTAAAAATTACAAAGTTAAAGCCCGTTGAAATTACGCGTGACGTCACGCGGAGTGGCATTTTTACAGGATGGAGTGACGTCAATGACTCCCACTCCTAACTTTTGATGCCTTGTATCTTTGCTATTTTTTATTTGAATGAAAAAGGAACAATACGTGTCCAATACATTTTTATGACCTAAAATACGGACTTAATATAATGTAATTATTTTCACCCCCAAAACATCCCTACTTGTACGAGTATGTGAGTATATTATGTAGGGAATACAACCAACTGGATCTCAGTAACTTAATTTATTTGCTTGTTTCACTTCACTTCACTAACTTACATTCACATTATACTCGTACATTGGTACTCTTACACAATAGGGAATATGCATGACTTTTTTTTTATGGATTTATTGAGATCTTTTGTCTTCCAGATACATAAATATCGAAGAATTTTTAAACTATCTTTTCTATTAAGCGAGTTATAAAGCGTTAAAGTATGTTATTGATTAGACAGAGAGATCCGACGCGGTAGTTGACGTCACGTACCGTGAGCGCCGTACTAACTCCATAGAAAAATCTGTTTCGCGAGAGAGAGACGGATTTATTCACTTTCAATGACTGTATCTCGCCCATTTTTCAACCAATTTTGATTTTGTTTTCACTGTTCGTAGTAGATTTTGATCTATTTTACGATAAATTAGTAAATACCTGAAACTATTTTTCATGCATATTCCCTATTACGCGTGCAGTATTTTAAGACGTCTGTTCGCCACTACGGTCGAACTGCTTGTGTCTGTAGGCCTAAGACTTTGTAGTTTCGCTTCTTATATCAGGGCTTGGTAACGTTACCAATTTAACATTATAATAGCGGTAAGTAACGTTAATTTATAATGTTACTTTTTTTACCGGTAAAATAATTACCGGTAAGTCGGTAGCGATACTAAATTTTAACGGTAAATTATAACAGTAATTTTTACCGGAACGCAAACTTAACGTTAAGTTTCAGGTATCGATACTGCAATATAACGTTAAAAGTATCGATACCTGCTTTAGTTACCGGTAAAAGTAGCGATACTTATTACGCTACTTTGCTGCGTTGCCGCTCCGCACGGTTACCTATAGCAGAGCGGCAACTTCGCGACACGAGACGCATGAGACCATGTTGGGTGGGAGCGATAGAGACAGAGAATGAATTTAATCCAAAATTAAGTAAGTAACGTTTAAACGTTTACCGATACTTTTACCGATACCATCATGAAGGTAGCGGTAATTTATAACGTTAAAAATTACCACTATTTTAGGTATCGCTACTTAAAATAGTATCGATACCTCGGCGAGGCAAAAGTAACGTTACCATATTTTTACCGGTATTCCAAGCCCTGTCTTATATGTAAGCTAACGTTCTTTCGGCCGAGGGTGAGCATGCCAGCGTACGTACGTACATGTCAGATTTAATTTATTTATCACGTACGAGTTTATGATAAAATTGTTTTTTTTTTTCAAATATTTCAGAGCAAAATGGGAGTCTTGGAACAAATTAGGCAACATGACGCGCGACGAAGCGATGCAAGCGTACGTGGATGAATTACACAAGGTGAGTCTTCTGCTTGTGGGTATTAGGGTCAAAGTGAGCGGCATTATCATGAGCGTAACGCAGTCCGCTGGTGGATATAGGCCTATCCAGTTGTGCGCGACTTTGGGCAAACATCTGGAGGCGTTACCCATAAGCGCCATTTGGGGCAGGCGGATTGGGTATCGCTTCAGCATCGTTCTGCCTGGGCCAATGAGCGCTCCGTTCTCGTCACTGTCGCACAGGACCCACTGGTGACACAGGGGGGGTTTAGTGGGTATACCCTCCCATTCCGGAGGTGTGAGTCCCACACACCATGTCACCTCCCCCCGGAGGTGGCATGACGGTGCCTAATGCATTCCCCTCTAAAAAAAAGGCGGATTGCGTATCGCAGGAAGTGGCTCCTCGCTCCGGTGACGCTGCCGCCCGTCATCAGCCTGTGGTATTTAGTTTCACCTTCAATCGTGACGGTTATACCGCCACCAGTCGGTTGTCAGCGCCTCGTTTGTTATTCGGCAGGATGCTCCACGGGCAGATATCACCGTGAGTGCTTGTAAGATATTTTTCTTTCAGCTAAATGATGATAGTCAAGGCATTCGGCCCCTTAGTCAAATCTTTATGACACCCACAGAAAGATAAGGGACGGTACATCCGTGACCGTCGTCCGTCACACTCATCTTGTTGATGCCAGCCACCTTGCAACAGGCGAGACAGCATAAACTGGATGAGCATAGCTGCTGATCGAGCAGCTCGCGTCTAGGGAGAGGCCTATGTCCAACAGGGGACTGCAAACTGCTAATGATGATGATCCAGACAGACCGGTATATAATATCATCATCATCATCAGCCTATCACAGAATCACAGTCCACTGCTGGACATAGGCCTCTCCAGTTGTTCGCCACAGGGCAAACATCTGGAGTGTATACCCATAATCGCCACGCTGGGCAGGCGGGTTGGCGATCGTAATACATAAAACCTGTGCTATTTAATATTCCAGATAGTGGAGACGATGTCGTACAGTTCGGACGTGGCATCGTTCCTTTGCGTAGACGATGAAGACGGCTTCGCCAACACGGATCTGAAGCTGGTGGCCGGCGACGTGCTCGCCAGGGTGCGCTCCGAGCACAACTCGCCTGTCGGTAAGTGCGCTACTCGCCTGTCGGTAAGCTAGCTACTCGCCTGTCGGTAAGCTAGCTACTCGCCTGTCGGTAAGCTAGCTACTCGCCTGTCGGTAAGCTAGCTACTCGCCTGTCGGTAAGCTAGCTACTCGCCGACAGTAAGTCTCCGGCACAAGACGCTTGTCGGTAAAAGGTGTACTCGCCTGTCGGTAAGTGCGCTACTCGCCGACAGTAAGTCTCCGGCACAAGACGCTTGTCGGTAAAAGGTGTACTCGCCTGTCGGTAAGTGCGCTACTCGCCTGTCGGCAAACGAACAACCGCTTGTCGGTAATCGGTAAGTTAGTAACTCGCGTATTGGTAAGCGAACAACTCGTCTGTCGGCAAGCTAGTTACTCGCCTGTGTCGGTAAGCGAACAATTCGCTTGTCGGTAAGCTAGCTACTCGCCTGTCGGTAAGCTAGCTACTCGCCTGTCGGTAAGCTAGCTACTCGCCTGTCGGTAAGCGAACAATTCGCTTGTCGGTAAGCTAGCTACTCGCCTGTCGGTAAGCTAGCTACTCGCCTGTCGGTAAGCTAGCTACTCGCCTGTCGGTAAGCTAGCTACTCACCTGTCGGTAAGCTAGCTACTCGCCTGTCTGTAAGCTAGCTACTCGCCTGTCGGTAAGCTAGCTACTCGCCTGTCGGTAAGCTAGCTACTCGCCTGTCGGTAAGCTAGCTACTCGCCTGTCGGTAAGCTAGCTACTCGCCTGTCGGTAAGCTAGCTACTCGCCTGTCGGTAAGCTAGCTACTCGCCTGTCGGTAAGCTAGCTACTCGCCTGTCGGTAAGCTAGCTACTCGCCTGTCGGTAAGCTAGCTACTCGCCTGTCGGTAAGCTAGCTACTCGCCTGTCGGTAAGCTAGCTACTCGCCTGTCGGTAAGCTAGCTACTCGCTTGTCGGTAAGCTAGCTACTCGTACTCGCCTGTCTGTAAGCTAGCTACTCGCCTGTCGGTAAGCTAGTTTCTCGCCTGTCGGTAAGCGGACTATTTGCTTACCGTTCCTTTTTTCTATCTTTACTAGTTTATTTTAAAATTTCCCGGTCTGTGTCCTCACACTTATGGCAACCCTGGAATATGAATCCACTTACCACAAGTTAGAAGTAGTTGTTTCTCCAATAATGTCTTCTCACTCCAGGCTCGAGGTCGGACAGCGGCGCGTCTTCGCCGATCCGCAGCGCGTCGCCGGCGCGGACTCGGCACGACTCAGAGGACGAGTTCATAGACACCGTCGATGTTAGCGTTGTGAGTACCGCATCATATACACTATCTATAAATATAAAATATCAGACAACATCACATACATTGCTCCGATCCCAAAGTAAGTAGCTTAAGCACTTGTGTTATGGGTATCAGAACAACGAAGGTACCACAAATAAATACTTAAATACAAATATTAACACCCGACACGGAACAAACACAAGTGTTCATCACACGAATGTTTGTCCCGGGTGGGAATCGAACCCACGACTCTCGGATCAGAAGGCAGGGGTCACTACCAATTGAGCCACCGAGCCTGTCTATCTATCTATATCTATCTATACATATAATAAAAATGTAACGAATCGCTGTCTGTACATGGAAGATATTTGTGAAAAAATATTATGGGAGGCCTTTATTAATGCAATAGTACCCAAAACAATGATTTTTGGAATTTTTGTCTGTTTGTCGGTTTGTCTGTATGTTTGTGCACGCTAATCTCAGAAACCGCGTATCCAATTAAGATGCGGTTTTCACTAATATGTTGCTGGAAGCTTCCCTTAACATTTAGTGTTTGTTTCATGTTAATCGGTCCATAAATAAAAAAGTTACGCCCATTTAACTAATCACGTCGAGCCTGCTGTACGTTTGCGCGGGTATATAAAGCGCGCCGAGATCTGCGCCGCGCCGCTGCCAGCTGCCAGGCACTGGGGGTCATTGAAATCACTACCCAAGAAACTATTCCACGCGGACGAAGTCGCTGGCACAGCTAGTACTTATAATAAATCTGTAGAGAGGTCAATACTGTACATCATCATCCTCTTAGCGTTGTCCCGGTTTGTGCCTCTAGTCCCAGGGCCGCTTTGACCATACCATGATCCTAGATTTAGCGAGTCTGGTTATTACATTGAAGCGACTGCCATCTGACCTTCGTAACCCTCAGAAAGGGGAACCAGACAAATTTGGATCATGGTTACACATTCAGAATTAAACTGGATGTGCAGGTTTCCTCACGATGTTTTCCTTCACCGCTAAGCTAGTGGTATAATTCCGCACATAGATTTTTGCAAATCCAGAGGTGCGTGCCCCGCGCGGATTCGAACCGACGACCTCACGTGTGTGAAGCGACGATCTTACCACTAGGCTACCACGGCTCGCTCAATGTCAATACTGTACATGAAATATATTTTCAAAATAACTATCAGGGAGTGATTTTGATTAGTGATCGATTTTTTTAAGAGAGGTAGGGCATAGCGAATCTTCGCTCGAATTGAGCTGCTCGTCCGGGGAAGCACCTCCACCCTATGAAGTATACCGCAGCCGAATGACCTCCGGGTCGTGTTTCTGCTGGTGAGTAGGGTCTCCGGAGCTCGTGGGGGGTTAGGGTTGAGCCGACATGGCAGTGGCAACTGACAGGTAACTAACCAGTTACTTGCCAGTGGTCACAGCGACTTGGGCTTCTCTTTCGTTTTCCATCAGGCGTAGGGAAGCCATTATGTCGAGCTACTATAAAAAAAAAGATATTGAATCCAAAAATGCAATCAGTAGTATTTTGTCTGTATGTTCGTTATAGAAACAAAAGCTACTCGACGGATTTTAACGAAATTTGGTACAACTATCCTACTTTTCCTACTATCATTATAAACGCGAAAGTTTGTTTGGATAGATGGATGGATGTTTGTTCCACTTTCACGCAAAAATTACTGAACGGATTTTAATGAAACTTTACAGGAATATGGTTTGTACATCAGAATAACACATAGGCTATGTTTTATACGAATATTCACGCGGGCAGAGCCGCGAGCAGCAGCTAGTTCTTCATACTCCTGGGCAGGTTATAGTATACTTTCACGCTACAATCAATAGGAGCAGAGCAGTGAAGGGAAATGTTGGGAAAACAGGAGTAATTTATACCTGTATGTTTGAACGCGCATCACGTGAGAACTACTGCATGGAATTGAATGCTGTTTTCACCAATGTATTGCTAGAGGTCTAACTTAAAATTTCATCATCATCATCATCATCAGCCTATCGCAGTCCACTGCTGGACATAGGCCTCTCCAGTTGCTCGCCACCTAGGCCAAATATCTGGAGGATATACCCATAATCGCCACGCTGAGCAGGCGGGTTGGCGATCGCAGGGCTTCTCGCTCCATCTCGTCATCGGTCTGTGGTATTTTCCGCTTTCAATTGTGATGGTTATACCACCACCAGTCGGTTGCCAGCGCCTCGTTTGTTATTCGGTAGGATGCACCACGGGCAGGGGAGGTTGGCTTGGAGCGAAAAGATAGGCCGCTCGCTTACATCCCCACTTAAAATTTAGACACCATTTTATGGAAGTCCGTTATTTTTGAAACCCGATATCCATGCTGGCACAACTAGTTGACAATAAGGTCCATTATCGCTTGCAGAGCGACCCCGAGCCGCCGATACAGCCGGTGCATCAGCAGTCCGCGCCGCGCCTCAGCAACGGCCACGCTCACCAGATCACGTCGCAGCTAACGCGTGAGTATCGCAGTCCACTGCTGGACATAGGCCTCTCCAGTTGTTCGCCACTTTGAGAGTACATCTAGAGACTTTGCCCGTATTCGCCATGCTGGGCAAACGGGCGTAGCTCCTCGCTCCGGTGACGCTGCTGCCCGTCATCGGTTGCATATTTAGTAACGCCTTCAATCGTGATGGTTATACCGCCACCAGTCGGTTGCCAGAGCCTCGTTTGTTAATCGACAGGATGCACCACGGGCAGGTGATGGTGGCTTAGAGCGTAAAGATGATAGGTCGCCCCTTTCATCCTGTAATAAGATACATTTTTTTTGCAAGAGGCGGAAGACGAGCAAATAAAATAATATACCTATAAATTAATGTAATACATCACTGTAATTATGTATATGCAAAAATTATATCATGTATGTAAATAAATTAAGGTTAAGAACAGAATAATATAAGGTTTTCAATCAAATCTTATCTATCTTCTATCTTCTATCTATCTATATATATAAAAGGAGAAACTGACTGACTGACTGACTGACTGACTGACATATCAACGCACAGCCCAAACGGCTAAACGTAGGCACTTGAAATTTGGAAGGGACGTAGCTTAGGTACCGTAGGGGTGCACTAAGAAAGGAATTCCCGAAATTCCCACGGGAACGGGAATTAGCGGGAAAATCCTTTTGTATGAAAAATCTAAACCGCTTAAGTTAGACGCTTGAAATTTGGCATGCAGGTACCTTAGTAAATATAAAGTTTAGTTATGGCTGTATTTTGAGAAATTCCCACGGGAACGGGAGTTAGCGGGAAAAAACTTTTGTATGTATAAATTTAAACACGCGGACGAAGTCGCGGGCAAAAGCTAGTTATTTATATTATTGCATAATATGTTATAAATAAATAATATATTTATTCATTCTTTATTACATCTATCTTCTATCTATCTATATCTATATCTATACATATAATAAAAATGTAACGAATCGCTGTCTGTACATGGAAGATATATGTGAAAAAATATTATGGGAGGCCTTTATTAATGCAATAGTACCCAAAACAATGATTTTTGGAATTTTTGTCTGTTTGTC